>CAKOGP040000324.1:0-76885 GCA_933822405.4 Cylindrotheca closterium | reverse complement strand
CTAATTGACATCAACATATTTTCCTGTACACACAAGTTGTGGACTCCGCATTTACATTGAATGCAAGCATGATTCGGATTGAGAGAGTCATATTTGCAGTTTCGGATGCTGCAAAAGCCATTTGAATCTGCAACTTTGGCCCAATATCTTCTACCGACTAATTTGGCAGCAGTATTTTCCTTGGCCACCGGGTGGTAATGTTTTCGCGCTGTAATTCTGTTTGTTCAAACCAATGTTGTAATGAAGGTTATCATCGTCCTCGCTATCAGAGTCTAATGGAAGAATTGACAAGGCATTCATCATGATACACTAGTGAAAAGAGCAGAAGATCAAGTGCAATGGAGTCTTTTCGTATTATTTTGATGTGAATTGTGAGTCGAGGTCTTCGAAACGCTATTGAGAATTGGCCAATCAAAATCATTCAATTTCAAAATGCAGGATGGATGCAGATTCCTGCAGCTCGCGGCAAAATGGATGCAGCCTGCAGGGGCACCCGGAAGTGGATTCTGCATGCTGCAAATCCGCGTGCAGGCTGCACGTTTTTTTTTTCCGAAAACAGGATTCCTTTATTGTTGAAAGAAATGTCTACCGCAGTGCCTATACCCATCATTCGTCATTGAACATTGAACATTGAACATTGAACATGCTCAACCAAATTCAAGAATTTGTCTGTCGAACTGCAGCTGATTTGTGAAACGAAAATGTCGGTGGAAGGAATCAATCAATCAATCAATTAAAGCTGTGTGTGTTCAAACAACATGCGTTTCGTTGGAACTCATTTTGTGACGCCCGCATGACGACATTATTGTGTAATTGTCCACACAACAAATTTAAATCCTGATGCAGCATGATCGCTTCGTCTATTGTCACCACCGAAAGAATACGGAATGTTCATTACCATATATACTCCTAGCATTATCAGCATGGAATCATAAGATATGGGTCTCATCATAACTTGAACCGGAAAAAATCCAATTACCCGCAATGATGATGGTAGCAATGATAACAGCAGCAGTAGTGACGAGCGACGACGACTCCAACTCTTTCCACAATTTTCCCAAACCCACCTGGTCAATATTGTACGCGTCTCTCGCCGATAATCCCGGAAAAAGAACTCGATCGACCGACTGTCCAAAATGGTTCTCATTGATATCATGAAGTCCATAGATCCAGATGGGTTCAAGCATCGATCCTTGGGTCAAGACGGCGTTGCCAATGTATATGCTACACATGCTTGATAAAGTTACTCAATACCCCAATGACGACGATGATTATGATAAGCCTCGACGACCAAGGTACAGCACGTGGAAAATTCAGATAAGTTGTGCACTAGTTGTGCATGGAGAAGGAACTGGACGTATATAGTAGTGGCGGAAGTGGGTTTGTGATGATCGAGAAATATTTAGCTATAACGTTATTGGTTGACTTCCGCTACTAGATTGATGCTCTTGCATTTGTAGCGAAACTTATTTTGGGATTGGCCACAGCTTCCTTATATATCGTTTTACACCTTCGAGCTGGCATTCATATTGACATCCCCCTCAGGTATAGTGGGCATCTTCTTGATTATTTTCCAGTTCTCGAAACGTCCTTTTGTGATGTTACCATTCATTGCTGTATGTACACCTAAGCCTTCGAACCTACCTTCGACAAAGTCACCATTGAATATGCCCATTTGAATGTCATTGTATAGTCCTTTTCCATGCCGGGTATTCTTTTGGTAATCACCAATGTACCTGGAGTACTTTGTGATGTAAGATACACAGCCATCCGCCTTGCCCTTCAAAAAGGACCCAAAACACATATCGTCATTCTCATAGATTGCACATCCTTGGCCTTGAAAGACTCCTTGTGCCCTGTGAAAGAAGAGGAAAAGAGGTGAGTGGTGTTGACGACGTAATGTTTGGAGCAAGCAAATGCTCATAGTTACATACCAATTTCCGATGAGAATCCGGCCATTATCGTAAATCATGGAACCCACGCCATGAGGCTTGTTTTCCATCATTGAGCCAGTGTATTCTCTGTCTTTCTTGGCTCCCTCCTTGCGTCCCATTCTGACGTTCTTCTCAATTTGGATGTGTTGCATGTCGTGTTCGATCTGGAAGGACAGAACGGAATGACTGTCATGACTAGATTTCGTTTTCGGGTCATCCGGTTTCTCAGGTTTTGCTACTTTCACTTTCTCTGGAGCAATGTTTCTGGCAGATTTCCGAGGTCTCTCTTGTTGTTGCAACAAGGACTTCTTTGCTGCCTTTAGACTCTCTTGAGCTTCATCGTCCAATTTCAAAATGCTGCCACTGGGTCTTTCTACCGCTGTTCCTGCAGCCTCTTGATCGGCTGAGCTGACAATGAATAGAAGCGTTTGCGCGAGTTGCTCGCCTCCTTCGTCGGACAACAGCTTCAACAGAGTACCTTTTGCCGAACGATCGTCTTCGTCACGGGACACTTTGTTGCCGATTACTACCGTCTCCTCATCGTCAAACACATCCCAATCAACCGGAGTCAGGAATCGACGTGATTCACTATCCAAAGATATTGATTCCATTCCAGAATTCAACTCGTCGTCCTCCTTTCGAGTTGGTGGTTGTGCCTCAAGCGGTGCCTCAAGCGGTGCCTCGAGCGGTGCCTCAAGCGGTGCCTCAAACGATGGTACAGCTTCGGGAAGAATGGGTTCTTGGTTCAAATCTTGGTTGGGATCGTGCTTAAAATCTTCTTCAGCCTGCTTCTGCAACTTGAATTTCAAATTGCCGAATTGCTTTCGTACAATTGACACCGCATCTTCGTTGGTCAGCACAAAGTACCGGCGATGTTCCGAATCCCATTTCAAGAATCTCCCATCCACGCCCAGTACGATTTCGTCAACAATTTCTCTCTTTCTCGGTAAGCTAGAGGCATGAAACTCAGCAGACCATGCTATAATGGTTTCCCGAAGGATGCGGTTACCTTCATGTTTCCCCTTGCCCTTGTGGGATAGTACATCGTTTGGATTGATCAACGTTTGTGCAACGGTTTTAGCGTTGTTATTCATGTTGTTGTTATCATTGCTCATGGTCTTCAATATGTTTAGATGTTGACTGTAGGAGTATTAGTAGTTGCAAGAAATCGTCGATTCAGTTGTCTTGTCGTTTGGACAGAACTGTGAACATTCCGTTTTATGAGCATCATCGTACCATGCCGAAACATATTTTATTTTAATGATTCTCTTCTGTAGGAAATATATTTCTACAAATCCGCATGTGTGAAGGCTACCAGCAGGCATCAAACATAAATGACCAGAATCCTTCATAGAAAGTCATAAAAAATCCCCGTACAAAGCTACGACGTAAATATTTTTAGCTGAACCCGATCCCTGAAGGCTTAAATGTGTCTGGTTGGAGAAAAATAAAATCTTCAAACGCGCGGTTTCAAGGAAATAAAACATGATGTGCACGCGCTTTGGAAGAAATATATTTCCGCGTCATCTCGGCCTCTCTTGTCAGCGTACGTGCGATGGCTTTCGAAAACAACCGACGAGCAGAAACGCGAAAACTTGCCAACAGCAGCCGCATCAAGACACCATAAAAGTTATACCTGGTACAGTATGCGTCGACATAATACCTACCGGTAGGTTCGTAGAGCGGAAAAGAGGATCGTAAAGTTCAAAGTGGCTCTTCCTTTGTTGTCGAACGACGTGTCTATATGTTATACCAGTAGTCGTCCATCATTCATCGTCCATCATTCATCATACCCAACCAAAATCCAAGAAATCGTCTGTCGAACTGCAGCTGATTTGTGAACCGCAATGTGCGCGGAAGGAATGAATGAATCAATGAAGCAATCAATTGCAGTCAATAAATCAATCAAGAAACCATATATTCCAAAGGATCCAGCGATGGCCATGGTGAGCATGAAAGAGCAACAGCAACAGCAACAGCAACAAGTATTAATCCGTTGCATGACAGAACAGAATAGAATAGAATAAATCAGATCAGATCAGATCACATGATCGCTTCATCACTCCTAGCATCATCCGCATGGAATCATAATGATATATATATGGCGGGTCTGATCATTACTCGAACCGGAAAGATGAAACGAATCCAACAATGATTACTGTATAAAATATTCATGGTATTCATAACATGCAGTTGAAAGTAGGATATTATATATATTTTATACTGTAGCTTTTAGTATCGTTTAATCTTTTTGGATTGCTTTGACGACTTCTTTTCATAATCCAATTCCAAATAAAAGGTTTCTTTGATTTCCTTGCCCGTCGCTGGATCCACCGATCGCTGTTCGTGGAGTTTCATTTTGTAGACGGATTGTTCCGGAGTAGGATTGAATTGATTGTTCTCAAAGAACTGTTGGACCCGCGATCGATCCGGATCCGACAGTTTGTTGGAGCGTTCTCGCAACAAAATTTTCCATTCTGGTTGTGGTTGTTGCTGATCTTGCTGTTCTTGTGCTTGCTGTTCTTGTACTAGGGCAGCGGCTGCTGATACCGCTGGCATTCCTGATGGTTCGGGTATTGGAGTTATTTCCTGAGGTAATGGTAGTTCCTCAGACTGTGGTGGTTTTGTTTCTGGTTCTTTTGGCGCTAACGTAGCAGCAGTTGCTGCACCTGTTGTTGCTGTTGTTGTTGTCTTTTCATTATTCGGCTTGGACCTCTTCAAGCCTTGTAGTTTGGCCGCTTCCATGATGCGTCGCTTCTTGGACATTTTGCTCAACGCTTGTTCCTTTTGGCGTTCGACCGTTTGTTGGTGCAGGTTGCTCACCGTGTCGACATCGAGCATTTTCATTTTGGACTTGCCCGACGCAAATCGTCCTCGAGGAGCAGCAGCACCATCGCGTGCGGCCAATCCTCCCTTGCCCAACTTTTTGGAAAGTAGTCCCGCCGCCGCAGTAGTACTAGTAGTAGTACTAGCACTGTTACTACTCTTGGCCCCAGCTGCTCCGGGTGCCGTCTTACTTGTCACAGCAGCTGTTGTAGTTGTAGTACCAGTAGTAGTAGTACTAGTAGTTGTAGTTCCAGCTGTACGGGCCTTGTAACTGGTTCCGGCAATCAAGGATTGGGCCCCTCCCTTGCGGCGGACCAATTTGTTGGTGCGGCCCGCCAGCTGAGCTTTGCGAGCGGCTGGATTGGACCGCGTGAGAAACATGCTCGAGGTGGATTTGGGAGTCGCCTTCTTGACCAAATTGGCCGGTTTGAACCCGGGGGGAAGGTTGGTACGACCCAGTGCCGCTGCGGTGGTCGATGTTGTGGTACTACTTGGCAGCGTGACTCCTGGTAACAAAATGGGACCATGTTCTTGGGCTTCCTTGGCTCGCTGCGCTTCGAGCTGCTCATCGATCTTGAGAATGTCCGCATCCAAATTGGCGGTGAAATGTGGATTGCTATAAGGGTCTAGTTGTGCCTTTTTTCGAAAATCGTCCGATACCATGGAGTATTTGTAGGGTATGTAATAGGCATTCAAATCGGGAGGATATTCTCCGCCGTTGATCTCTTTTGTTTCCCGCATGCACTTCATGACACGTTCGCAAATGTCTTCTGCCGCCTTGTCCAGCTTTCGTTGTGCATATTCTCCCCGACAAGAGCAACGACTGTCATTATCATTATTATTATCATCGTCATCGTCATCATTTGTTTTGAACATGATCCCTTGAATTATCCCAGCAATGCATTTGGACCAAGGCTCTTCGCTCTTTTGTTGTGCGGTCCTCAGTACTTGCAAGACCTTTTCGTCCAACTCTGGTTCCGGTTCCAATCCCAGCAGTCCAATCAATATTCTCAATTGACTGACCTTGTCGGTTCGCAACAACACGTTGTTGAGGTTTTCCAAAAATTCGGGAGGCGTCATGGTTTTCCGCAGTGCCGAGGTTGTGACGGCTTTGGACAAGTCCAAGGAAGAAAAGGGTCCGCGGAGTTTGGATTCAATGTTGGTGAGAAACAGATCCAGATCCTCTTTGTGTTTGTCGCTGTTGTTATTGCTGTTGTTGCTGTTGTTGTTGCCATTGTTTTGGGATGAGAAGGACGCCATGGTGATACTGGTGATAGTGGTGGTATGGAAGAAGGGCTAGTAGAGTGTATTGTGGTTGTTGAATACAGTGGCAGGATGATGGGTATGATATGATGATGGCTATTATGCATATATAGGTATAGAGACTATGAACCGTATTGTACATATATGCGCAGTCGATATGCGATTTTGGGTGCTAGTTGGGAATCTGGAATCTAAATGTTCGATGATGTGTTGTTAAGATCGACGATCTTTTGTACAGTAGTTGCGATGAAGTCGTTTCCTGTATCTCGTCTGGCAGTCGTCAAAAACTGCCACGACTCACTCACTGCATGCATGCAATGAATGCAAGAAGATGATTGGCTGAGAAGTGTCCGAGTACTTCAAAGGAGCGTGACTTCGACTGACGGTGCGATGATGACGCGATGAAAGAAAGTGAAAGAATTCCGCATGGATCCAAACCAAAACATCATACAGTAATCGATTTTGATTCACTTTATCATCGATGCGTCTTCGTGTGCTCTCATCTACTTTTCATCTTTCTACCTTGGTCACCTCCTCATCTCCACGCAATAAAAGATTCATGACGTCTCTAGCAAACAACGAAGACGAATACGTTCCACCCAAGGTTTGGAAGGTCGATGGTGAGAATGGTGGAAAATTTGCATCCATCAATAGTCCGACGGCAGGTGCTAGAGAAACTAAGGAACTGCCCAAAGGAAAGCATCCTCTTCAATTGTACAGTTTGGGAACTCCCAATGGTCAGGTAAGCACGAAGCGTAGAATCGATCGTTATTTACTTGTTTTTGTTTTTTGTACAGTACGCATGTAATTGCCTTATTCTCACCTAACCATGCTGTACTCCAGAAAGTTACCATTTTCCTTGAAGAGATGTTGCTATTGGGCAACAAGGAGGCCGAATACGATGCTTGGCTCATTAATATTGGAGAAGGAGATCAATTCGGATCAGACTTTGTGGATTTGAACCCCAATTCCAAGATTCCCGCCCTTTTGGATACTACCACCGATACTCGAATGTTTGAAAGTGGTTCCATTTTGCTACAGTTGAGTGAGAAATTTGATAATGCCTTTTTGCCGAAAGAGATGCGCAGTGAGGTCTTGAATTGGCTCTTTTGGCAAATGGGAAGTGCTCCGTACGTGGGAGGTGGCTTCGGTCACTTTTACGCCTACGCGCCCTACAAGGTAAGATGATTTTTTAATTTTTTTACATGTGATCATCACAGAAAGTGTCCCACGGAATCCGACAATGATTGCTCACAAACTACTGCAACTACCTGCCTGCCACTTATTTTTATAGATGAAGTACCCTATCGATCGCTTTACCATGGAGACGAAACGTCAATTGGACGTTCTCGAAAAGCAACTCATCAAGACGAACAAGTTCATTGCAGGAGATCAGTACACCCTGGCAGACATTGCCATTTGGCCCTGGTATGGGAGCTTGGTTTTGGGAAATGTGTATCCCAATTCAGAAGTCTTTTTGAATTGCGAAGAAGACTATCCCAATGTCCTTCGATGGGCCAAAGAAGTCATGGCTCGACCTGCCGTCAATCGAGGAAAGCGTGTCAACAAGAGCTGGGGCGAAGAAGGCGAAAATTTGAAGGAACGCCACGATGCCTCGGACTTTGACGCCTTGACCAATTTGTAAATGAGATACAAGTACAAATATTACTACAAGTATATTGACCATCATGTGTCATCATAATAATAGTAACATATATTATTTTATGCTCTCTTGTATTGTCTTGTCTTGTCTTCTCTTGAATCAATGAATGAATCAATCAATCAATCTGAAATCAGTCAATCCAGACATTATGACGGGTATTCATCCGTTAACAACGAACACCCAGCCGGCGACGAAAAGATATACAATATGATATCTATGACCCGCCGCATCATCAAACAGATCGCGAGTTTCTGAGAAATGTCATTTTTCAAAACCTATACTGCACTGTATTTTCTTACAAGCAGCTATGAGGCTGTCTACAACATGCTTCTTTTGGGGGCTGCTATCAGCCATGGCTGTCCTTCCTGTAGCCCACGGAAACCTGTGTTTTATGCTTTATCAAATGGCAGGTACGTCTTGCTTGGTGATTCATTCATCGATTTGTGGGATTGATTGATTGATTGATTGATTGATTCATTCATTCATGCATCGTTCAATTGATTGACGGAAAGTGGTGGTGGTGGTGGTAAGATATTGTTTGTTGTTTGACACGACCGCCAATCTTACCCAACTATATTTCTTTGTATTTACATAACACAGACAATGACTTGGAATTTTACATTCGTCAAGATCTGGAAGAATATAACAATTCTCCAATGATTCAAGACATTACCACCAACACCTGGGTGTACTTTGATCATCGAAACTTTGACACGACTCCGGTGGAGGAAGAGATTGCTGAAAACCTCCCCTTTGTCTACGACAGTCAAGGAAATTCGTTGAGCAGTGCCAAACCAGATGGCTCCTTTTATTATCGTTACGATCATGCTCTTGGGCTTTTAGTGGTCGATTCCGATCTGGGAGAACTCAACTCGGATGTTCCCCAAACCGTTTATGACTTTGCCACCAAAGCTCTGGCCGACTGCAAGGCATCTGGTTCTACGGAATACTTTATTGCCTTTTCGTCTCACGGAACTGGCTTTGAAGGGTTTGGAGGGGATGAGAATACGAGACGACGAAAACTAGAAGGTGTCCAAACCAACAATGACATTGTATCGGCACTTCAAATGGCCCTAGATGACAATGGAATTGACAAGTTTGATGTGATTGGATTTGATGCTTGTCTCATGATGGCATATGGTGCTCTCGATGATTACACGTCGATATCAAGGTATTTTATTGCTAGTGAAGAAGTGGAACCAGGACACGGTACGTTGTTGCACTGAATCTCTTGGTCGTCGTTTCGTTCATCTTGATTGCTATGAACTAATTTATTTCCATGACTGATCATGTCAATACAGGATGGTCATACTCTAGTTTGACAGCGCAACCAGCGTTGGATACGGCACAATCCATTGTCAACAGCTATATCAACGACATGCAAGGCGATGAGCACCAAACACCAAAGACATTGGCCATTGCAGACATGGTCAAGTACGAAGCTTTTTCGGCAGCATGGAATAGTATTTCAAAAGAAATCAAGGACTTGATGGGGTCCAATGATGCGGAAGTGGGAATTGCCTTTAGCCGTGCTCGCGCCACTGTCTACAATTTTGCTAGCTCCTATGACGAGGATGATGCCAAGGATAAGGCAGCTGTGGACATGTTCGGTCTGATCACTGCTTTTGAACGACTGTGCCGACCTAATTCAGGAAGTAATGTTGCCACACTTTTGAGCAACGTCAAGATTGCCTACGCGGACATGTTTGTAGACCGACAAACTGGACCCAATACCCCAACGTCCTTGACGGGAATGCACGTTTTCTTTCCCAGTCGGGCTCGGTACTCTTCCATGGACTTTGATTGGGACCAGCTTTTGTTCAACGACGCTGTCACCGCAACTACCTCTGCCCCTGAATGGCTGAATCTTATGAAGGCATATTACTCGTTTTCTACTCCTGCAGCTGGTGGAAGTACCGTCTGTGGCACTTCGACTGGAACCACTGATACTCCTTCTGGTTCTGCCTTACTGATAGATTCCACACTGTCTGGCTCTCCGGCTAGCGGAATGGACTACAAGGCTACCGTTGCTCGCTCGGTGGATACAATCTTTGTCGAATACGGTATGAACTTGACACCACTGTTAAGTGCAAGGAGACGCAATCGTCGTTTGGGACGAGACGGTGTTGTTGGTCGCCACCATCAAACCCAGCATGCGGAACATCCTAGATACATGGCACGCCGTGCAAACCGAAATCGTAAGCTACAAACTTCGGACGATTTCGTTTACTTCTTTTCTGGAGACATTGTTGGCTCTTTCTCTGGCTCCGAATACTTTGCCAACTGGGATGGTAGCTTCTTTGCAGTCGGCAATTCTGCCGACGGGTATAAGGACATTTATGTCTTTGACTATGGAGAAGGATTGAAGGAATTCCCTGTCATGTACTTCCCCCCCAGCAAACCAGTCACGGGAGACGATGTCGTTGCTATGAACACCTATGCTGATGCCGAAGCGGCAGGCGCTACCTATGGATATGTGTCTTTCAGCGAAAATAACTTGGTCAATGGAAGGATTACCGCTGGTATTGGACTGTACACCGTCTCTGTTAGTGGTGATACCTTCAGCGAGCTTCCTCGTTCCCGAGGAGGCCAAATTGTGCCTATCAATTTTGTGGACGCCTCGTTGGATGGAGAAGACTACGAGTACTTTCTTGGCGGATTCTTTGGCGACAACATCATCGAATGGAATGCAAACTCGGTAGTTGAAATTAATTTGATCCGTGGCCTCGATTACAAGAACCAACAACAAGGTGAATCCTTCACTTTTGATGTTGTTGCAACCGACGATGACACTGGCACTACCACTGTTGTCTTGTTTGAAGTGGACGACGATGGGACAATTCTTGACAACTCGACTTTTACAGAGGAAGGTAATGCTAATACTGGCGGCGGTAGCGGCGGCGGTGGTGGCGGCTCAGGCTCAGGCTCTGGTGCTCGTCACCTTGGTGTCACACTCGCCGCCTCTTTTGTCGGTTTGCTGATTGCTCTATTGTAAGCCTGGGCGCTCTTTATCTTGCTGCAAGATAGTCTATCTTGCAATCGTACGTAATCCAATATTATCGAGTTCTATTTTTTTTCTTCATTATTTGCCTTCGAACAGGTCTACAAGTTCTTTTTTGTTCACCTTCCCCATTGCATTCTTCGGTATTGCATCCAACCATATGAGTGAAGTCGGCGTCTTGTGCTTTTCCAAACGTGATGCACACCAATCTTGAATGTCTTCCAGAGACAGATCACTGGACGATGACTGTCGACCAATCATACCAACCTTCTGCCCCCACACATCATCGGGAACGCCAATCACAACTGCTTCCAAAACTTCTTCATTTTCCAATAGTACTCTCTCCACTTCCAATGCTGACAGCTTGTGCCCTCCAATCTTGAGAATGTCCACTGACGCCCGACCTAATATTCGGTAGCTATCGATGCTGGCATTGTACTCGGCGACGTCACCCGTGTCGAAGTATCCGTCTTCTGAAAAGGCTTCGGCTGTGGCATCAGGTCGATTCCAATACTCTTGGAATACCGTGGGACCCTTCACTTGGAGTGCTCCTGGTGTTCCATCGATTGGGTCCAGAATGCTGCCGTCGTCTTGGTCGACGAGCCGGACACCAACGGAGGGGAGCGGCAGTCCAACGTGGCCCGGATGTCTTTGTTGTGGAGTATTGGCGTCGCTGATCGTATCTTCTTGGTAAGGATTGCTCAAGGCCATTGCAAACTCGGTCATACCGTAGCGTTCCAATAAGGTGTGCCCTGTCAAGTTCTGCCACTGTTCCAAAATGGACACGGGCAATGCCGCAGATCCAGACACTTGGAGCCGCATTGGGTACAATGTTTGATCGACCGCTTTTTGGACGATTGAAGGCGGCAGATCCTTTGCTGCTTCTAAGAGCTTGGCATAAATTGTTGGTACTGCCATGAAAGTAGTTGGCAAGGTAGCACCAGAATTGGTATCAGCCCACTGATGCCATAGCTGGTTGGCATCAAACGGTTGAAACTGCACTTGCGCTCCAGCATAGGCAGCACATGATAGGATATTCACGACGCCGTGGACATGATGCAAGGGTAGTACGTGCAAGGCGGCATCTGATGGTTTCCATTCCCAGGCAGCCACGAGGTCAGTGATTTGATGATACAAATTGCTTTGAGTGTGAAGGACTCCCTTTGGTTTCCCCGTCGTTCCAGAGGTGTAAAGCAGTAGTGCAGGAGTATCCATGCGTGCTCCTCTATCTTCCAGCAGATCCTTTGGCTTTGTGAATGCTGCTGCTGATGATATGATATCATCAACGTAAACAACTCTATCGACCATCCTTAGATTTATGGCTGCTTGCAGTACAGATGAACAGTTCGGAGCCAATTCGCTCACAATAATAAATGCCGGATCAGAATCTTGCAAGACATGCTCCAATTCCGGAATTTTTTGAGATATTGACAACGGCACAGAAGCTTTTGCGGCTCCAAAACAACCCCATTGACAAGCAATGTAATCAGATCCTGGAAGGGTCGAGTGGGCCACAAAGGGAGATGAAGCATTGCTGCTGAAATTGTTGCGTATGTCAATATAGTTTGCAACAGTAGCTGCTTTGTGAGCAACGTCGCTGTAGGAAAGGGGACCGGGAAGATTCCGAGAAGGCCATTCGGTGACAAACGGACGATTTCCATGATCGATCACTTTTTGAAAAAGTGGAAGACCGTTCTGCGATACATCTTCATCTGATGGAGGCAGTGGAGGCTTTGGAAAATTCCAAGAATACGCTCTCGAGCATTGCTTGGGCTTTGTGAGAAGAGTACTTCGTATGGTGCGAGGCCACAACATTTTGGAATCTGATGGCAAATGATCTACGCGGTACAAATTGAAAATGCCGAATTCATATACGGTATACGGGCCTAACACAGTACTTTCGATTCACACAAAGAGAATCTTATTGTTATTATATATGGTGTTCTGAGATACTAGTATCATATGACTTTTATATAGTTTCATTGACTATGTACAAAGGTAACAATTCCATTGACTATGTAAAAAGGTAGTTAAGGTTGTCTGAGGAATCTTTGGAGCGTTTCAACTGATCATTCATTTTCAGCTTTCGATCCACCTGGACTTGCACAGCTTGGTTACGGAAGTCCAGCCCCAGTTTCGTCAAACTTTCGTTGGCCTCCAAAGTGTCTGCCAGTCCGTCTTCCTCGGCGGTCGCAACGTTCTTCGACTGCTTGTGCAGTCGAAGCTCCTTCAGTGTGGTATTCTTCGCAAGGCCTTCCAGGAGGTACTTGATACCCGTCCCCGATATCGAGTTGCTTTCCAGCGATAGTTTTTCTATAGCCATATTGGTTTCCAGTGATTTCCCCATGGCTTCTGCAAATGCATCGTCTAGTTCACAGCCATTCAGGTTGACATTAGTGATGTGAGTATTCTCTGCAAATGCCTGCGCCGCTTTCACCCTCTCTTCGGCACTCAGACTAAGGAACTTGCGATCCCCTGGCAGTTTCACTTCCTTGACCAACCCGTTGTTCGAAGCAATCTTATCAAAGAACAACTCCGTCTCATTTCGTTTTCGCCCCGTACCAGTCTTTTTGTAATGACGCTGTCGTGCTTGCCGCAAAAAGTCCACATTCCGAGAGACATAAGCGTGGATCTGCTGGCGTTCCATGAGGCCTCGGAATTGAAGACTCACGACAACAACACTTCGGTTGACGAACATTGCCCTGCAAATATTGAATTCCGCTTTGGAGGTCAAGAGTCCCTTTTGATTCTCCAATCGGACCAACTGCAGGTACTTCATACAAGTCGGACTTGCAATAATTTTCGACAGGGCGACACATCCACGCTCGTTGATGAAATTGGTTTCAAAGTTGATGACGTGCATGTTCGGAAGAAGACTGTGATCCGCCAAGCAACGTTCCGCAAGTTTCTCCAAAAAGTCATCACCACAGCCAGTGTTGGCCATGTTTATGCCCATAAACTCCTTCATCTGAGGGTGTGACACAATCGCATCCACAAATTTGGTGACAATCAGTTCCCGCGCAGGATCAGTAACGGGGAACCTCTTGAATAACTTCCACTGACCATGGAAGTCAAATACGAGCTCTTCGGTATCTTGGGTTTTCTTGAGATACTTGGATATGAATTCGGCAGTCAAAAAGGAACCATCCGAGTTGAAGCATCCTAGAGAATCATCCAGAATGTCCTTGAATTGGCCAAAAAGAAAGTTTGATTTCGCACCTTTGCCCATAGAATCTGCATTCTTCGGTTTGGCTTTCTTGTCTTTGTCGTTGTTTTCTGATTCCACAATATCCTTCAGCTTGTACTTGTCAAATAGCACAGCCAACTCGTACAAGTAGTCCCAATCGTCTTCTGGAACTTCGAGAGGCTTGTTTTCGGCATCCTTTTGTTCCTTGATGGCTTCCGCTCGCTCCGCTTGGAAAGAAAGAATCTCAATGATTTTCTTGTCACGATCCACAGGGCCAGGTGGATTTCGCTTGTTCCGATACAAAATCTTGTTCAGCTTATCTTGTCCGTCATCTGAGGAGAAATCCACCTTGGCATACATTATCCGCTTGTTCTCGCCAAAGGCTTCAAGGACATCCTCTTCACTGGCCTCAGAAATGGGCGTCGTCTGGTTGTTCAGCATGATTTTCTTGCAAGTTTCGTTGCTGCTGGCCAAAGACTGGCAGAAATTGGACAAACCTTCGCTCGTGAATAGATTCCAGGACAAATCAATTTCTTCCAAGATGAAGTTCCTCTCCATAGCAGTGGCCAAAGCGTACAAAATGTCGTTTCCCAGTTGAACATTTTTGAAGGTCAGTCGTCGCAAATGCATATTCATTCCCAAAGCTTCCACGAATCCGAATAACAGTGTGGTGCCAACAGTATTGAAAGCCACATCCCCGTCCACAATGATTGACTTGACATCTGGATCATTTTGAATAGCCCCAATCATGCTGACAATCAAGTCATTGTCCCTCATACTCAGTCGGCGCGTCTGTGGCACGCCATCCGCCTTTTGAATGCGGTCGCACAACTCGCGGACAAGTGGTTTTTGCTTGCGATCTCTCAACAAGGGTGCTACCGTATCCGCAAACGAAGCATCTGCATCTCCTTGGGAGAGCAACTTTTTCATATCCTTGCGCTTTGGACCCGTTGGCTTCTTTGTTGACCTGCCCGGAGTGGCCAAGTTCAAGGCATTCAAGTTCATAACCCTCCGGACTGCCTTTGGTGTGGAAACCTCGTCCATCGTCTTGGACGAACTGCCATGCTTGGCCGAAAAGGCGTCAGCCCGTTGGCCTATTGTACCTGTTGTTTGACTGGCTTTTCCACCTCCAAATTGGGCTTCCAATAATGCCCTGGCGGGATTATTCTTAATTCGGCCAACCGTTCCGGCAGAAGACGATCGTCGTTTCCCTCCTGTATTGATCTGCTTGTCACGTCCTTGTCGTTCTTCTTGAGACTTGCCTTGCGTCGCAATCAAATTCTTGACAGTGTTGGCCCGTTTCTCAGAGGCAGTGAGTTCCGGTTCCTTCGATTCCGCATCTTGCTCTTTTTTCAAGCTTGGATCAAACATGGCAAAGGCATTCAATTTGACCTTGCCTGGTGCTCCATCGTCACTGCTATTGGCTCGTGCTCGATCTGGTCGTGGAGGGCTTGTGGAATTTTGAGTAGCATTCAAGTATGCCGATTTGATACTTCCAGGCCCTGGCGGCTTATCATTGGCGACAGCGGCGGCTGCTGCTGCAGTCGACGATGATGGTAGGCTGTTGTTCTTGTTGTTGTTGTTGTTGGCACTACCCGTAGCGCTGGACGACAATCCAAGAGACTTGGCCAGACTCCAGGGGGTATTCTGAGATGGACGACCAACACCAGGCTTGGAAGCGGAGAAGGATTCTTCTGTAGCCGCACTATCATCGCCACCACTGCTGCTGAGCTTTTTGAGGTACGCATTGCGCACATTTCCACCGGAAGTAGATCGTTTCATGGCTGGACCATTGTTAGTATCCTTGCCCAAGGATGGTGCAGTCAAGGAAGCAGAAGCTTCCGCCTTCTTGGTATTGTCTTCTTGTTTGAGATAGGCTGTTCGAAGTTTGCCAACGTCCAAGGATTTTTGTTTCGGCGCCACAGATCGTCTAACTTTTCCTCCTTCAAAGACATTCATGGCATTTTTTACACCAGAGCTACCATCCTCCTTTGCAGTGTCTGTTGTTTTCTTTTCCGATCGTCTCGTCGTTGGAGCATACTTGCCAACGCTGGAGGATCGTGGCTTGTTGACTTGTTGTTCCGTGGCATTTTCCTGATCATCAACTCCTGCCAGTTGCTGGCTGCCTCCCTTGGGCATCCGACGAGGACCTCCCGTCGTGACAACGCTCTTTCGTTCCGCAGTGGCAGTGGCACCTTCCAAGTGTTGTCCCGGAGCAATGGGGGCGGCTCCATTTTCCTTCTTGAAGATACTGGCCCGATCTTGAACGGAGGAACTGCCTTGACGATCCAGCTTGGGAGAGGACCCTGTGGAGTTGGCCTTGGTGGGTTGGGTCGATGAGGACGGTCGCTTGGGTGAAGAAGTGGTCGATTTTTTGACTTGCTCTTCGTCTCGTCCACTCTTCGATGTTCCAACTGGTGGTGGAGTCACTTGTCTGGGTGTAGGTGCTGCAGACTTGGCCGGCGTTGGTTCCATTGGTTTGGGAGACGCCACTTCAAACGAAGCAACAATACCTGCAGCAGCAACCTTTGGTACTTTGGCAGCAGTAGTAGGACTCCGTTTGGGAGATGATTCTGTTTCAGGATCCGATCCAGAACCCTTCAACGAATTGTCCCTGGACTCATCCCCATCCTTACTCGATGTGCTCTTATTCTTTTTATCCTTTTTCGATTTCTTCTTTTTGTTCTTGATGGACTTCAAGCCACTATCCGAAGAGTATCCACTATCTGCTGAAGATTTCTCTTTGTCCTTCTTTTTCTTTTTCTTCCTGGTGGGAGAATTACCCGAATCTTCTGCTGCTCCATCGTCGGATTTCTTACTTCTAGTCTTTGATTTGGATCGCTTAACAGAGGAATCGTCAGCACTTCGACCTTCCCGTGAAGACTTTTTGATAGTTCCAGAGCTGTTTCTCCTTTTAGATTTAGATTTGCCTGATGTGCTGGCCGCAGATCCAGGAACTGGTGATTGAGGACTCGATTCCTCCGTGTTGACCGTAGAGTTGCTTGGCATTCCTTTGATATCTTCCGTAAACTCGTCGTTCTCAGCTTTCTCGGGAGAAGCTGTCCCTTTCTGGCCCTTTTTCTTGAATGGATTCAATGTGACCATTTTCGATTTCTATCGTTTTTGCACTAGGTATTTTTGTTCTGATGTGATGGCTGTTTTGGCTCAATCTTTTGCGATTGGGTTCTCTAGAATCTTCTTGTTACTCTTGTAAAATCACAGTGGTATTGGAGCACTGATTTTGATGTTACAGTGCAATGACTGGCCGTGCAGTTTTGGGTTTCGGTTTTTTCGATCTTGTCACTGGTCTTTGCACGACGTCGATCTTCTCGCTCTTTCGCATCACACAAAAGCTCTCTCGTACGAGGCATTTCAGTAGTCGTAGTATTCCAATCGCTTTTTCTAATATTCAACACATATGCCTCCAGTCTTGTACGACACCTACGACATTCTTTTGATATAGCAACATACTGAAAACGAAAATGTGCGACAGGACGATCTCCATCATATATTGCGATAACGGGTAGGTAACTGTAGCCCACGATTAGAGGGTCTTGACCAAGACCCTCCACTAAGGCGAGAGACGATTCACCCAAGACACCAACAACCAACTCCTACAGTACAATCTTATCGCAATGTTGCTAAAAACTCTAAACCAGCTCCCCAATAACAGTCAGGCGGGACACAAAACAAAAGTCAGAAGGTAGTACTACCGGGCGGTACCTGCTAGTAGCTACTCACTCGGACTGTTATATGATAATCGTCCCAGCTGATGCCAATAATCTACTATTACAGCAGCAAACACTAAACACTACTCTGCATTTGAACAACCATTGTACGATGAGTAATTGGTTGATTCATTCGTTTATTCCATTTCAGGTTTCTTCCTCGCTTCCAAAACCATCGGAGCGCGCTCAAGATAAAAAATCTGCTTCTCTCTTCTTGTTGCCCGACTGCCCTTTTTAAACTCAATGCATTTGGTCGTACCGGTAGCAGAAGATGCGACTGGCTGAGTGAGTCACAGCATTTGGTCATGAACAAATGTTGCATGATTGACACAGCTGTTAGTCTCTTTCCAACTGACTAACTGACTCAACGGATTGGTCATGGCCACTCCGACGAAAGTAATAAAATTACTCCAAATTCGAATCAGTCGACCACTTGAGCAGTCACTTGAACCACATCTTTTGCGATGAAGAGCCAATCAAAATTTATAAAATCTTGACAAAGAACAAGTTCGATTCCCCAAAAGCTGCCACGTAAGCCAAAAACGCACTGGCCTTCCCCCAAGTGACTAATGACGACCAGCTTTCCGAGTGATTTACAGTTTTCCATTGATTCAGATCGTAAAACAAAATAGCGGTCGTTTGAACCACAAACAAAGACCTCTGGGCCTCTCATCATAAATTTACTTTCAACCGATCTTACCCATCAACTACAGTACTACCCATCATCGACAACACAATGTTTTTCGCCACTGTATCTATCCCAACAGTCCTTACTGCCACTCAAGACCACAGACCCTATCCTTCCGCCAGACGCGAGCAGCAACTTCCTCAACGCAACTTTGCTTGGCAAGTGAATTTGATGCAACGCATGTTTGGCGTAACACAGCAAGAAGACCTGATAGCGACTCGTCGTGTCGTCGCAGAACCCAGGCCACTTCGAAGACAAGTCGAACCCGTGTATCGAATTTCTCTTCGAAAGAGGTTTACCGATACCCTCAACAGCCCCTTTCACTATGAAATGAGCGAGGCTGCTCGTGTGGTCTTGTAAACTATCTTCTTCTACTACTTCCTCATCACCATCATCATCATATCATCATCCTGTGATCCGAAAGTCTCTGCTGTGAGGCTTTCTATAATGCTACTACTGCTGTCTCTTGTCACCAACTTTTTATTCTTGGAGAAGGCGAAAGACTCGAGTTTTTTTTTTCAATGCTATTGAAAAATTTGTACGAGTCATTGCCCCCAGATCGAAAAAAGGAGGACAGACGCGGAACTCCATGTCCATAGAATAACACTTGAACAATATAGATATTTTCTTCCACACCACCACCAAGAACAACAATGTGAACTAGTCTAAGAACCTGTTAGTTTTGATTTGTCTACAGTAAGGCTGTGGCAGCCCTGAATCATGCGTGTGTACCACTGCCACATGTATCGGAAGGCAGACAATAAGAAAGCATAATGTCCTTCCTACAGGATGGACAACATGCTTTGACGTTGCTTGCTTTGATCTAGAGCATACCTACTACGGTACTTCACGCCCCCCCCCCCCCAATAAATTAGTAGTTGGATGATGACTCTTTGCAGTGTTGGCTACGATACGCGAGGAAGGAGTAATCATGATAGTAGCTAGTAGTAGTACCTAGTAGTAGTTGACATGCCCACATGATGTACTATACTTGCTGATGCTACTTTGATTGTTGTCAGGGCAAGTGGTTGGTGGTCCTGGCGATTATCCTAGCCTTATACGAAAATAGACTGAAAGGTGCCTGTCCAAACACAGAGCAAGACAAACCTTGCATTTAATTGCTGATGCTACAGAACTTTCAGTGCTGGCAGGACAGCCATACTCTGAAGGTAATAGGTCGTCGATTCGAATGATTTTATTGCCCGTTAGCTCTCTGTGAAAATGACTAAGAGGATGTTCTTATCAGACTTACCGGCTATACTATCTACAGCCAGGCCGTTTCAATGCAAGGAATATGCCTTCTATTTATTTTCTTTTAAAAACTACTAAAACTATTCAAACTCTGGCTTGGAATGTTATGCTATCGACTGGTCTATCAATCTTAGCTGTTAACATTCGTTTGCAAAAGCAGAGTAGTAGGAGTACTGACCCCATGGTGTATGCGGAGTCATTTCCAGACAACGTCCGCTTGTCAGAAGTCATCCAAAACATGTAACGATTCTTTTATGGGGTGGCGGAGGATTTGCCATGCAGTTTGGCCTTTTCTTCCAAAACCACTTGCAACCAGAATTCGTCGGCCGAAGCTCGGGTTTCCGGATCCAAATGCGGTCCGTCCAATCCAGATGGATGCGCCTCGTTCTTCAACATGGGATCCAAATACTTGGACTTGTAGACGTCATAGGAAGTTACCTTGGAGCTAGCCGATCGGGGCAAACCGGATGACGACGACGAAGAGGATGATTCCTGTTGTTGGGCGGAAGCATGACTGTTCAACTCATGCAATCGTTCCTTTTCTTGAGCATAATAGGCCAACCAGAATTGATCGGACGATTGTCGTTGTGCGGGATCCATGTGTCCTTCCAAGTTTGAGTCATGACCTTGACCAGATGCAATCGGATCAATGAAGTCGTGTTTGTATTCGGACCAGCTGATGCTGCGTCGTTGTTGTTTCTTTGCTTGTTGTTCCATGCTGCTGAATGCCATGGAGGATGGAACCAAGGAAGTTCCTAGTAGGACGATGATGGTATTGGATAGTCGGGTCATGATTGAAATATTTGAATGTACTGTATGTGTGCAAGAATAAATATTGTGTTGTGAGACAGTTGAGACAGTTGTCTGTTTGCTCGTTTTATGATCGGATGAAAGAAGTTCGTGTCTGTGTGAACAAATAAGAACACCAGATGCCAAAATTGTGATTGATGCGATGTCAGTTCTTCTTTTCTCAACTGACTCGTCTGACTTGTGTCGTATTCGACATCTTAGCTCTTCGAAGGAAAGGATGGTATATTTAGGAAAATTGGGTTTCAAAATATAGTCACCCCTGCAGCGGAATTTTCTGATTTTCTTCTGATGGGGACGATTTTTTTCTTACGATTGACAACAATAACGCGTCATCGATCAAAGTATCTGGTCGACCATCATCACCTTGGTAACCAAACCCCATAAAGCTTCATACAGGAGGAATCAAGAAGCATAAGGAATCAACTTATACACCATGGCGTGGTTTGTAAGAGCATCAGAAGATGAGGGGCCTACCATCACCACCACAACAAGGGCGTCTCATTCCCACAAAGCGTCATTACCACCAGTGCAGCCATTGCCGAAACCTTCCAAACTTCTTCAGTTTCTAGAAGACAAACCAAGAGTCGCACAGGCGGTTCAGAGATGGGTGATTGATACGGATGGATATAAGGGTCCCATTGCTAGTCCACCTGTCAATGCCGATGATCCTAGTAATGGTGCTCCTCCTCCTCCCCCCATTGACACTTCCAACTATGCCTCGTGGCACTTTCGAAGTTTGTTCGTCGTAGAGGCTACTTTGCTGAACACGTCCATCCTATTTTTCTTTCTCTTTTTCTGGCTCATCAATCGGAATACGCACTTGAGACCCACAAAGGGATCGACCATTGTCCGAAAACACCAAACGGCCGCATTGGAAGATGATGATAGTTTGCTGGACAGTGAGGAAAGCTTTGACGATATTTGTGATAACGACAAAGAAGATCATCATATTGAAAAAAAGGATGAAGCCAACAAGGATGTTCACAAGGTTCCAACAAGGGAGAGTATCACCCGCCTCGCTAGTCCTAAATTCTTACGAAAGGAGGGAAAGGGACGAAGTTCCAAACGAGTATCGACCATGCAGCGATTGGTGGCCTATGGAATTGAACAGGCCGACGACGATGATGGATGGGAATCGGCTACCGAGGCGGAAGATCTGGACGATGAAGTCGACAAGTTGGAATGGGGAAACGCTCTGAAAGATTTGTTACGAATCACCCGAACCTTGGGGTATCTCAACGAAAAGGCATTGACCATGTGTGCCAAGTCAGCCACGTATGAGACGTATCAAAAGGGTGACGAAATATTCAATGCTGATACTTTTGACGGGACGCAATATGGTCTTGTCTCGGGCAAAGTGGAGCTCATCTTTCATGATTTTGAAATGCACGACGACTTTTTGGAAAGCATTGATGAAAGCAATGATGAAAAGATGAGCTACAAAAATAACAGCAATGAAGAGACGGAAGTACGACAACCCTTCAAATTGATTCTTGGTCCAGACAAGCAAATCACCTCCTCACTGGCACTATTTTGGGGCATGATTTCGAATATGAAAGACGATGCCGCGAGATTGAATGGTGATTCGCCAACCAAGAAACGCAAGTGTCCGTTAAGGATGAGCCTCAAGGTCGTTTCAGACGATGCCAAAGTCATTCGCATCACTCCGGATTGTCTATCTCGCGTATTACAAGAGCATCCTGAAGACATTTTTCGAATCAGTGGCACTGTGCTGAATCGACTGCAACGAATCACTGTCCAAACGTTGGTCAAGACACTGGGTCTTCGAGGTGACTTGCTATCACCAGCTCGTCCCATTCAGCAATATGAAAAGGATATGGTAAATGGTACCGAATGGAAGCAGTTTGATCAAGAAATGAAAAAGACTGGCTTCTGTGAGGGGAAGGAACTTCTGCATCGAGCCATCCAACTCTTTCAAGTTCGTCTGGGTATCAACTCTGAGATTGATGCCAAGAGCAGGAAATTACTAAGTGATAATGCGGAATTGATATTGTTCGAAGGCGAAAAGACACTGATTGAAGCTGCCAGCAAGCACGAATCTTGCTACTTGCTCTTGACAGGAAACATGGAAATTGGTATCTATAATCCCACAGGACGCAATCGAAGCACGTTTCATCGCCACCAACTGCTCTATCCAGGAGCGCTACTGGGAGAACATGAGTGCTTTACTGGCGAATTTAGTCTCACGGCAGTCAAGAGTGTTGTCTCCACCGACAGTGCCAATTGCATGTTACTGAGGGTTCCCAGGAGCGTTTACAACAAACTCATTATTCGATATCCAAAAGCCTTGGCAAGAGCCTTGGATTCTCTTTTGCATCAAATTTCATCGGCTGTCTATTTGCTGCAGGCAACTTCGGACTGGCTCACTGTCACGGCCGCTACCAATGTGGCCCGCCGAGGAACGCCCTGTGATTCCTTGTACATGGTTCTGAATGGACGTCTTCGATCCAGACAAAAGGATTCTGTTGATAAGAACGCACCTTTTGAATATGGAAGAGGTAAAATGGTGGGAGAAATTGGTCTGTTGGCAAATTCCTCGTGGCAATCCGATTTGTACGCGATTCGACACTCGGAGATTGCCAAGGTTCCAATCGAGACTTTGCTGTCCATTGTTCACAAGTTTCCAAAGGCTGGTTTGAACTTTGCCAGAGCCGTCGCCTTGCAAGTTCAGGAGCAAAGTCGCCGAAGAGCATCCAATCACGCTGCCGTTGCGGCAGGAGGAGGAGGAATTCCAAGGAGTATCACCAACAGCACCACTAATCTGGGCGGAGATGCAATGCCGAGCTATGGCTTGAATTTGGCAACCATTGCTGTGGTTCCAATGGATTCCACCGCAATCAATCTGAACAAGTTTTGTTCCACTTTGACCAAAGGATTCCAAAAGATTGCCCCATCTAGGCTGGTCACCAAGGAAAGTATTCGGAAAGACTTGGGCGACAAGGGGATTCGGTACAGGAACTCGGCCCTGAACGAATTGAGAATGGTGCGCTCATTGGCCGAAATGGAAGAGAATCATCGACTAGTCATCTATCAAGCAGATCCCAAGTATACTTGGTGGACCAGGTTATGCATTCAACAAGCAGACTGCATCCTGCTGGTCGTAAGCTCCGATCGGGCGCCCGAAGGGGAGCGCATCGAGCAATCGTTGGCTTGGGCATTCGAATCCATGGATGTCCGAATTGACTTGGTGGTTGTGGGACAAGACCATAAAGTCGAACAAGACGATAGCGATGACGAAGACGACGAAGATTTTGATTTGAAAGATGACGAAGAAATGAATGTCAGTGACCAACTTAACAATTGGAGCGAAAAGCGAAAATGGATTTCGGGACATCACTTGGTGCGGGCTCCGATTGGACGGCACAAGTTGGACTTTCATCGATTGTGTCGTCGCGTCACTGGTCGAGCGGTGGGCCTAGTCTTGGGTTCGGGCGGTGCCAGAGGGCTCGCTCATCTCGGCGTAATGCGAGCACTGAAAGAGGCCGGAGTGACGATCGATTTGGTTGGTGGAACATCTCAAGGGGTAAGTCTATTTTACAGCAAGTAAGCTCCTGCATTTGTCTCGACGGTTTTGGAATTCTGACGAGGTTTCCCTGTTTGTTTTTCAGGCTTTTGTGGGAGCCTTATATGCCAGACAACCAGACGACTTGGTTGGAGTGGAGAGCGAGTGCCGTAAAATGGCAGCTGAAATGTCGAGCATGAGGAGCAAGCTCTTGGACTTGACACTACCAATGACAAGCATATTCAGTGGCTACATGTTCAATCGGGGGATTCGGAAACGATTGGGAAACCTCCGAGTTCAAGATTTGGTTCTAAACTTCTTTTGCGTTTCAGTTGACCTGCAAAAGCAGAAAGAAGTTGTCCATAGGAAAGGATTGCTTTGGAAGTATGTCCGTGCTTCCATGTCGTTGACTGGATATCTTCCACCAGTTGCCGAAGATGGCCAGCTTTTGGTTGATGGTGCCTACATGAATTCCGTGCCGGTCGACGTGATGAAGCACCAAATGGGAGCTCGAGTTGTGATTGCAATTGACACGCATGGCGAGTCGGAACGTGATCACTACATGTGGGGCAATAGTTTGAATGGTTGGTGGGTCTTGTGGAATTCTTTGAATCCGTTTTCCGAAACTGTTAGAATACCTTCCATGGGTGATATATCAATCTTGGTAAGTAAAGAGATGGCTGCTCACACGTGCATGTTGTAAGAAAACGGCACCTTATCCACGCCCGTTTTTTATGCATTAGCTGCAATGGGTCTCTTCAGATCAACACAGACGGAACAACAGACTTCTCAGTGATTTGTATTTGGTACCTCCAGTCGGAGAATATGGAACTCTGGAGTATGAAAAGATGGACATTATTGTCGAAAAGAGCTACAACTATGCCAAGCCTATTGTTGATGAATGGGTCAAAAAGAATCCGTGGTTGATCTCGAATGGAAAGCTTGCACCCAAAGCGACAACATTCACATCGACAGTTCCGACGTTGGTCAAAAATGAGTAAAAGTCGTCCTAGTCGAAAACGAGAAATTCAAATTTGTCCGTATGTAGAAAACTACGAAATAAATAACGGTATTTTTTACTTGTCTTGAAATCGAACGAAAGTGAACCTCTTTCGTCCAATAACATTGCAAATAGTCTGGTAAAGTAAGCGACTTTGACCTCTACAAAGGAAAAACTTCAACACTTATCCTCGAATCCTTCGCATAACAACGTGAACGGCAACAATGGCAGGAAAGCGTCCAACATCTCCACGCAGTACTGCATCCGTTCAAGTAGTGATTCGGTTAAGACCACTGAATGACAGAGAAAAGAAGCATGGAACTCTTCCGGTGGTATCTGCTTCAACAGCAGACAAGAGTGTGACAGTAATCAAAGGGAAGGGGTCCCATCAAGCACGTTCTTCGTATGGTTTCGATAATGTCTTCACTGCATTCTCATCACAAGAAGAAGTCTTTGATGCCACACTGAAGCCAATCATTCGTGATGTAATGATGGGTTTTGAATCGACAGTATTTGCCTACGGTCAAACGGGAACTGGAAAAGTATGCGAAATTGCTTCAAATTGATGATCATTAAAAGCTTATTCTTACGTCCTAGTCTCTTGTTTTCAGACGCATACAATGGAAGGTGACCTCGACAACCCAGAGATGCAGGGAGTAATTCCTCGTTCTGCAAAAGCAATATTTGAAGCTCTGAAGACTCCAGATTATTCCCACTTTTCAGTTTCTTGTTCGTTCCTAGAAATCTACAATGAGGAGCTGTGCGATTTGTTGGCTGATCCGGATTCCAGTGGTCCAAAGCTAGACATCATGGTTGGCAAAAATGGTCCATTCTGTCGTGGTCTTTCAGAATCTCCAGTCGAATCAGCAGATGATGTTTTTGCCTTAATGCGCCGGGCTCAAAATCAACGCCAAGTTGGGGAAACAAATATGAATAAGCAGTCTTCGCGTTCACATTGTATTTTCACGCTGAAGATTGATGCGAAACGAGTACTCGAGGATGGTAGCGTATTGGAGGTTGGAGGCAAACTGCATTGCGTCGATCTAGCAGGTTCTGAATGCGCAAAGTCGGCAGACTTGGAGAAAGGAAATGACAGCCAGGCTGCAAGAGAAAGAGAGCGAAAGAACATCAATCAATCCTTGCTCACTTTGGGAAGAGTAGTATCCATGCTGAAGGAACAAAGCCAGAGCAAAAAAAAGACGAATGTCCGTATTCCATACAGGTATGTCACAAGCAAAACCATTGCTATGAGTAGATTTATGCAAATGAGAAGCGTATGCTAACTCAAATCTTTGTCTTACAATCGATTTCTTCTGCAGAGATTCAAAATTGACACGTATTCTTCAAGAGTCACTCGGTGGGAGATGCAAGACTTGCCTTATCGCAACGATCTCTCCTTCTGTTACTGCAATTGAAGAGTCCATGTCGACATTAAACTATGCACACGCTGCTAACGGAATTGTTAATAAGCCCGTCACGACTTCTTTCATGAGCGGATCGTCTTCTGTATCTGGTGAGCTTCTCAAATCATCTTCTGGAGGAGGGAAGAATGAAACGGGAGCTGTGGAGCACTGGAGAGATATGGAATGTAGACTAGAATATATGAAAGCACAAGTCGAAGAGGCCCAACAAGCTCTAGCACGGAAACATTTGCAGCAACAAGAATTGGTCGAGAAGGCAGAACAAGCAGAAGAAGCAAAGCTTGCCGCAGAAGCCCAGCTGAAAGTTGCCAAGCAAGAGAACATCAGTCTTCGAGACGAGATCACGCAACATGTTGAGGAAAAAAAAACATTATTAGAAGAGCTTGAACATACGAAAGTGTCTTTGTCAGAAACTACAAGCATTCTTCGAGCAACGCGACACACTGAGAAATGTTTGACGGACGAGGCCAATCAGTTGCTATGTGCGTTGCAGCAGTCCATCAAGGACACGAGTGACCTTCACTCTCATCTTCTGAGGAACAGGGAAGGAGATATCGAAAGGAAGAAAGCGACCAAAACTTTCAACGGCTCTATCGTTCGACTGTTCAAAGAAGTTTGCATACTGGTGGACTCTTTCACTACAGTGCATCGAGCATTTGGAGAATTCATGGGATCGTCGAACAATACTACGTGTGAGAGATTGCATCATCTTCAAGAAGCCAATGACCAGTCACTAGATGTATTGACAGAAGAAGTGCATGCAGCATCGAAACTATTGACTGAATATGTCTCTGCTGATGGTGGGATCGGACAATTCGTTGACGCGACCACTTCATCTATAGTCGACAAGATGAAGAGTGGCAAAGAACTCTTGGATTCGAAGGGAAGAGAACTATCATCGTCTTTCGGAGGCATTCGTGACCAGTTGAAAAAGTCTGGGCAGCACTTGAACGAGTTGAATGCCTCTTATCAAGCAGAATCCAATCAGATGCTAAAAGATCTAACCGAGAAGCTGTCACGCACAGACAAGGTACTTCGCAAAATGGTACAATCTACCATTGATACCCTAGAGCAACAAAAGGAAGAGCGTCTAAGATCTACCGAGTCTCTGCAACATGAACTGGAAGAATGGGATGCTGCCACAAAGAAAACCGCTGAATCCATCTCATCAATTTCAGACAAGCAGTCATCATCGATTCTCGAGACTATCGAAATGCTTCAGGCTGAGAGGGCGCGCCACGATGAAATCAACAAACAGTTAGGCAGTCAAAGGGAGTTCCTCCAGGAAATGGATTCAAACCAGAGAAGTGTCATAGAGAAGCAAAATAAAGCGCTTGTTTCGCAGAAAGAAGCGTTTGTTAAGTCACATCAACAACAGAAGGAATTCTGCGAACAACTCGTGTCGAACGTAATGAGTGGTGTGCAAGATCTACTGAAAAAGCAAGTGGCAACCATTCTTGATGGCAGCAAACAGAGTCATGAATCGTTTGTCAACAGCAACGACGAACTTTTCATGCTGAACTCTTCTATCCAAACGTCGTCAAATGATATCCATGACACAGTTTCTTCCACCAATCAAAGCATTCAATCAACGTTTGAAAAAGTCACCCAGAATGAATCTGTTGCTTCAACAATGCTGGAGGAAAGTTCTAACACGTTTTCAAGTATTCTGAATTCATGCCAAAGCCACAAGTCTGTGATCGAGACCAAACGCAGACTGATCAGCGATAACCTTCAGTCTTCTCGGTCGGATAATATCGATACATTGAAGAGACTAAAAGCGGAAGTAACGAGTAGCGGAGAAGAGTGTACCGAACTTGTTACGGTTCAAACACGAGAACAGCTGGCCATTGGTATCAAGAAGCTTACAGATTTGTCTGCATCATCAAGAGCTGTTGTGCAAACTGATGTCATTGAGCAAACTCAGAACTCGATTGCCACAAACATTGAAGAACCATTTGAAAGCATCATGGAAGCACTGAAGGAGACAATGGATGGTGCATCTGGTGAGATTCAGGAGGGAAGCGAAAACATTCGATCCTTGACTTCGAAACACAACGATTTAGTGGAATCGATGTGCAAGGATATGGAATCATCAGCTGCAGAAATGAAGACTCGCGGCCAAGAACAAGAGTCGGTGATTAAGGATCATGGAAAAACTGTCAAACACGTTGTGAAGGAGCATGATGAATGTGTCCTTAAAAACGTTGGCGCCATCAAGTCTGCGAATACCAAATGCCAAGACAATGTAAACGAGTTCACCGGCAGAGTAATTCGTCCAAACGAGCCAACGCCAGAAATCGAAGAAAAACCGCTACCCGAATATTCAGAGGAGCTTTCCAAGACGCCTGCTGATGGTATCATTCTTCAAGGGCTCCGCAAGGATCAAAGCAGTTGTTCTGAAATGAGTTTTGGTTCCAGCAACAAAGAGAACAATGACGATGTTGCCTCAATATCCTCTGACGATAGCGATGGTAAGCCAAAACCAGCTGTTTTGCAAGATAAAAATAGCAACAGAGCTGATAGTTCGTCATCAAAGACAAAGTTGAGAAATCCAGAGCCAATCAAGCGAAGAACCGCCGAGACACGTACCAGTTCACGTCGGAAGAAGCTGCGGACTGAGATCTAAGTTTTTGGGAAAGGGGCATATGATATCTATTTTACAAGCTTTATTAATATCTATCTATTTATCATCTAGTAACAGCGTAAACTTCACCGCTTCTCTCGTCGATTGACTGGACTTCCACCAGTATTTCGTTTCCGGGACCTATAGACCCCTGAATGCCTTGACACGAGGCAGTTGCGCCTGTGCCCAAGATGACAACTTCATTTCCTTTCCCAGTACTTATGGCTGGAACAGGACCGTCGTTGTCCTTGATGTACATACTGAGGGATTGAAGCACTTGAAGCGTGTTGCCTTTGCTTCCAATACCACTTTTCGATGCCTTTATGTTGGACACTGCATTGATGGCTGCCGTGGCTGACTTGCTTTCATAAATCGCTTCCTTTCTCGTCAAAGGTTTCCCACCATATCCACAAAGCACCGCAAGGGCTTGTCGTTGTGCTACGCCATCGATGTATCGCCTCAGTGGAGCAGACGCGACTCGGCCTAGTCTATCCATACCGCTTCCAGCAACTCGAGGAACTGGGGCGTCTGCCCGAAAGAGAAGGCCATTCATAGCGAAACCATAAAGGTCCAATGCAGAGTCCACTATTCGATGACTTCGAGTGCGTTCAAAGCGACTGTCCCCGTTAATCTCTCTGTCCACCGTTTCCCTTCCCAAGAGACGCTCTTCTTTTGCTCGTGCAGCCTTGCTCTTTGTCCGTTGGAAAGCGCTCCAGCGACACAAATTACGTTCGGCTACAGCAATGAGAGCTTTCGCCTTTTCAAGGGCAGGATCTTCTTTCGTCACAGTTCCGTCCAAAAGAGCTGTTGCGGCCTTGTATGATAGCGCCAAGGGCTTCGAAATCAATGTACGCTCCAATCCTGTGTCGAGCATCTTTCCTGTTTTCTCATCAATGTATACCCAGAGGGTGACACATCGATTGATGCCACGGTCCAATTGTGCTGGTGTTTGATTTGTCATGTCAATATTGTTGGTATCCAATGCCAAGGCATGCAACACCGTTGGCGGCAACAAGTGCAAAGGTCCCAGTGGAAGATCGTATCGGCTAGTGCCTCGGCTATGCGCGGCTTCACGAAGAGTTTTCAGATACTCTGCTGGTTTTCCCTCTCGATTGACATGTGCCTCTGGTGCGTATAAGTCTGAAACATCGGCAATGTGCAGCAAGATTTCCCACTTGGATGCGTCGGTCACACGCCGACCAGTTGGCGCTCGTGGTCGAATCCCAATTGCGTCGTCTCGAAAGGTGGTGCTGGAAGCATCCATGCAGATACATGGAAGTTTCGTCAGATCCGTTCGACCCTCGTCACCTGGAACCTCACCTCGTATCAAATAGTCTCTTCTTTTCTCATTCATTTTGCAGTACCAGTCTGCCGCTTCCAAAACAGCTTTGGGCCAGGGATCAAAGCGTTGTTTGGTGGGCGATGACGATTCTGTCCAATGGCCAACTTGAATCAATGCCTGTTTGGCTCCCTCTGGTGTCATTGGTAAGTTCATGGCTCGTAAGGATTCTCTCACATCCACTTGCAGTTCTCCCCATGAGTTTTGGTCATCCCCACCCATCGCCAAGCATTCCAGACGAGTAATGATACGGCCGTCCGCCAATGTCGTGGTGGAACCAGCCCGCTCGGCAAACTTGCGGCCCTCTGAAGTGGCACGCACCGCTTGATCCAGAACTACCCAGCCACCATTGATCACTGTTAGTACGCCATCGTGATGCGCAACAGGCAGACAACCAAAACGTTTGAAACGCCCTCCCGATTTGGCATCGTTGGCCAGGGCTGTAGACGCAACCATTTGCTGTTTGATTTTCTGCTGCTTTGTAGCTTGATTTTCATTTGAAGGAAACAAAAGGTCGCGAACGACTTCCGAGTCTACCATACGGGCAAATCCAGTTCCAGCCTTGAGCACTTGACGAAGAACCGTGTCGACAGATGCCTGTTCTTCTAATGGTGCGTATTCCACCAGTCTTGGAAGTTGCTTCTTTGTCAATTGTTTTCTACCCATGCTACCTCGAGCTCGACCAACACGGGCTCTGTACAACTTGTCCAATATTCGATCCACTTTATCCGAAAAAAATGGCATTCTGTCGCCTGAAGATGAGAAGTCGTTGGGACTAACTTCGGGCGACCATATAGTTGTAATCTGACCGAGGTCCACAATCTTGGAACCTTGCTCTTGCTGACTTGTACATGGTTCCACTTCGAGTCGGCTTCCTTGTGGTTTCCCGGAATCATCAGAATTGGAGATGAGTTTTGTAATAGCGACGAGTTGAGCCTCTCCTTGAAGTTGGCATTCTGCGAGAACAGGAAGATCCTGCTCTGACAATGTGAGTAACCGGCTGCGAAATCCATATTCTTGCAACATTTCTTCCAAGTACGACGAGGATCTACTGTCTATCATTGCGAGATGTATCTGTGATGGTCTTATCGCCTTTGAATGTTGAATGGAAGGTCCTTGAAGCACAAATGAGAATGCTGGAAGATTGAGTGCTAGTAGAAGATATGTCAGTGAGACCATCCTCGCCCACGAAACGACGAAATTCATAGCGCCGCTTCTCTGTCTTTCGGAGGCCTTATTTCCAAGTCAAAGACTGCTAGAATATGCTTTGCTACGAAGTATTTTGTGCATTCTTCATTTTGGTTTGGTTCATGGTTCATGGTGGTGGATGGATGGATCTTATTGGTCTGCCGGACTGCCGACAGATGGCAGTTACTTGCCGCTATCGTATCCACAACCCAATTTCAAGAAATATTTTTTAGATCGGCGGGGCCAATCTGCTAAACAAAATAATAAAAGCGAATCATCACCGTCATCATCATCAACCATTTGGTTCCCAGCCCCCTGCGGATGACCCACGTGAATGGCAATACCCTCCATGCAACTTTGACGCGGTTAACTTACATCAATGATTCAGTCATTCAACCCCATGACAATGTGCTTTGGTTTGGGCAAAAGCTATAGCTTTAGCATCTCCTTGGTTGCTTCATTGAATTCAGCTGGTTTGCCAAAGCGCCAAGGCTAGAAGTACCAGAAACGAAGAAATCATAGCGATGGGGGTGCATGGTACAACGCCTCAGAGAGTGGTCCTGCCTTGAGCTCCGGATTTCAATATTAGAGGGGATACATGCCTTGTTCATCACTTTTTCTTCGCCTTGGTTTGGTGATGGCGGAGATGGATGGATCCTAGTCTTGTCTACTGCTGCTGACGACCAACAAGACGCCCACCGCAATCTCATCCGCAACCCAATAAACTGCGTATTGTGTCCGGCCTTACAGAATATCTCACTAGTGCCGCCGTTTTGTCTGTACCACAGAGGTGCAAGCAACCTTAACATTCGAAATGTATTGTTCTAAGAACACGCTGGTATGAAAAAGTCGTTATTCTCAAGGATGTGGCATTCCCAAAACAATTTGGTGAGAATGACCGAGAGAATGAAGAATCCATCAACAATCAACCATTGGTTTCCTCCACAAGAACTCTGCCCCCACCTATGATTGAAAATAACTTCCTTTCAACTTTTCTACGATGCCTACTTTATATCATATTGTCAAGTTCTATAGAGCATTATACATCAATGATTGATTCAAAGACTAGCTCAGATGTCTTGTTTCTTTATTCCAAAGCTTGTCCTCAATCAGCCGGTTAGCAAATTTGACCAAGCTCTCGGAGTACTTGTCCCGTTCATATGATCCCTTGGTGCACTTCTAGGGTTGACGCTGCCCTGAGCCTCATATTTTCATAGCGATTGAGGAGTGACTGTGCCATATACGAGGACTTTTCCTTGTTGTTGAAGTCGCCGAAGCTGAAATCTTCGCCTCTGGTGGCTGAGACCTGATCGAGCGCCATGAGCCGACGAGAATTGAATTGAATTGAACGAAGCAAGAAGCAACAGTAGTACAGCATCCCCATAAAAATCAATTCCCCTACAAAGACACTCACCGTACGGTCAAGCAGAGCCAGTGAACAAGTTAAATTGATGGAAGGTGTACTTTTGGCCTTGAAAATGTTCTGGCAGTACGTCACGGCGCATGATCTTCCAACTTTGTCTAGGCATCTCAATATGGCCGTAGGTCCATTGTCTGAAGTGTATATCCGAGTGCTGTCGACTTTGAATGGGCTGATTGTAGAATACTCGAAGGATAATTGCTCCGAATGACTTTTGTTCGTGGATAAGCATCCAACATCATTCCAAATGAGACTGAATCGATGACACATCACATCTTGAGTCTTCAAAATACCGCCCAGCATACCAATCATGCATCGCCTTCGATACAAACATAGATCCAAGCAGATTATGGAGCACTTCGCTTTTGGAGATAGAATTTAAACAACGGAACAAGAAACCGTCAAATAATCCAGCCAAGTTCTGTGGTACTAGTAGTATGATGATCTGACAACAAAAACATGGAAGGAAGTCGTAGTAATCACCATGCTCTCGCGACTGAAATGACTAATCTTCTAAACCAATCTCGGGTCGTAGCCATGTGCTTGAAGTAAGTCCATGTCATGTTGAAGCATACTTCAAGTGTTACGTGAACCTCATCCCACTGCGGTGTCAAAAATTGAAGTATTCGTGGGACACAGAACATGAAAAATTTGGCAGATGGTAAAATTGTCCGTTACTCCATGCTAAGAATGGCGCGTCCGCCATTCTTGGCCGTTTTTGTGTGGGATACGATTACCTAGTCCAAAAATATCGCAGTAGCAGGTCGTGCGTGAGACCGCCAACCCCTTCTCTATTTGAGTGGTCGAAGGAGTGGCTGTGGTCGAGATCCGGACAGGACTACAAACAAAAAGAGCAGGATTGAAAAGTCAATACCGCCGTGAATTCCGTTTGACACCAAACAGAACTCTTGAGAAAGAAAGACTTATTATAAAGATAAAATCATGATGGAGACGGACGATCTCATGATAGCCGAGTCGTCATCGTCACTGCACTTGACGGAGAGCAGCGACGAAGAGGAGCCAGCACCAGAACTTTCCAAGCTTAGTGCCTCTGGTTCCGTATCAGATGATGATGAATCGTCTGATAAACCTCAATCTGCTTCAGAAGACGGAGAATCTACTTCAACAACAGCAGCAGAAAAGTCGCAGTCCAACGACACTCCAATCTCTAATGTAGGCTCTGAACCTGTTGTTTCTGAGATTTCAAAGGAAGAAGAAGGAAATGAAGACGATGATTTATCCTCTCAAGTTGAATCTTCAGAGGATGAGACTTATGATGAAGCAGCAGCAGCTGCTGAAGAAGTTTCCAGTGAAACAAGCAAAAATGATGAATCATCACCACTGGAAATCCTGAATTCGGAACAACAAGGAGACGGTTCACTGTACATTGAAGTCAAGGATGATGGCTGTGGTGATCCTGAAGAGGCCCCTGGGGCCAAGATTCAACGATTGGCTCGCAAGGCAGGTATCATTGTGGGAGGTGGCACCATGACTGCTGTTGGAACCGTCATGCTCTTTCTTCCATGCCCAACGCCCAGTATTTACTTGATGATTGGAGGCATGGCAATCATGTCCAAGGAGGTTCCCGCGGCACAGCGTCAACTCGATATCACACGAGGAAACTTGACCTCGTGGGTGGACCGTGCCGAAAAAGAATTTTCGCAAGGGGGTCGAACGATTAACATTGTGGTGGACAATGGAACTCCGAAAAACAAAGAAGGTACGGAAGAAGGAAAGGAGCAGGATTTCAAAGAAAAAGAAACTCCCGAGGCCATTACTTCCACTCAGGTGGTACATCAACCTCGTAACCCTGTCAAGAAACACTTTGTCAAGTCTTGCCGCAATGTGATCCTACCTCTATTGAGCAAGGTCTGTACTCCGCAGGACGAGATGGACCAAAACAACGCTGAGGAAGCCAAAGAAGAAGGTGTTCCGGAAGCGAGCCCAGCAGTGGAAGCCATTCCCGAACCGAAAACTCCAAGCAACGGACACTCTGTGGAGGGCAAGGAGAATGCAGAACCATGGGACGGTCCATTTGCTCGCTGGTCCAAGTACCGCGAAACTCGAAGGCTAGAACTAATGAAAGCTGAAGAGCAAAGGGAACGGGAAGCTATGTTGGCTCGAATCAACGAGGCAAACCTGAAGAAACTTCAGGAAGAATTCGAGTCCAGCGGACAGGATGTAGTTCAGGAAGTTGCCACAGACGAAGAGGAGGAGGAAGAAGAAGAAGATGATGAGGGCATTCCTGCTCCTCCAGCTTTGATGGAAGTCCAAACGAATTCTTCAGTGGTCCTCCGAGTCTAATTCTATTCCTGGGGGGAATCTGAAATAGAATGATACTTTATGTATGAGATGGACAAGTGATAGAACACAATTTGTGTGTATATGTGTCAGGTATTCATAATATTACGGCAGCTAAACCTGCAGGAACAAGTGAAATGGTTGCGTCTTCCCGTTGGGAAGTGCATTTTTGGATTTCTCGTTTCACTGTGGATTGCAGGCAAAAAGTAGCCCTGTTGGAACCAACAATGTGTGGGAAGACAAAGGTAGCGTAAAGAGTATTCCAATAGTAGCTAGGATGGTACATTTGCTATGTTTACATTCTTTATCATGATAGCCTTCTGGAGTGTATTGCTTTCATCAGTCCGTATCCTTGAGCAGTCTCGTTGCCGTTCAACAGTACAAAGTTATGCTAGGCTAGCTTTGCGGTCTCGTTGCCGTCCAACAGTGCAAAGCTATGCTAGGCTAGCTTTGCGACAAGATGTAATCCAACCCTCCAATGATTGCTGCGACTTGCGCTTGATTACAAGTCTCAGCAGTAGCCTTGGGAGAGTCAGGATAGACTTCTGTTGTTGTGGTGTATTCGCCCAAAGTTACTCCTCCACACAATCCCAATTCTCGAGCCGGCACTCGAATGATGCCTTCTTCTACGACTGGCTCGTCCAGTATCGTGCCCGCATCATCTGCCGGTGCAATATGGGTGACTTGCTTCACCTTGTCAATAACAGCTTTTTGAAATTCCAATTGGGGATTGGTACTATCCGCCACGAGATAGAATCCATCTGGAATTCCTCCTTCTTGTGGCGGCAACCCAGCTTTGGCTCGTTTGGCTGGTCGAAACTCTGTGACATCTGTGTCTGTGGTTTCGTGCAAGTCCAAATGACACTTCCAAAAGGGAGATTCTTTCTTCTCCCCTTTCTGTGTCATTACTTCTTGCTGAATATGCTGAATATGTGTCATAAGAGCCTTGGATTCTTCCGTTTGTTCCGATTCATCATCTGGTTGAAACGATCGATTCGGATCGGATAAATCCGCTTGCCATCGTTGAATATGTTCATAGGCCCAAGGGCTGACGCAGGGACACACGACAATGTTCAGGCTTTTGGCATACTTATTGGCTGCTATTTCTGACTGACAGAAGGCAATGGCTCCTTGGACACCTGATGTTTCGTACCCATGAACACCGCCTGTCACCAAGACGAAGGGCTTATCGATGTCAAATTCTTTGGATTGAATTGCAACTAGTGGATATCTTGAAGGATCGTGTGACAATGCACCATAGTGCTTAATCTCAAACCAATCTTGATCCTTATATTTCGCTTCGTCTTTGACAAGTTGTAGTTTGTCGACGACTTCTTTCTGATACGATCTTTGCACTTTGGCTTGCTCCTTCCATGCCTTACAATCGGCTTCCTCCCAGGGTTTACCTGGAGTGCCAATGGGATAGAATCGTGGAATTTCGTCTGTACTTGTAGCACTCATTTGGATCTCCGTTTGGTACTTTTGTGTGTCAAAAGTCTTGTTTTGATTCAGGAAAAAGGCGACAGTAAAAGCAACAACAGCGGGAACAGCGAAAAAAAACATTCGATGGGAAAGGTCGAGAAACTAGCTAGCTATACGGTAGCAATTCGAAAATTTGTATGACGATGATGTTATCCTTGTGTTAGGGATGTTCGACCACTTCGATCGGATCAAAATGTTGTGGTTCCCCCCAAAAATTGAAATGACCCAGAGCCATCCTACCACAGGCACAATTTCAAATTGTCGCATCAATTTCGAAATTGTACTGGCACAAGTGAAGACAATTTAACCCACAATGACCCGAAATACTGGCATTTCATTCTTCCGTCCGCCCGCTACATAAAAAATGTGCTACTGGACATCGCGGGATAGATCCGCCGACTCTAAAGAAGACCAAGCCAATTTTCCCGACAGATTAATTCGTATCAACTTTCTTCTTCCAATAACCATAATTCAAATTTTCATCATGATCAATTCCAACACCAGTTTGCTTCGCACACACCCCAGCACAGGGGATTTGAGTACGGATAGCTACGCCCCTTCTATCGACGGGAGTGTGACAAGCAATGTCACCTTCGGGACAATTGAAATCCGCGAATATGGAATGGTTCTAGGAGACAATCCTTCCACTTCTTCAGGCCCATCGGTGGAACTCGATTGGGACACTCAATCCACACTCACCATAGATGATATTGGCCAGTACGAGTCCATGAAGCCTGCTCGACGACGGGGAACGGATCAACTCGCCATGTCACGGTATCGTCGCACCAAGCTATTGCTTGACAGTGGCTATTCGCTGGAGGAGATTCTTGGAACCACAAATGATGGCAGGAATTCGCCCAAGAAAAAGACAGGAATTTCCAAGAAGGTATTGAAACTGTTTTCAAGGAAATGAAGAAGGGCAGAGAAGCTACTACAAAATAAAACATCCGCCTATACGTTGGTGTGACATCCATTCCAGCTTCACCACCAGGGGTGCTTCCTAGTAGGGTCACCCATTAAATATTCCGGATGCTGCGGTTGGAGCCACCTTCAGCGTTCAGACTGAGAGGAAGATTGAAACACCATGAGACTACAGTGAAGTCGGAACAAAGGAAAGCATGATAAAGCGTCGTTATTACCGTGATTTTATAATGAAAGCATTTAAAATAAATAAAAAAGGTGAACGGACACAAATCTACATTATCTTCCAGCACATAGACACGAGAAATGGAGAGACAGAAAAGAAGTGCAGTTGTAGATTCGACATTACTACCAGAGGGTCAAGGAAGTTTTGTGTTGTGTTATTTGGTGTGGATTCCGTAGAGACGTGGAGTTCTGGAACGCTTTGTTCTATAGAGCTACTTTGGGTAGGCCTGAAGCCCCGTACTGTTGTCTTCACGGAACAGTACTCCTTTTATGGTTCAAGGTCTTCTTAATCTTGAATCACTCCGGGAAGTTGAGGGATCTGATGAAGGAAACGACCATCATTTGCGTCAATTGAAGAGATTGATGCGGAGGGCTCAAAATCACGGCCGCCCTAGTACTAGTAATCCATTGACACGGGAGATTTATGCGTTCAGTGTCTTATTCAACAGAGTTTAGCAGCGGAGTGTGCAATGATGGGCAAGCTTCTTATCACGTTTTGACGGCATGAAAAGTCAGAAGTTCTATTTGCCTTCCAGATGGGGCAAGGTCACGGCGATGACCCCAACTACTACCTTCTCTCCTCCTCTCTCCTTAGTCTCCACAGGGACGATAATGGTGGCTTCTTTCTCGTTGCCACCTTGGATGTAGATATCCAAGAAAATCGATGGTTGGGGAATGTCATTTTCTAGTCGAGAGTACCTTGTACCTAACTTCTTCCGGAGCTACTTTAATTTCAGAACAGCTTTACCAGGTGAAATGATGACCCATGCATGTCCTCTTTGTTCGTATATATTCTTCTTGTGAAGGATGCATCACGCTATTATTATTCTGGCTGCGGCAATAGCTGAGTATATATATTATATATTAGTTTTGGGAAGGGAAAAAAAAACCACTATCATGCAACACGACTTCGGAAAATCACAAGGTATGCAAAGGACATTTTTATTGCGTCTTTTTGGTGTTCGCTGGAGCTTTCCCCCTCCTGGAAATGATCGCCGGAAAGATCGCCCGATACAAATATATAAATCCAAGCCAACTTCCAGGCAGATTCATTCGCCAAGTCGCCTGACAATTTAAAAATCCCGATCTACAGTAACATTTCTACTCATAATACACGAATTTATACCATGAGCAATTCCAACACCAATTTGCTTGGCACAACACACCGGTCCAGCACAGGGGATTTGAGTACGGATAGCTTCGCCCACTCTATGGACAGTAGTGTGGCAAGCAACGTCTCCTTTGGGAAAATTGAAATCCGCGAATATGGCATGGTTCTAGGAGACAATCCTTCTACTTCGTCAGGCCCTTCGGTGGAACTGGATTGGGAAACCCAGTCCAAGTTCACCATTGATACTGTTGACCAATATGAATCCATGAAACCTCGTCGACGGGAAATGAAACAACTCGCCATGCCATCCGAGTTTCGAATGCAGCTATTGGTTAACAGTGGCTATTCGTTGCGGGAGATCCGAACCACAATCGACGACAGGAACTCGCTCAGGAGGAAGACCGAATTTTCCAACAAGGTGTCAAATCTGTTTTCAAGAAAGTGAAGAAGGACAGAGCAGCTACCACAGGAAAACGTTCCGCCTAACGTTGGTGTGACATCCATTCCAGCCTGTATTCCGGTCTCAATATCCTGCAGTAGTGTTGCTCATCAAGCATAAAGACGACTTTAAAAAAATCATTATTATACTTGACGAAACTGACATAGCCCGTTTCTAGGACTGCACTGCGTCTGCGTATCACCGACACCTCTTCTTGCCCCTTCATAATAGAGACTAAGTCTGCAGCCAGCAGTGTGAGGTTTATTTTGCTGCTATGATGAGTGCAACTGCATCCCTTACTGATATTATTGTTCAAGTGGTCTGTTTCTACACTCCATTGACACAAGCTGCTCCAAAGTGCTACGTCTCTTGCTAACCATGCCGTTCTCGCGATTGTGCCATCCAGTGAAGTCTTTCTCACATTGATCAAACTCGAACGGATTTGAAATTTTGAAGGAAAGTTATGAACGAGCTCAAAACGGACAGCTCACACTATAGATTGGCCAATGTGATAAATGTTCGCGGGTATGAAGCTGAAAACATTACAGAGACGAAGGGAGAAATAATGGCTGACATTGAAGAAAAGAAAAGATGGGAACTAGAACTAGACGATTGTACGTGACTGGAGAATCGGGCGAGTTTGAGCCATATATACAATTTCCCATCATGCACAGGATTTGTTCGCATCACCCGAGAGTAAACTGGAGAATAGTCATCTCTCAAGGATTTTACACTACAGTAGACGCCAGAATCAACCGTGGCACGCAGGCCTAGATGCATCGGCGTTTGGCCGTGATGCATCGCAGGATGTTGAGATTATCCTCGATTTCCCATCATTCCAAGCTTGGATATTGACATATTGAATAAGATGAGCAGTACAATCAATCACGTTTACGTTTGGTCTTGTAGTAATATGTCCCTTATAGTGGTTACTTTTGAAATGGAAGAATAAGTGCGCTGTTTTTTATTCCGCCATGTCGTATAATATCTCTTGCCATCATTGGTTCCAAGCAGCTGCAAAGAGAATATTTTCAGCATATTTATTTGCCCATACCTTCTTGGTATACCTCTCTTTATATTATGGAAAAAAAAGTGACGACTGCGCGAACCATATCCAAATGCTGAAACCATGTGATTCGTTCGTTCGTTCGTTCATTCATTGCATGAGAACATATATGGGCATTGCCTTGCAAATAAGGAGATGTCAAGCACTTTTCTTCCTGTTACGCTTTCCTCTTCGTCGTTACGAACGTATCTACTTCACATTTTGACATCGGCTTCGGATAAATATTCGTGATTCCCATGTCCAAAATTCTCCAATTCCAATTCCTTCCACAAGGTTTCTTGTGGGTAGGGAAAAATGGTGGGCCGTACCAGATACCTCCGCAGCATGAACGACCACAATGGCTGATCCCGCCAGGAATCGATTTCCAACGAATAATGTTCCCAAAAGGATTCGGCAATCAATTGAAAGACTTTGGAATGGGGATTGTATCCAAAGGATTGACACAAATAGACGGGTGTATACCAATCAAACCCTTCGGGTTGATTCCGGAACCAATTCATCAACGCCTTGACATTCTTTTTGAAATCCTTCTTGGCCCATTGAATGGCTTGAATTTCATTGTAAATGCCTGTTCGATTCCGCGGATGATGGTGTTGCATGAATCCCGTCGCATTCATGAGGTATTTCGTGAGATTGCCCCTATTGGTGGCATTGTTGGTAATGATATTTTTGATTTCTTCTGGTGTATACAAATTCTTGTGCGCCATGACTTGATCGTAATTGTCATTCATCATGTAAGTCGCAATGGTGTCCCAATACGACTTGTTGGACGAAGGTTTTAGCACGGAATCAATGTAAAAGACGGCTTCGCAATTGTCGGCAATTTCAGGATATTTCCATCCCATGAATTTGCCATAACGGGAGTGCGTAATGACACGAGTGTAGTTGTAATGGGTGACAATTTTGGTCCAACCGGGAGTGTGCCATTCTTCATCATTTAAATTCGAAAAGAGAAAGAACCGAACATACTTTGGATTGTGATTCTTGACCACCACCAAGGGATCCATATCGCTGGCCGAAGTGGCATAGCTGCAGGTGACAAAACAAATCTTGCGTTCGGTGGCTTCGTCTTTTGGAGCTTCAAATTCGACCATCCAACGGGCAGGATCAAAAGCAGGTGGAGATTCCTCTTCATCCTTTTTCTCGTCCTTGTCATCATCTTCGTCTCCATCTTCGTCGTCGTCGTCGTCACCAGGAGATTCCTTTTCCTTGACTTGTTTTTGAAGGTCTCTGGCTGCTGTTTGCACCTTCTGCGTTTTTGCCACAGGTTGTACCATGGTCGACTTGCTGTCAGTAGCTACTGCTAAAGCCGCCTTGTTGGGAGTGGTAATAATCGTGGGTGTTGGCGCTGGTGGGTTATCATTATTATTTTTGGGTGGTGGTGGTGGTGGTGGTGGTGTTCGCAAGGAGGAGGAGGAGGAGTTGATTGGCATTGACGGACGAGGAGTATTATTGGAGAAGGAAGTCGTTCCAAGAAAGATCGCATTGTCCAATATTCGTTTGCTAATCATGGCCATGCAAATCCAATAGACAATCCGGCCCAGAGTCCAACTAGGCTTATGTGGTGATTGTGTGCTAGCAGTAGTATTGGTTATTCCACCAGATTTCGGAATACTGCGACTGGCGGGCGTTGGATAGTTGCCTCCCTTGGAGATTTTGGGTTGTCGATTTGTCCGTAACATTTTGAATTATGATAATTATGATGATGATGATGATAAGGATGATGATGAAAGCAATAACGGGAACGTGCAGAGTCTGTCTCGTTATCGCAATCATCTATGATATAGTCAAAGTTATTAGGTTCATGTTCATGGTTTTTGTCATTTGTTTGTCTGTCTGTCAGGCGTGCGTGCTCACAACAGCAACCGCGCCGTCGTTCTAAATGTCACAGTACACTATGATGTGTATAAAATATATTATATAATATATAATTCACCTATTAGCAGCATATTTCTACCGATTCCATTTGATGTTTCGAATGAATCACGTGTTATTTTTGGAATTAAAAAAAATATCTTCATCAGTGGCGTTTTACACGTGATATTTTTCTTTTTTATATAATATACCAAAAAAATCGATCATGATCGACTCATAGGAATAAATTGAACGACGCAGAAGCACAACGAAAAATTGAAAAAACTACGCACAGAGTTTGAAGTTCCTTTTATTGAATCATCATCAGTTTTTCTTTCTCTCTTTCACACTGAATGTTTCTTCATATAGCTCCTGCTATTGCTATTGCCGTCGTCGCCTTTTTCGTCAATAATAATAGTAATAATAATAACAACAGCAACAGCAACAGCAACACAAACAACATAAAAAAGAGCAAACTTGGAATGGGAATCTTACACGAAAACGACGCTGCTCCTCCCAAGGATATTCAACGATATTATCCAATTGGCACTCCTGGAAAGCCGTGGACCAAAGAAGAAGATGATGAATGGAAGAAGCTAACCAAACTTCAACGATCCTACAAGGAAGAAGTCCTTGACAAACTAACCGCCATGCAAGTAGACTCATCCTCAAATAACGAAGAATGGTTTGAAATCAAGCAATATGGTTCCTTGTCCCACAATCCTTCCAAGTATCCACTCATGGCGGTTCAATCCAAAGCATTTGATGCTACCAAACCCTTTGTCTTGGTCACGGGTGGCGTCCATGGGTACGAAACATCCGGAGTTCAAGGCGCCATTCAATTTTTGACGCAGGAAGCTGCCAAATATGCCAAGGACTTTAATCTGGTCATTTTGCCCTGTGTCAGTCCCTGGGCGTATGAGCACATTCAACGATGGGATGCTGAATTGCTGGATCCCAATCGGTCCTTTCAACCGGACGATGAATCCAAGCAAACGGAAGAATCCAAGGCATTGATTTCCCATTTGAAACAAATTGAAGAATCCGCCAAAAAGAGCAACGACATTGGCGAAACCAAACCGAAATATTTTTGGAAGTGCCATGTGGACTTGCACGAAACCACCAATACGGATGCCACGGAATTCATGCCGGCCAAACATGCCAAGGCTGGTTTGCCATATGAAGGAGAAGTCATTCCCGATGGTTTTTATCTAGTGGCCAACAATGCCAACCCGCAATTGGAATTCCATCAAGCAGTCATTGACAAGGTCAAGAAAGTGACGCACATTGCACCACCCGATGAAAATGGTGACATTATTGGTGAACCGGTCGTTCAAGAAGGTGTCATTCAAGTGCCGGCACGGGAATTGGGATTGTGTGGTGGCGTCACCTTGGGTGAATATGCCACTACGACCGAAGTCTATCCGGATTCTCCCAAGGCGACGGATGAAATTTGCAATCGAGCGCAAGTTGCCTCTGTTGTCGGGGCGCTGGAATACATTTTGACCAAGGCAGGCTAATCATCATACAGTATTCAATAGCTATGATGATGGTGATGATGATGCTGATGATTTGTGAGAATAACAATGTTATCAATCGTTTTTTAAAAGAGATATGCTTTCGACAATCTGAAAAAGTCCCTTGATAATGACCCGCATCTGAAATATTTCCAGTATCGTCATACCAAATACTGTAGAGGAACGCTCTCCAAATGTTCAACGGACATATACTATACTATTATACGCTATGATCTTTTAAAATAAGTCGTCTAGCATTGCTTGGATTTGAAGAGCCTTTGGACTTGTCGGACCTTCGCATTGTTGAGTCACGGCTAATTCTTTCGATAGATAGGACTTAGCCAAATCGATATCTTTCAATCCATCCATAGCAATCTGATACCCATAATGCAAAAGTGGCTGCCTGTAAGCACCGATGGAGATTGATTGCTCTTTTAGCAATGAAAGACATCGCTCAACTGCGTCTATTGCAATCTTTGGATCTCCCGTTTGAGCCAACATCGATATGTCCTCTTGCAAGGAATTGATCTCAATCATGCGATCATCACCTCCGAAACGGTTGCCCTCTTCGCACATTTCACAACCACATTCAAAGGAGAACTTTTCTCGTAGATAATCTCTTCGTCCCTCTGTATCGAGACACTCGGGCGGGCCGTAGGTAGTGAATATCTCTTCCCCGATTTCGATTCGCCGAGTGGCAAATACGACAGTCTTTTGCAAGTCGGGTCTCCAAATATGAGTAGCAGAAGGACGGCAAGAGTGATTCATTCGGGCCGTCGTCAGAAATAATCCACCACACTTTTGATCTCCCAATGTGTATGAATTGGATTGATATGCCCCAAGGGGTGTCACTACGCCGCTAGCGTGACGACCAGGACTGTCGTCATGATTCATCCATTGATCACAAGAATGGAGCTGTATGATGGCGTTTTGTGTACTGTGGTGAAGATTGTTGAAAGTACTCTGAACGGCACGTTCGTGCAGCTGTTCCGCTTCTTCGAGACTTTCGGCAGCTTGATGATTGGGGACTCGCATGGCTGCATATTCTCGCAATATTTCGTCACCATATTCGAACACCTTGAGCGCTCGTAGACCTTTGCCGGCACCGGTGAGAGTATCAAACACTTCAAATGAGGAGGATGTTACTGGGAGGAGTCCATCCTTAACAGCTGTTGCAGCATCCAAACGTGCATTAGCCTCATCCACCAAACGGCGGCCTTGACTCTGCTCATCTTGCTGTAGTGAATAACTTGCTGTCGAGTTGCCGTTCTCGGTACTGTAAGTAAATTGTCGACTTGATGTTATGGATGAAGGTTTTGTAATATTTTGAGGAGGACTGCTTCCATATTGGTGCTGCTGCTCGTGCTGCTGGTCATTCTCGTCATCGTCGTCGTCGTCGTCGTCGTCGTCACTGTCATCAAAGCAAGCAAAGGGGTCCATATCAGTGTCATTCATGCTAGTGGTAGGTTCCAAACAAGCGTTCCACCTACGAAAAATGACAAGATGAGAAGTGTCTGTTAAATGATATTCTCATTATCTCCATGCGGTCCAAAAAACAAAAGTTTGCTGTTTTGGACCGCTTTTGCAATCACATACACAGTATCTCGTACCATCTACAGGCACTTGGGGATACATCGTCCGGCGCGCAGCTGCCTAGCTCAATCTACCAATCATAATACAGTATAGGATAGGATAGATACTATACGCTATACCGGTACGTGTACTGCATGGTTCCTTGTATTTTGGGACCTGTTTTACAGCCTTCAACGATGTACCATCACAGCAGCTTGCACGTACTTGGATGTCTACAAAATGGAATAATCATTAGATGTGTCTATTCATCTCCTGATCCATTCCTTGAAGTTCTCTCTTTCTTGGATTGTTCGTCATAAATTTTATGTTCTCCGTTAGATGGCGGGGAGTTGGTCTGGAAAATGGCCCTGTACCTGCCTCTGAATTTAGCTTCAAACATTTGCTTTTCGGCCAAAAAGAAATTGCTTTCACTGGATCGACTGAATGGATCTCATAGCATCAATGCTTATTCGATGGTCTTATATACTGTCTTACTTTCTTAGAATCATTGATTGGGCGATGATCATTTGAAGTCGTCTAGCATTGCTTGAATTTGAAGAGCTTTTGGACTTGTCGGACCTTCGCATTGTTGAATCAAGACCAACTCTTTCGAAAGATAGGACTCAGCTAAATCGATATCTTTTAATCCATCGATAGCAATCTGATACCCATAATACAAAATTGGCTTCATGTAAGGTCCGATAGAAATTCCTTGCTCCTTTAGCAATGAAAGACACCGCTCAACTGCTGCTATTGCAGCCTGCGGGTCGCCCGTTTGAGCCAACATCGATATGTCCTCTTGCAATGAGCTGATTTCAATCATGCGGTCATCACCTCCGAAACGGTTTCCCTCTTCGCACATCTCACAACCACATTCAAAGGAGAACCGTTCTCGTAGATAGTCCCTTCGTCCCTGTGTATCGAGACACTCAGATGGACCGTATGTAGTGCAAATCTCTTCCCCGATTTCGATTCGCCGAGTGGCAAATACTACAGTCTTTTGCAAGTCGGGTCTCCAAATATGAGTAGCAGAAGGTCGGCAAGAATGGTTCATTCGGGCCGTCGTCAGAAATAATCCTCCACACTTTTCATCTCCCAATATGAATGAATTGGTTTGGTATACTCCCAGCGGTGAGACCATATCGCGCTCATAACCGTCTTTCATCTCATCACAAGATGACAGCTGCATAATAGCAATTCGTGTGCATTGGTGAAGGTTGTTGAAAGTACTCTGAACGGCACGTTCGTGCAGCTGTTCCGCTTCTTCGAGACTTTCAGCAGCTTGATGATTGGGGACTCGCATGGCTGCATACTCTCGCAATATTTCGTCGCCGCATTCAAACACCTTGAGTGCTCGTAAACCTTTGCCAGCGTCGTTGGGAGTATCAAAGACTTCAAATGAGGCGGAAGTCACCGGCAGTAGTCCATCCTTGACAGCTACTGCAGCATCCAAACGTGCATTAGCTTCATCGACCAAACGACGACCTTGGTCTGTTGCTATTGATGGTGCTACTGAAGCTTCAGGAGGATTGCATTTGCTTTCATCATCTTTGTCGTTCTCGTCGTCGTCACTATCCCCCTCGAAGCAAGCAAAGGGGTCGTCCACGGCAGTGCCATTCATGGTAAGTGTAGATTCAATCAAGGTGTTCGTTCACCGAGCTACATGGATTCGAAGGAGAAGTAACTGCGTTCTTTATTCTCATTTTGTTTTGGTCGAAAAAGCATGTGCTGGTTTCGGACCTTCCCCGTTCGGACCATATACAGGCCCTGGTAGTACCTTTTTTTGCTGGTCATTGATACATCGTCCGGCGCGCAACTGACCACTCACTCTTGAACCGAACATCCGTATATCTCGGGTCGAATGTATCGTATCACTCTTACGATCTATTCACATTTCTGAACCTTATTTGTTGCACTACAGTAGCTGCAAGCTCGCACCTGCGATACTTTTATTTCTATTGTTGAATATTTAAAAAATTGTTAGATCAATTTGTCTGATTTATTTCTTGAAGATGTCGCTTTCTTGGATTATTGTCATTCGACGTGGATGAGGGCAAGGTTTGTCGCTCGTCCCCCACATTTCCTCCACTGGTTGGCGGAGGTTTGTACTTCTGGAGATAGTCTTTGCACCTGTCTCTGAGACTAGCGTCAAGGGCTTGTTTTTCTGCAAGCAACTCTTTTGCTTTCACTGCATCGAATGAATAGATTTCATCCAAGAGATTGCATGCTTCCTGCTGGTCATCTTTTAGCAGATCCTCAAAAGATATGTGAGGAGTAACAAACTGAGGATGCTCATTATGATATGGGACTCCAGCAGTTTGTTTCAGATAGAACCCAAACTGGTCCCATGTAATGACAATGCGGAACTTGCATGTGTTCTCCCCCTTTAGGGCTTGTTTTGTAGAAGTTCTCCTCTTGTTACGTTTCCCAAGTGACCTCTTCCCGCTGCTGTCCGAATCGAGGATACCGTCTTGGTTGTTTTCTTCCATGACATCTTCCAAGGCAACGTCTCCTTTGTATCTCCTGCTCCTAAAGGCACACCTAAAGACTCTGTCTATACCGTTAGTTCCTGATGACCCTGTTGAGTAAACGGGAGAGCCACACGAGTGGGCTGCAGTTTGTATGTCGTTTTTGAGTTTGTTAAAGGATGGACACTCTGGTGAGAGTCTTCCGTCAGCTCCAAGAAGAGGAGGAGGGTAGCTCCCAGTATTGAAGTATAACCGGCTTGGCCTGAGCAGCTCTATAAATGCTTTAGCTGGGAGCCATCCCAGCTCCTGTCTCGTCTTTCCAATGATAGGGCATACATCAATTATTTTCGAGTTGCCTGTGGCCCCCTTGTCTAATGGGAGCAAGACACTCGCAAGCCATGGTTCGACTGCATGCTGATGGTCCAGAGGACAATCTGACGCTCTACTTCCTGAAGTTGTTTGGTTGGCGTTGATAGTCGGCTGACAGATAGGTGCCGCGCTAGGAGGACTGTCACTTGGATTGTCCATATGTTCGCTGGATGGAAGGTTTCTGGATTTTGGGGTAGGCAAGCAATTCGAATATAATGGACAGCGCAGAGTGTTCAATTGTATGATTGTTGTCATCTATCATCTCATTATTATAATCGCACTTTCAATTTGCAAGGAAATCATTGCGGTATTTTGTGGGGTACTAATATAGTGTCATGAAGATCGACTTCTCCGACTTGAAAAGATCCGCTTCTATGATATCACGCAATCGTCATCATTTTGAATTTTGGGAACTATCATACTCGTATTTATTTTCTATGTACTCGAAAGCATCATATAATCTATCGCACATCGTGTCGTATAGCAATAAGGTCTTTCAATATGCCGCAAGGGAAGAAGAACAAAGCAGGACGAGGTCGTAACAACAAAAAGAAGAGGGGAGCAGGCCATGGCAAGAATTCACATCTAAGGACTAATAATGGGAGGAAAGAACAAGTGGCAACCATCAGTAACCTTCCTGAAAACCGTATGCCGTCACTGACTTTTGAGAATTCACTCGAAAGAGATGCCCCTGACTATCAATCCTTTCAATTGAAACAAGGAGCACTGCATGAGACATTTCCTACTGTCTACACCCGATACAAAGCCGCCACCGATCGTTTCTTAAAGTACATGCAGGACAATTCACCTGAAAGCATTCACGGAAACAGAATGAATGTAAACTCCTTAATAACAGCAACAGATTGGATGGAAGAAACCAATCGACCGGTAGAACCATCAATAGTTAAGGACTTGGAACTTGTTATTCGGGTCCGATCAAGAGTTACGGAGCAGTCGTTATTCGGAAGAGCCGACATGTGCCATCAGCACTTGCTTAAAACAAGTGTGTATTGTTGGAGGGTTCTTGCATCGCTCCCTCAGGCTTCCGTTACTACCAGTCTTGAAAAAGAAATCAACGAAAATCTGACTTTGTCGGGTGTAGATGTTTCCGCTTCTAGAACTCGCTTCGAAGCACTGCAAGATTCAGACGAGGAAGCTGAAATGGCCGAAGAAGAACTCTTTCCATCAAAACCTGTTGCACGCCCTGACCCACAGCCAGAACCCTTATCTCTTGAAGAGACACTCAAGTCCGATGCTCGTCATGACAGCTGGTTGTTTTTGTATTCAATGGATGAACTTATGCGAATTGTACCATTGCAATATACTGCTGTTAGGAGGCAAGCGGTCGCTCAAAAACAAAGAGGAAGTCAGGACACTTCGATTGTGGAAATCTTGATGGAAGCAGCTGTAGCGACGAACATGGCCATCCAGCAGATGCAGCAACTTGAGATGGAATTTGAGCTTCACCATCCAGACATGGTAACCCCTTACCAACTCTTGGCAACCTTTGCCTTTCCAGGTAGCCTTGTCAAGACGAGAGAAATTGTACGTGACCACGGGCAGAAACCTTGCTCTGAAAAGGAAGCAAGGCTTTTCTTGAGTGAGTGTTTGGAGCATAACTTCCGACCGCCATCCGACCCAGAAAGAAAGTGTTCAGTTCTTGTTTCGGAGTTCTGTCAACGATACCAAATCAACAACGCAGGAACGGAACAAATCCAGGCGATATACCGCAGAGGCTTTGAATCATTTGTTTCATTGGAGGTTCCAATTTCCAGGGATAGGACGAATAACAAGTGGTTATTTGAAAAGCTCAAGAAACACGACCCTAATTTTTCTTCTCACTCTTGGATTCCACGAGATATGGAGAACATTGGTGGCGACAGAGCAATCCACCACACTATTCGACTGCTTCAATTCTTTGGCGCAATTGTATCGCAGATAGAAGAAGACGGAGGAATTGCTATAACACCGGGATTCTTTGGACCTAAATGGGAGCCAAGTAGGTCTGGCAAAATTCATGAGGATATGGATGATTTGCTGATGTCGGAAATTCTGCCAAAGTGGTTCCTCCTTAGCCGGGATGGAATCCTCGGTAAGACAGATCTCCCAAGACAGAACGAGCTTGCCACGTTCTGGACATGTATGAAGGAGTACTTCAACGCCCCGACAAATCCAGTTCGCTGGTCGATTGCATTTGCGGTACATGCAATGCTAACTGCCATCATCGAAACAGATGGAGTAATCGACGACACAATGATTTCAAGCCAGATTTCTTTTGAATCTTTCTTCGCACAGCTGGACAGAGCTACTCAAATGAAGAAGATGGAGGCCAAGAACCTCAAGACTCCTCTCTTCAAGCATAATATGGCCATCGGAAAGTATCTCAGGAACTTCGGCCGCCCATTGTACGGTAACCGCTCCATGTGGAATCCACTGTGTGGAGGTACCCTTCTAACCTACGTCGCCTTCTTTGGAAACCTCGAGGTTGGCTGTACCCTGATTGATGAACGCTCTCAATTGAGGATGGTATTGCATCTATACCATGCTCTGGTCGTCAACAAGATGCTAAAAAGGGGTGAAGCTCCTTTGGTCGACACATTATTCGACATATTTCAAAAGAGCCAAGCTATCTGGGGTGGAACACGCCCTACGAAGGGTCGATTTGTTAAGGAATTTTGGCTGTCCATGGGAGCAGATACGAGCTTTGCTGCAAAGATGAGTAGCGAAGCCTGCGAGTTCATACAAAAAGTATCTTCCAATCGAGCAGACCACCCGGTGTGTGAGGATTTAGCTTCTATGGACACCCTCAGCATACCACCCATTGAGCCATCGGAAATATGTACAAGCTTTCGACGCATTTGCAATCGTGACTTTCACGATGTGGTCGACAACTACCACACCCCAGAGCAACGTAGAATTGGTGTTGGAAGTGACTCCTACACGTTGGCAGTTCAGACCAATGACACCCTGGATGCCATCGACAATGAACAGCAAACTCTTGCTTTGAACCTATCCAGCGTTGGAACTTATCTTGAGCAGTTCATTTTCGAATTGTCGGCCGTTTTCAAATGGGATCCAATATTGGATCGTTCATCCCAAGAGCCGTCTGATTTTGGGCTAGGCAGACGACGAGTTGTTGTTCACATGTTTGCCCAAAATCTACTTGGAGCACTCGATTATGCAACGGATCCGATGGAGCTGAAGATCTGTGAAGTTCCACAGGGACGAACAGCTCACGCAATGATGACTAAGCTGTTGCGTATACCCCCTCGCGAAGTCACTTGGTTTCAAGCGACGGGAGAAGTTACGGAAGTGATAACGGATCGCACGAACATCTAGACCCACTTTTATCTCATTAAAAAAATAACTAGATCTCTGTCGTCAATCAATACCGAAAAATATAGAGTAGGGATGTTTCTATGGCCGTCTACTGGTAGAGGTCCATATATCCAACATTCAATCTCGAATCTATAATCAATCTATATCACTATTGAAAATCGTTCGCCATCAATCGACTTCTCCGACTTCGTTTCATTCAGCATTCAATACATAATACCGGTACTGTATCATAATACCGATATATAAAAGCAGGTCTTTCGATCATCATGCCGCAAGGAAAGAAGAACAAAGGAGGACGAGGTCGCAACAACAAAAAGAAGAAGGGAGCAGGTCATGGAAAGAATTCTCGTCAAAGACCTGGTGCAGCTCGAACTCCAGCTCGTACACTGCCTTCTGGCGATTTGCCTCTGCGACCCGAACATGCCTTGGAGGGGTCTGCACCCAACTACCAAGCCTTTATGCAAGGTGAAAAAACCCTCCATGAGAACTATCCAACCATTTACTCTAGGTACAAGGCTGCGACCAAACGAGTCTTCAAATACATGCAAGACAATACCCCAGAGAGTCTTCATGGCAACAGAATGACTGTCAATTCGTTGATGGCGGCAGCTGATTGGATGGAAGAAAACAATTTCACAGTGGATCCTGCCATATTGAAGGATTTGAAGCTTTCTATTCGAGTCCGATCCAGAGTTGCTAGAGCGATATTTGGAGGTGGTGACTCGGGACACAAGCATCTTTTGACAGTTTTGGTGTATTGTTGGGGTGTTATGGTTTCACTGCAAAGGGCAGCCACAAAGCCCAAGGGAATTGAACAAGAGGCGCAAGAAAATCTATCATTGGCAGACGAAGATGTCACCGCATCTAGAAATCGCTTTGAAGCTCTCAACGATGAAGACATGGACGACGAAGAGACTGACGAAACCCACTTCCCATCGAAACGAGTGCCTCGTCCGGAAACAGAACCAGAACCAATGTCGCTAGAAGAACTCATCGAATCAGATGATCGATATGACATCACCTTGTTCTTGCTTTCTATGAATGAACTAATGGGTGCAGTGTCGCAGCAGTTTGGAGCAGTTGGAAGACAAGTGGTTCTGAATGCACAAGAGGACGTTCCAGGTACTGCAATTGTGGAAGGTTTGATTGAAGCAGCGACCGGAACTAATATGGCCATCCAACAAATGCAACGACTCGAAATGGACTTTGAATCCCAGCATCCGCACCTTTCGACTCCGTATCGGGTCTTGTCGACATTTGTTCTCCCCGAGGTCATTGAAGAAATCACCAAGACTGTTCGGACGCATGGCCAGAAACGATGTTCGGAAAAGGAAGTATCCATCTTCTTGGGCGATTGTCTGGAATGTAGTTTTCGATCGAGGTCTGATCCAGAAAACAAAAGCGAAGTGATCGTACAAGAGTTTTGCAACCAATACCAAATCAGCAATGAAGGCACAAAGGACATCGAGAACGTTTTCCTTGGGCTTGCGAACCTCTTTATCATGGAGATTCCTGTAGGACAAGAAGTGGACATGAACACGTGGATGGTAAAGGAATTCAAGAGTCATGATCCAAACTTTGGATCTCACCGTTGGATTCCACAATATATGAATTTCATTGGAGGTGACCGTGCCATTCACCACACGTTGAGGCTGCTACAAAGTTTTGGCACAGTAGTCAAGAATACGAGAAATGACGAACAAGTCTTGGCTCGAAAGGGATTCTTTGGAACGTCCCCGTGGGAATCGGGGAGATCGAGTAAAATCCATAACGATCTTGATGAGTTGCTCATGGCTGATATTCTGCCGCAGTGGTTTCTACTTTGTCGCAACGGCATTTTAGGCAAGGCCCATCTGCCAAGGCAGAACGAGATTAGTCCACTATGGGTCTGCATGAAGAATTTTTTTGACAATCCAACAAGGCCAGTGAGCTGGTCATGCCTCTTTGCGGTACACGCAATACTGACGGCTGTCTTGGAGACGGACAAGGTGGAATCAACTATCACACTCTGTAGTCAAGCCGCCTTTGAAGCCTTCTTCTGGCAGCTTGACAAAGCCGCTGATGTCAAGAAGACAGAAGTGGATGCAGTTGAAAGTCCATCCTACAAGACGAACATGGCACTTGCCAAGTTCTTGAAGAATTTTGGTCTTCCGGTCTTTGGTGACCGTGCAGTATGGAACCCACTGTGCGGTGGTACACTATTTTCTTACATTGCTTTGTTCGGAAATCTTGAAGCTGGCTGTTGCTTGATTGACGATCGTGCCCAGCTGAGAATGGTGCTTCATTTGTATCATTCTTTGATCGTGAACGATATTCTTGAAAGGGGTAAAATCCCTTTACTTGACATCCTGTTCGATACATTCAAGAATAGTCGCGGCATTTGGGAAGGCCCATTGCCCAAGAAGGGTCAATTCGTAGAACGATTCTGGGTATCGTTTGGATCCAATAGGCCACATGCCGCAGACATGGCTAAGAAATCACGGGAGATACTGCAAACTTTGGCAAGCAGCAATCAAAAGAATCCGTTTGGAAATTACCGGTCAGATCGACGCAAGCTGAGCCCTATCGAACCATCAGAACTTGCTACGAGCTTCCGGCGGATTTGCAACCGCGACTTTCACGACGTCGTTGACACGTATCACACGCCAGAACAACGTCAGCACAGTCGTGGCTCGGACCATTATACTTTTGCGATTCAGATGAACGATACCCTTGATAGGATAGACGAAGAGCAGCAACTGTATTCTCTGAACTTGCCCGCTTTGGGTGTATACCTCGAGCAATTTATCTGCAGCTTGTCACGTATTTTCCAATGGGATCCTATCTTGGTCTCCGCTCAAGCACAACATGCAGCTCTCGGGCAAGACAAACGGCAAGGGGTGGCATACATGTTTGCCCAGTATCTACTTGGAGCTCTCGATTTTGGAACCGACCCTTTGAATATGAGATTCTTTGATGTTCCACAAGGTCTTGTATCTTCAGAATTCATGTCCATCTTTTTCAACAAAATTGACATAAGTCAAGTCATTTGGTTTCAAGCAATTCAGGAAGAAGACTAGCGGAAATGAAAAAAATAATGAAGATAGTGATTGCTAGTTTACACTGTTTTTAACTCGATGATGTCCATTTGCCTAGTATTGGTTGGTCCGGATCATCGACCACTTCTTCGACAACTTCATCGTCCCAGAACTCCTCATCAGCGGATGAGCTTAAGAAAAGTTCTTCTTCGTCTTCATCGTCTTCCACGTACTCAATTTCGTACTCTTCGTCCACCTCTTCCTCGTAAGAGGAGGACGACGAATATCTTTCAGCGGGAGGAGATGGAATCATCCCAACACCGAATGCGTTATCCGCATCCCCAAATGCATTGTCTGGATCTCCAAATTTATTCGCGTTGCGGCGATCCGATGACGAAAGTGTGACATTCTCTTCACTCTCATCCTCATCGCTGCCACTGCCGCTGCCACTGCCGCTGCCACTGCCGCTGCCACTGCCGCTGCCACTACCACTGCTACTTTCTGAGGAGAGTCCGCTATCGTCTGATGTTGGAATCTCAATCTCTCCACCCGACATTGACGGATGATTCGAGCCCGAAAATCCGCCAGTCGCACTGTAGCCAGAAACTGAATTGGCGCTACTGATTGGACGTTTTTTATTCGAAGGAAGATTAGGGTCACCGCCACCGACAGATTGTGCACCACTGATGGACTTTCGGTCGTCCCCAGACACAGAGTTGACACCCGAGAAGGCGTCGAGTGGATTTGGACGACCAGATACCGGAGGTTTGAAAGCATTCTTATTACCCATGGGGCTTCTGATTGGTCCCAAACCGTATGCAGCCTTTCTTGCCTCTGCTGCAGCCGTACTTTTTGACGAATCCCCAAACGACCCTGAAGTCGGTACCGCACTTGGCCTCGTGGTGCTATTGCTATTACTATTACTTCGGTTCGGTGACGAAATACCACCAGCATTGCTGGTTCTCGTAGAACCTGGCCTGGGCTGTCTCCCTCCCGCTTGATTCATCCTGCCAGCGTTCAAACGAGCCGTTGGTGGCTTTATTGGAGAAGGGTGCGGATTGGGTGGGCCAAATTCTCTTGTGGAAGGATGCGGGTTGGGTGCTCCAAAGGAATCATTAGAAGGACTTGCTTGTGGTCGAGTCACCGAGTTGTTTACAGCATCTGCTCCTGCTGGCCGACCTCCTGGTTGACCAAATGCGTTGCTGTTAATATTAGACGGTGGAGGCCTGTAGTTCGGTCCAGCATTCTGGATTGGCCGTTTTAACTCGCCAATGTTATTGTCTGTCCGGGTCGATAGATTGTCTGTATACTGCCGACCGTTTCGTCGGCGGTTGCACCAGATGAGACCAAGGACAACGATAAGAAGCAATCCGGCGACTCCAATTGTGACAATGGCCCAAAGCGGGAGTGGGAGGCCGTCGTCGTCGTCGGTATCCGTGGGTCCGGGAAGAAATGGTTCAAAGGTTGGAAATAACGTTGGTGACGGAGTGTCGTCCACACTCTCCGGAAAGGGATCCGTATCCAAGTCCCGATCATTGATACCAAGTATCCTATTGTCAAGGTTCTGCAGGTTGCCACTTGAAATGGCACGTTCAATAGTGTCCTTGATCGCTTCAATTGCGAACTGACTCAATTTCTCTTGGGAATAGACTGTAAGCTGACCGAAAACTGGGAAGCATTCAAAACCAAGACTTGATCCACTGCAAATTACTGAATTGAGAGAAGAAGGAACAAGACGTGAGCTTTACGACTGCTGTTTTGCAACAAATAATAACCGTGCACACAATAGTATTTCCCTTACCATCATCGACAACCTGGTCCTTTGGTCTGCTACTGAGCCCAGTAAGTCTGGTTTGTTGCAAGTGTCTCCCTCCATCCCTTTTGTGGATGTGCCTCCGATCGGAATCATCGGCATCCCATTGAAGCGAAGCACTCGTGGTGAAGCTACCCCCACCGCCTGAGTGACTTTGATGTCGACGCTCTTCCGTTCTGGATTTAGCCATCACTGGGAACATACCGCTACCTGTGTGAATATGAAGTCGTTCTGGGGTTTCTTCGGTAAGGGTCTCTTCGTCTTCTTGTGGAACTTCCCTGTTTCCAGACGAGCCCGAGGCTGACGTAGGACTACACGAATCCGCAAACAGCACTGGAATGATGGCATTTGAGATACCCTCTTCCATAGCGCTAATCATTGATATTTGTTGTTCCGTAGTTGGAGTACCAAATACAATGAGCTCATAGGCGAACGGGATCACTTCGGCAACACCAATCTGAGCACCAAATAGTCCATCTCGGTTAACCACACAATTCCGAGGGGGTGGCTCCATTGCCGTTGGAGAAGGTGTCCGAGGACTTGGTGTTGGTCCTGGCGGGTTTGTTGGTATTTCCTTTTGTGGTTCCTGCGTTGGGGACGGCGTCTGGATGAGTGGAAGCGTCGGTGAAAATGTGCTTGGTGGTGGAGGCATGGTTGGTGCCGGTGTGGTTTCCGTTATCGTTGTTGGCTGCGACGTTGGTGGCATGGTCGTTCCACCAGTGTCGTCACTGTAGTAACCACCACCCGATCCGCCTTTTCCAACGCCACCCTTTCCACCACCTTTTCCACTCTTTTTGCTGCTCCTTGAGCTACTGCTGTATGAATTATACCCCCCATATGACTTGCCATGATTGTGGTCAAAAATATTGTCCCTACTCGAGCTGCTGCTGCTGCTGGATTTTTTGACTCCCCTTCTTCCCCTAGTCTCTTCAAACCCAAGATCATGTGATGACAAACGTCGCTCTTTCCCCGTGTGTAGAATCGTAATAAAATCTTCCTGATCCAAACTATCATTGATAATTTCGTTGTTGTGGTTGTTGTTATCTATTCTCCCATCGGCATTAGTATTTGAGGTATATCCTGATGACCGTGAAGTAGCTTGCCATCGTGAACTTGCGTTTGCAAGAATTGCCAGCGTGGATATGAGGAGTAGGGATTGTTGCATTTTGTTTCTCTTTATATTTCTCGGTATCACTTAATTTCCAGTGTGGTTGAGGTTCTTTGTGCGATTTGAAATTTAACTTTTTTCGCCTTGTGCCTCAAGCTTCTGCTGACTTCCTGTCGTTAGCAGCGCTTGATTGATATCACTGGATAGTTACGACTGGTGTTTGGATGACCCCGCAACACCCATCGGACTTCGGGTGGGAGAGAGGATTTGTTGAATTTATTGTTGATGATCGCACACAATTTTGATAAGCCGGCAGCCAAATTTATTGCGCGAACCTCGGTGCTTCTAAGTAACCTTGAAAAGTCGCCAGATTTACATGCGGTATTTCAATGTCGCCGATGTGTCTTCTGACATTTTTCTCTCACGACTCCCGAGGAGTATTTTTGGTTCCGCTGCTTGGAAGTTTGTGGCTCAAGACTCACTCTCCCCCTTCCGAGTGACGATACACTACACTATTGAGAGTTTGATGCTCTATGAAAGAAGTCATTTGGTTGGGCATTTTTGAAGCAAAAAGTCATTTGGAACGTTCTCAACAACCTCTCGTTTGTGAGCTCAAGCTCTCAGTCCAAGCCCAAGCTCTCCAGAAACGCTAACGCGACTGCTGGAGCTTTGGGAGTGGTGCTGTGTCATCCCCCCATCCCCTAAAAGAGCCCCTTCTTCTAATGCCTGTCATACCGTCCGCCTCTGCAAAACATCGCGACCATCATCGCATAAAATATCATCGAAACTCTACGGCGGTACGCGATTGTACTTTCAAACCGTGTGGCTTCCTATAGCTTATTTCAAGACTATTACACAACAGCATGGGTCGCTATTCCTCAGTTCAATCGTATGCGGACAACAACAAAGCTGTCCGCACAATCCCCTATGATCAGGCCACAGGATCTGCGGAACCCAAAAAGGGCAAAGTCGTTGTGGAAAAGGTCTCCAATCCGTATGGTTCCACAGCCGGTGCTGGTTCGGGAGAGTTTCATATTTATCGACATGCCCGGGCCAGAGAGATGGAACGTTGGAAAAACATTGATGAACAGGAGCGAGCGATTAAAGCAGAACGAGAATTTGAGCAAAGCATTCATCAAGCCAAGACGGAAGAAGAACGCAAGACGGACAAGCGACGAAAGAAGCGACAACGGGAAAAGGAAGCCAGGTTGCGAAAGAAGAATCTAAAAGCGGCTGGAATTTATCTTGGTAAAGCTCCTCCCGCTCAATTAGCATCAGCATCTGCATCAGCATCATCTACAAGCAATCCATCGGCAGCTGCGGACAATGACAAGGAAGAATTTGCATACGTTCCCTTGGCGGAACAACAAAAGGCAGAAGAGGCAAAGGCCAAGGAAGAAGAAGGAGCGAATGGAGACTCCAAGGAAGCAGCAGACGAGCCGAAGAAGGACCCGGTAGAAGAGATTCCTAACGATGGATCCTTTTTGGAAATGATGAAGCGACGGTTGGCGGAAGAAGCTGCGTCAAATAAGGCACCAAGCGATTCAAATAAGGCTGATGACGAAGATGACGAAGATGAAACCAGTTCAGAACCACCACCCAGAAAAAAGATGCTCTTGGAAACAAGAATCATTGACGAAGACGACGAAGGGCCAATGCTCCCACCTGCTTTTAGCTAATACGATTCAATAAAGACACTTTGGGGATGCGGGAAGTGTACAGATCATTATATAGGATCAACATCATCACATTACATCAATATTATTGTACAATGATCCCAGCTATCATTACTATAGTCACTAGCAACTTCTTTACTCACTCTTCAATACTATTCAAATTAGCAATGGACAATTTTCCAAAATTTCTCAGGGATTGGTTCATGGATCTGCTTTTCATCAAGTCTGATTCCGAATTGCGCCGCAGCATGGCCTTTTCTCGATCCAGCCGTTTCAACCACCCGGTATCCAAAATTTGCACAATGGTCGCTCGTTCCACTGGATCCACCTTCAACAAGTCTCGAATCAACTTTTTGGGTGCTTCCGATATCTCGGACCAATATTTGGGATGGAATTCATATTCCCCCGCACAGACAATCTTGTGCATTTCAATCGGTTCTCCGTCAAAGGGAACGTAGCCCGCCAACAACAGGTACACAACAACGGCCGCACTCCACAGGTCACACTTTTCATCGTACCCGGATCGTTGCAAATAAATTTCGGGTGCCACATATTGAGGCGTCCCGCACATGGTCACGAGTACCGTATCTTCCTCCAGTTCCTTCGCACACCCAAAGTCGGCCAATTTGATTTTGGTGTCATCAAACTTATTTTCCAGCAGTATATTCTCTGGTTTGATATCTCGATGGACAATTCGTTTCTTGTGACAATAATAAATGGCTTCAAAGAGTCGTCGGGCCAATCGACGGCATTCGGCTTCTGGGTAGTATTCCTTTTCGGCAATCTTGTCCAACAAATCTCCACCATTCATTTCTTCCATAATGATAAAGGTCCGGTCGTAGGCATAAAAGACATCCAACAGACGGACAATGTACGGAATCTCTCGTAATTTCTTCATTGTGTTGATTTCTTCCTTGAAAGAATTCCCTTCGGCATCCTCGTATCCTTCGTTTTGAATCTCCTTGACGGCATACAAATTGCCCCGTTCCTTGTGCTTGCATCGATGGACGACGGCAAAACCACCTTCTCCTAAATAATCTTCCTTTTCGTAGCACTCGTCAAAGGTCTTGTTGGCGGCAGAATCATTGACTATCAGCGACAATCTTGATTTGGAATCTCCTCGTTCGAAATAGGAACTCAAGTCTTTTTTTAGCAACGCGGGCCGTGGTTGCCCCCCCGGAGACATGAACGAGTTGCGGATTTTGGCAACCGTAAGACCCTTGTCATCGTCACTGTCGTGACCATTATCATTATCAGTTTTGTCTTTGGTTCCTTTCTTTGGTTCCTTTTTTGATTTCTTGGTGGTAACGGAAGGATTTCGTTGGAACCCGGTGTACCGTATTTGCTGAAAGAGGATTCTCTGAGACTTCCATTCCACCTTGCCAGACTCTTCATTTCGTCTCGGAACGCGCCGAAAACCCATGTGTCTTACATGCTTTCTCATCTCTTGTTCCTCCTCATTCTTGTTTACTACTTTCGTATTGGTTTCCTCCATTATAATGTATTTCTGTGTGTGTGCGCGTGTGTGTGTGTTGAAAGTTGTGTCTGCGATGTTAGATGTCTTCAGACGTGAGGTTGAACGTGAAACTCTTGCTACAGTACTTTTCAGACTAGAGGAATTGAAGCTGCTCTTTGAACGATGATTGTTTCAATGCACGTATGAGTGATGATAATAAGTCGTGAAGATATCGTTGTTTACATATACTGTAGGTTTACTGTGCGTCTCGCGAATCAATCGACATATATGTGCGATGTGCGTATCTCATGATACATCGCAGCCGGCAGACTAAAAGGAGATTTCGAAGTCGCTCGAAATAATAAATCGCAGGCAGGCAGGCCGTCTTCTTTTGATCAGTCGAAGGAGTCAATAAAACTCAAAAAGGCATCGCATCGCATGTGACAAAGTTACTTAGGTAAAAATGCCTCCTTAAGTCATTTTCTCAATTATGGAACGAAAGAAAGCCGCGAGAGAAGATGCGCATCCCAAAAACGGCAGCAGATTGCGATTGAAGGGTCATCACGCACTTACAGGATTCACAAAACAAAGCGTTGGCTTGTGGACAATAGAGACAATAGCTTTCAAAAAGTAGACATTGGCGGGTCTCGAAAGACACAATTAAGGCAACCACCACAGTAGGAACAATCCACGATCAGACTTTGAACTTCCAGCTGGAAGACACTACAAGATACAAAATCTATCGCTACTGTAGCTAGCTGATCAGCAATAACAACAACCACAACCACAACAACAACAACAACACACGCACACACTACAATCTTCGCTCGCTCCCATCCTCATTATCATCATCATCATCATCATTGGTTCAACGTAACGCTTTGATGGACAAAAACCCCAAACAACCGAGGTCTCGGTCTCACAACAGTAACACTGGCACTAACGATTATCAATCCAGCAATTATTCGACTCAAAGCAGCGGCCACAGCCGATCGTCTCATGACAGAATGACACGCCGCGGCCAGAGACAACAACAGCAGCAGCAACAACAAGGTTACGACGATGATGACTTTTCCGTCGCTCCTTCCATGGACCAAGATGTCAAATCGGTAGTCTCGGTTAGTTTTGATGACGTTTATCAGCGTGGGCGCAAATTGGGATTGGGTGCCTTTGCCGTAGTCTTTGTCGGGACTCATCGACCCACTGGGGCCGAATACGCTGTCAAACAAATTGATCGATCCACCATGGTCTGGGGAGATCGAGATGCCCTCCAAGATGAAATTGCCAATCTCAAATTGGCCCGGGAGGGACCCAATATTGTGCAACTATATGAAGTGTACGAAGAGAGAGCCTTTTGTTATCTCATCATGGAACTCATGGAAGGTGGTGAGCTCTTGGAATATATCATTGAAAAGAAAACCTTTACCGAAACCGAAGCCCGGATTACCACCAGTTGCGTCTTGAAGGCACTGAGTTATATGCACGAACGCAGAGTCGCCCATCGAGACATCAAGCCCGAGAATTTATTGCTCAGCCAACACAAGGATTTGAAGTCAATCAAATTGGCCGATTTCTCCTTTGCCATGTACGTCAAGAAACGAAATGAATGCCGTACACTTTGCGGTACTCCGGGATACTTGGCACCGGAAATGTTGGAGCGATTCCCTGCCTATGATGTCAAATGCGATGTTTGGTCTGCGGGATGTTTGCTCTTTTTGCTCATTGGGGGATACCTCCCCTTTGATGACGAGGATGATGAAGTTATCTTTGATTTAACTCGAGATGGATACTTTGAGTTCCAACCTGAATTCTTCAGTGGGGTCAGTACGGGGGCCAAGGAATTGATTACCAGAATGTTGACGGTCAATGCCAAGAAACGTATCTCCTCCTCGAACGCTTTGAAGTGTGACTGGATCGTCAACGGTGATGCCGAAGTGGAAGAACGACAGTTGAATGTCAAGAAAATCCAGAACTTGCTGGAAGGAAAGAGAAAATTGCGGGCGGGTATTGCTACGGTACGTAATTGATGACGATGATGGTGAAAATGATGAAAAGGGTTTGTTTTGGTGCTGTATTCTTTGGACAAGCCTTAATGCTAATCCTTTTTTCTCTTTCTTTACAGCTCATTACGGCAAACCGTGTGAAACAGCTGAACGATGGCTTTTCCGAATACTTGGAGAAACGCAAGAACGAAAATGCCGAGAATCGAATTGGCAAAAAGCAGAAGGAAAGTCGAGAGGAACGTTTTGTCGAAGACAGCCTCACGGGACAACCATTTGAAGATTTCTATGAAATTGGAGAAGAACTCGGAGAGGGTGGTTATGCCTTCGTCTATCGTTGCGAGCACAAGCGCACGAAAAAGACCTATGCGGTCAAGGAAGTCGTCATCTCCAAGATGGAAAATGGAGGAGAATCCACCCTCAAGGATGAGATTGCCGCCCTCAAAATGCTGCGAGGAGGTTCTCATATCGTACGACTGTTTGATGTCTTTTACGATGATGATTCCTGTTTTATGGTCATGGAAGAAATGAAGGGTGGTGACTTGCTGTCGAGAATTGTCGACAAGGAAGTTTATACAGAACGTGAGGCTCGAGGAGTCTGCAAGGTTTTGTTCGAAGCTGTCTTGTACTGTCATCACATGAAGGTGGCCCATCGTGATATCAAGCCTGAGAATCTTTTGTTGGTCGTGAGTACTTTTCTTGTGTTTGTGTTGACGTTGTTCCGTGTTGCCGCGTCGCATAGTATTGTCAGGACTGTGATTAAAACTCACACTTACACGCCTCTAATTATTCCTTCGTATTCAAAACTATAGAACGAAAATGACGATGCGACTGTGAAACTGGCCGATTTTGGTTTTGCCAAGCGTGTGACGGGAGAAAAGTCCTTGAGTACACTTTGTGGTACCGCTCAGTATGTTGCACCCGAAATTTTGGACTATCAAGTCAATGGATACGATGAAACATGTGATATGTGGTCCGTTGGTGTGGTAACCTACATTCTGTTGGGCGGATACGCTCCTTTCGAAGGTCCGGCTGACGAATTGGCTCAATTCATTATTCGCGGAGATTACGAGTTCCACGACAAATACTGGGCTGATATTTCAGAGTCAGCCAAGGATATGATTGCACACATGTTGACAGTCGATCCTGCAGAACGCGTGACTGCTGAAGGAGCACTGCAATGTGAATGGATGGGTCTAGACGCCGAACAACTTGCGTCGAAGGATTTGGGAGGTAACCGAGCGGGATTGCAAGCAACACATTCCAAGATGACTAGCACAGACACTGGAGATGCCAAGAAGGCTTTGCAAGCCCTCATCAAGACTAACAAATTCTTGTCTCTTGGTGGCATGACCCCCCTGCAAGAAGGTAACGAGAACACACCAAAGATTGAAGACTTGGCGGAAGACGATTTCGAGGATGTCTACGAATGGGGCCGCCAGATTGGAATCGGCACCTTTTCAGTCATTCACGAATGTACCCACTTCGACACCGAAGACCTCTATGCTGTCAAGCGTATTCCTCGTGTCGACCTATGGGAAGAAGATGCCGAGGCGCTGCGTAGCGAGATTACGTGTTTGAAGATGTTGACCGAGTGCAGCTGCGTCGTACAGCTCAAGGAAGTTTTTGATGAAGTCGACTTTACATACATGGTAATGGAACGTTTGATGGGAGGATACTTGATTGATAAGATCATTGAAAAGGAATGCTATGACGAACCCGAAGGTTTGATCGTCGCCAAACGTCTTTTGACAGGAGTGGCGTTCTGTCACGAACGGCGGATAGCCATCCGTGACTTGAAGCCTGAGAATGTGCTGCTGGTAAGTAGTTGGAATATTTATGACGTGTGCTCTCTCTCCTCCTCAGGCGCCTTCTCATGCGATGCTTTGCTTTTTGCATTTGATAGGTCGAAGGAAGTGATACAAGAGTCAAGATTACGGACTTTGGATATGCCAAGAAGCTTCTTCAGCCCAATTCGTTGACTACTGTTTGTGGTACGGAGGGTTTTGTTGCCCCCGAGATTATTGAACACAACCCAGAGTACGATGTTGAATGTGATATCTGGAGTTTGGGTGTTCTCATTTACGTCGTGCTGGGAGGATACCGACCCTTCAGAGGGGAGGGCAACGAGTGCATGGAGAAGATCCGATACGGAATTTTCGCGTTCCACAAGAAGTACTGGAGTCACGTTTCAGACGAAGCCCGAACGCTCATCGAGGAGATGTTGACAGTCGACGTCCAAGAACGTATCACAGCCCAAGAGGCTTTGGAGAGCGCTTGGATTGCGAACTTGGAACGAAAGAAGAAGGCAAAGAAAAAGAAGGGTGCCAAGAGCAGAAGTAAGTCACCTAAGAGTGAACAGTACTGAGATTGATACAGGCTTTCTACAAGTGTCACTAGTATGATTTCAATTGGATGTCATACATGTCTCGATGCAAGTTAATAGCATGGCGTTGAATTATAATTTACATAGTATTGTTCTTGGTCCATAGGGTATGTCCTTGTATTCTTTATCAGCCGTTTGTTTGTACACAAATAATTATTTCGATTGTAGCGCGCGGGATCTATGTGTCCCATGCAATGGTTACCTGATGTTCTGGCATGTTGACAGCTTCATCTGGTAAATCGAATTCGAGTAGCTTGGTTTCTTTGTTGTAGTTGAATGGTAGCTCTGAAGGCACTGAGTCGGTGCCAAGGATGATGTTCGATGGGCACGGATCACAGTAAGCTACCATCTTCCCAGGCCCACGAGCCGAGAAACTGGTCGTTGTTGTTTTTCTGACTGCCTCCTCCCCAGCGATGGTGGTCATTTCTTCTAGTCCACTTTGATACAAGATGGCTCCGCCCGAGTTTAGCATGTCTCCCAATCCAATTGGGGCCCAGTTCACCCTGCAAGTGCTTTGAACGGGGACGATTGTAAAGATGTCCCACTGACGGGACTCAAGAGTAACTTCGATGGGTGAATCGCCACTATCCAATACCTCCAGACTTGCGGATCGATGATTCCAGACCGCAAAAGGTCCCTCCGAGGTTCGAAGTGTCTCGACGTCATGTGGTCGCACTTGTGTTACCACAGGAGCTGGAGAAGCATCAACTTCTTCATTCTCGTTTCTTTGGAAGTTCCATGCAACTCCCTGTGCATTGAAAGCTCCAATGATCCCACTTCCCGACTTGTTTGCATTCCAAATCTTCAGTGCACTCTTTCCATCTTTTCCGACGTCGGCAAACAAAGAGTCTCTGGTTGGGCGACCGGGCAGTTGGGCTCGGAGTACACTGCCATCTGGAAGTACAAGTTTTCGGAGGAGATGCACATCATGTTGGCCTGGCATGTCTGAGACGTAAACAGGGCAACCGCCAACTGCTCGAGCAGCGGCATGAAGTGCAGCAGACTCGTGCTTGGAATGAAACATATCCCAATCAGGTAGGCAGATTTCTCCCAAAAAGAGGGAGTTGTACGCAACGTTCACCAAATGGACAGAGTGAGACTCGGGTCTAAGCGGATAGAAGTCATCCGAGGCACGTGCAACCGCTGTGACCTTGTATCGGTACAAGTTCTCGGTCGAGTGGCACATGCAATTGATACAATCCACGGCACCGTTCGCATCAGACGCAAAGTTCTTGGAGACAGAATGTTCCATGGCTTCGGTGTAGATCTTTCCAACTTGAACACCAACTTGACCGATACCACTTCCGGCAGCAGATACACCAGACTGAACGTCAACCTTGACACCATCAATTCCAGCTTCTACCAGAGGTGCGTGCAAATGTTTGTAAAACTTGGCCAGATCCTTTTCGTGAGTCATCATGCCAACGCCGAACAGAGAGATGGTATCGAATCCCATTTGTGGTTCCATGCGCTTCAAGTGTTTGGTCGGTTTTGTCTTGACTTGAACGACATCGATACCAACCGAGTCGCCCAAGGTGGTTGTCACTCCTCTCCAATATCCGTGCAGCGCATGCCAGCAGTAGACTTTTTTGAGGCCCAAGTCAGTTTTCAATTCGTGAACAAGATCTTTCAACGAAAGACTTCCAGTCTTGCCCTTATCATTTTGGAACTTGAAGTTTGGTTCAAAGCTATCCAACTGTCTATTGAAATCGGTCTCGGAATCGAAAAAGTTCCAAAGACCCTTCTTCAGTATAGTCTTGGCCAGTATGGTCCATACCCGATTGGAGATGCCACCATGAGGAGCATGTTGCACACATTTGTCATAGTAGGCGCCGACGAGATGGGAAATCTGCGAAAAGGCAGCGTTTCCCACTTCTGAAAATAGGTTGGGTTGTTTCGTGGTTGCTGCTGCTGCTTTGTCAGTTTTGTCCCAGTCGGCTGGATGGGGTGAGACTTCTTGCCAGCCGTCATCCAGAATGACATTCCTTGGTGGAACACCGGCCTTTTTCAGATCCGAGACACCTTCCAAGATGCCTTCGGGATTCACCTTGGAGTAGAAGGCGTCCCATGTGCACCATCCAAAGTCATTGACGGATTCTGGGATTTCCTTTTGATGCAAAGTCCGGAAGGTTCCGAGGGTATCGGATACTTCTTGCATTCCTCTTTGGACGAGCTCGAATGGATCATTGCCAACAGCGACGTAGAGAGCCTTCATCGCCGAAGATGATGCGGGTGCTTCGCCACTTTCCGAGTAGCACATAATGTTGAGTTCGTCTTTGTTGTGGGTGGAAGGTTCCAAAGCAGCTCGGAAACCACCGTCGACCAGTGGCAAAAGGAGAGCATATGGTCCATGTTCTTCCATTTCCACCAACATGAATTGAGTTTCCACTGGAACATCCTTGGCGTGATTTCCAAAAGCAGGTCCCATCCAGTAGCGTGTCAATCGCGAGCACGTCAACATACGATTACAGGACACTAGATTTCCGAGCGTTAGTTCGTGCAGCGGCTGAAGGTCGGTATGTTGCACTTGCAAAAAGAGAGAGGAGCGATCCTCCTGCAGTTGCGCCTTCTCGCTCATGACGCTGGTCCATGTGTCTGGCTTCAAGCCATCCAATAGAAGGAGGTTGTCCTTTCCATTCTCTCCATTGACCACGGAAAGCTTCCCCTCCGCATCCAACCAGATTGCAGGTTTGTTATCGGGAGAGGTCGCTTTCTCAATAACCGTAATATCATGGTCTTGTTGAAAGTCAAATGGCATGTCATCTTGTTTCTCGAAATCTTCAAAATCGACTTCCGTATTAAGGTCATCGAGACTTCGACTCACCATTGGTCGGAATGTCTTTTGTTTGTTTGACATTCTTTTGGTGGTTGGTGCCACGTTAAAGGCATCCACATGATGATTGTGATTATCAGTAATTCCTGATGACAGTAGCAGGCAAAGGATAACAGGGAGGCATAGTAGCGTATCCGTATGCTGAGATTGCATCCTTAGTCGCTTCATTGCCTTGTGTATTTGTTTGTGATAGTGTATTGTGTGTTTTGTGATGGGTTATTGACACCTTGAATTTGGGTGGTTGACACTTTGAAGTTACGGTTTTGTCGTTTCGTGACATATTCTTCTTCTTGTAAACGTCGGAAGTTTTGACATTCCTGACATATTTTTGATGACTTTCCTGGCGTGAGTTTGTGGCGTCATCCTGACATGAAGACATCACTTATTATTGTCTTGTCGTTGCGACATGGAATAAGACCAAAACAAGCTGATTCCTTCGACCAACGCAGACGAAAAGCTGCCACAAAACTATTATATCATATCATGCTGATTCATTCATTCAGTAATTCCTGACTATTTTAAATATATATGACCAACGCAGATAGAAAGGTGATGATACCCATATTGTGACGCAAACAGAACATAATACAAGACCAACCAAGATGAAGACAATAGGAGAAATTCTTCTTGTAGCGGTTTGTCTTCAATCGAGCTTAGCGTTCCAAGCTCCTGTGACTAATACAGCATCCTTCAGTCGTCTGTCACCACCAACGTCGACATCTCGGCATGTTTCCAACGACGACAAGCAGGTCGTTTCACCAATTTCGGAAGCTGCAAACAATGACGACTCGAATACGCCATCAGCAGCACCATCATCATCATCGTCGTCGTCATCATCACCAGCAGCAACCGAACCGCAGGAATTCCGACGAGTAGTCGATACACGACCACCACCCACGGCGGATCAAATGATGTTGGCACTGGGGACCAATCCTCGACGACTCTTGCTGGGAAATTTGTCTGCCGCTGGAATTGCTTTGGCTGGAAACTTTTTAGGTGTGACTAGCAAACTACTAACGGCAGTGCCTGAAGAAGTTGTGGAAAAGACCTCGTTGGATACCTATTATCCCAGAGTGAGTAATGAAATGGTATCATATTGAAGAAATGAGATACTTCAATAATTTACGTTGTGGTTTTGATTGAGGCTTCTTCTCATTTACTTTTTCTTTTTTCTATCTTCTTCCTATGGCTACTAATTAGGGTGATTTCAAACGATGTCGGTCAAGAGGATACACCTTTGTCATTCCCAAAGAATGGGTCGCCGATACCTTTGTCGAACTCGCCAAAGCCCAACGTCGAATCCAACCATTGGATTATACTATGTCGGGACCAGGCAGCAGTCGACAACAGCAGCAACAACAACCCAATACTCTACCCGATGCCGCTTATGGTCCTGCTGGTCGGTTAAATTCCAAAGGAGTATCGGAATCGGGGGATACCAATGTGTCGGTCATTGTCAACAATGGTCTCAAGGGATTTTCCCTAATGGGAACACTGGGGACTCCTCAAAATGCTGCCGAATTTTTACTGAGTCGATCCATTGCCCCCGAAGGCAGTGGTCGAGTCGCTACCCTGCTCAATTCGTTTGAAGACAAGGACCGGAATGCCTATCAATTTGAATATATTTTGGATCGGGGATCTAGGGGACCGCCTTTGCGTAATATCGCAGTCATTGCCGGAAGCACCAAAGGCGATGCCTTTTACACCTTGACGGTGGTGGCACCCGCCACCCAATGGGAGAAGGAAGCGGTTTCAACGAAGCTGCGAAAAATTGCCAGCAGTTTTCATCTGACCGTGTAGCTAGTCAATATAGTAGTAAACCGAAGCTAGAATACTTGTATCTCAGTTCTAAACATGTCTATATCCACACACAATAAGGAATCCTCCAAGTACAGTGTACTACGGGCCAGAATAAAAATCTTTTCTTTCTCAAAAATCTTTTTGGCACTTGAAACCCGCGTACAATTTAAAATATTTTATCGAGCGGCTCGACTTTTGTTTGACCAGTATTTGTGTGTACTCCACACATAACCGTGTGTGGCTTGCTCGCGCTAGCATCGCGTACATACCATGTGCTACGTAAAAAACATATCCGTCTGCTCAGAAACGCGAGATGCACGATTCCAAAAAGTGCGTGCTCATTTTTGGTAAGATCGAGGGAATCACATTGGCAGCATAAATGATGACCACATCAGAACAACGTTTGAACAACAACCTTTGTACAACAACCTTTGCACAACAACAACAGTATACTACTACTATTAGCAAGCTTAGAAATCAAGACCGTAGACAAATACAGAACCAACATCAGACACCATTGGCTCCACCTACTGCTTTCAATCCACAATACTCAGCAAGCATAATGATGATGTCACAATCAAATGATACTACCAGTCCATCCCGTTCTTCCTCCCTTTCCAGCCTGGACCGAGAGACTTCAACAACATCATCCGTATCGGCACCCATTGAAATACAATGTGTGGATCCAGTCATTGCGTCCATCTTCCAACCAGGATTTGCCTCCAACTATGATCACGAAGATCATATCAACAATTCCGAACATGATCATCACATATGGCTCCACCAAGGAGAAAAGGAAAATGGCCTCCCTGACAACATTGAATACGTCATCATGGACGAACCAGGAGAAGAAATCCCCACAATAACGCGCAAGAGGAGCCGTGTCAGTTTCCTTCACAGACCCCATTTGGCTACAAATGCCAAAAATTGCCACCACCCTACTAGTACTACTGATACTAGTCCCAAGGTAGTCCAATTGTCGGAGCATGGTACACACTATGGCAAGGCACAGATACTAGCTTGGAGAACTCAACGAGCTTCCAAAGCAGCCCTTCGCAAAGCGCTGCAACTTCCCAAGAAACACAGCCCCAGGGCCAAGGCAGTCGCGTTGAAGTCGGTCGAGGTGGTCAAGGAAGTTTCAATCAAATCCGTGGAACTGGCCCTCAAACACAGTCCGATCAATTGTCATCACAACAACAATAACAACAGCAGTAACAACAACAACAGCAACAAGACGAAACTTTAGCTAACAAGAAGATACAAAAAGAATCACAAGAATAATAATGATCATCACAATATCATGATGAATGAATCACTGTCATCATCATCATGGCCATCAGCATCATCATCAAACAATCACAGCCCCCATCATTACATCATACTGCATGATTATTTGGCTGGAGCACAGCATAATGTTATTGCTTGGAGCTCCAGCTGTGTAACTTTATAACTATATAACCACGGCATTTCCCAATAGGAGATGCATTGTAGTTCTATAGTAAAATGGGTAGTTCATTCCAATAGCAAACGTGGGACCGTTCGCGCACCTTAACCCTAACCCGTCATCACTTTTCGATAGTCAAACTAGTCAAATCCAAGATTCCAATCCTGATTTCAACCGTTGACCATCTTTCAACATCATCGCATGATGGTATAGTATCATAAATTCATATTCTGCTCTAACTACTACCGCTACTACTGCATTCATGCCACCCTCCATTCACAATGGCATTCACAAGAAACAGCATCGAATGACGGACATCCAGCATCCAATCGTTATTTTGGAAGACGATGAGGCTCCTTCCTATCCCCATTACAATAATACAAGAGAAGAGTCCACTTCCTTGACCTCTCTTCCACCAGCCTTTAATCCCGAATTCCTGGGAGTAGCAGCAGCAGCAAAGCCAGTACCAGCCATGGCTCCAGTTCAAATACAAACGGCAGAAGACTTGAATGCTGTCGGCATCAAGGCATCATCGGCACCTGTAACTGCCGAAACGGTAGATCCTTTTATTGCCGCCGTCTTTCAGCATGGCTTTCATGACCAGGAAGTCATTGTGATTGATGATCGAGACGAAGACGAAGACTATTATGACGATTTCAGTCCAAGGTCGTGTTTGGACGAGCGTGACATGCTGGAAAAACGATTCCTTGTCCAAGAACCAAGACGCAAGGCAGAGGCTAGTATTGCAGCAGCAGCAAGGGCTGTTGATGATGATGACGATGATACGAGGACTGCTGCCACCGCATCTGCTTCTACAGTAATCGGGGGGTCAAATGCTGCCTCGTCATCTTCTGCAAGCTCCTCCTCCTCTTCCAGCATGCCCTCACATGTTTCTACAGCGCTTCTTGTTCCGGCAATTACCGGTCAGCATGTTCCACCTGGCACCAAGGCCAACCCTCCGAGTGAACCACGGTTCATTCCATTGACCCAACACCAGTCGCACTATGATCGTTTGTTGCCATATGCCCAAGTACTGGCATTCCAAACCAAATTACACACGCGGGCCGTTTTGGAACGCACCCTTCGCATCAAACAAAAGCACGGCCCTTTGGTCAAGCGAGTCGTCAAGAAGTCTTACAAGGCCATTCGATCCGTCTCCAAACGGTCCATTGCCTTGGCCGCTCATCATGGTCCAATCGTGGGACGTAAGGTCAAACGAGCGTCTATCCAAACTTTGGAAGGCATTCAAGAGTATGAAGCCAATCATCAAATCTTGGCCAAGTCAAAAGAAGGCATCCAGAATGTTTGGACTCGACAAATACGAGGAACACGGGCTTCGTTTTGAAAACCTAAAACACTTCTTTGTGAAACACTGATAAGATAGAACATACATTTTGCATCTGAAAATGCTACATCCGATTATAAACTCGTTTATTTGCGGTGCTACTCGTTCCGTGTGAACGATCCGATGTCTACCAGTTCTCGTGACGGTCGCGAGCAGAAGAATGTGCACCACAAAAGACTCTATTGAGTGATCGGAATCGGATTCGTATTGCTTGCTTCCAGGACCATGTGGGTTATCCCCCGGGCTCATCTTGTGAGAGCTCGCATGGAGCCTTCTCGGGAGCGAGAAGCCATGTCGGACGTTCTCATCTACAATAGTGAGTTTTTACTTGGGGTGTGCCCGAGATTGCCTTCGAAAGATGACGAATGAAACCTTTTTTCTTCTTTGAAACCTTTTTTCTTCTTCGAAGGGAGGATTTAACACCAACTCACTAATCCAGCAGTCTTCCATCGAGATAAGCTCTACTACAATTGATCATTGCTGCGATTCAATGATAATTGTCGAATGATTAATGACGTGAAATCTTGGACCTGAACTGAAAATCCTGGAAATGAGTTGGAATTCGGATTGTGGGCGATTGAGTTAGGGTTAGGGTTGGGCTGATACACTTCAGTCATGTACAGCCAAGCTTGGACAATTTCAAATTAGAATTGCTTTTCATGACTGGTGTTGGTACCAAAAACCATGCCTGTCAACAACGAGAGAAGTTTCGTGTTCGACTCGTGAATACGTCTGGGGTATATCAGTCCTAACGTCACCTTCCAGAAACATGCTCAGCAGTAGATCCTCCTATGCTACGGAAAATGGCAGAGAATCAATCAATGGGTGAATGATAAGATCGCAACAGTGGCCAAATCGTTGTTGTCCAACGGTAACTGAAAAATATGTACCGTGTGCAAAGTGGCCCGTCTTTTTTTCCCCGGGCAGCTTTGCTTTTATTACTTTGCGGGTACGTGAAAACTGAGATGTATATTACGCGGGTTTGGTGTTCGGGTGTCAGAAATTTTATTTAGTTTCAAGTTAAAATGTTTTTCGTCACAATTCCTCGACTCAGTCGACTAATTATTTGTTCTTAGTTTTTCAGCCTTTACGGCACGTTACACTGCTGACGAGAAGTTCGGGAACGAGGGAGCATTTGAGGGAACAAGGGACGTTTCGTCCAGCATTCAACCGTTTTTTCCCTTGTTTTCTCCCTTATTCCCTTTTTGCCTTTAAAACTCCCTTTTTGCCTTGAAAACTCCCTTTCTCCCTCGCTTCGAACCTCATTCCCTTGATTCTTCGCTTTTTGATCGACGTATTTTCCGCGAAAGTGATGCACATGAATAAATTGACATCGTGAAGAGGTCTTGCGAGCTCCGAATGTCTCCACCGATATCCATTGCGCAGACGTATTTATTTGATGTCTCCGTTTGAAAAGTGGAAATGGTAAGCTTGAGGCCAATGAACTCATCATCCACTGCTAGAAATTCCCTCGAACCCCTGACATTGTCTATATTATAGTCATATATATTTTGTGTATACGAAGCGACATGGAGGAATTTGCCCTATTTGCCTCTGAAATCACTGCTGAAGTACCTCCAAAAGGTCTGAAAACTACTTTTGGAGAGGTTTCGGGACGTCTACGAAGTCCCAAGGCAACATAGAGCTCGAATTTTCTGCGGAAGTTACTTCTCTTGTTATACGAAAGGCAATGATACCATTTTATGTGTTTTTATATGGGTTTCTACAGGACGATTTTCAACGGAGACCATTGAGTTGCAAATTCGTCGGTGACAATGAAATTGCACGGTCTGGACCCCATGAGCGGAGAAAGTGGAATTAGAGGTTGTGGCAAGCATAATTGATACCTGCGTTACGTCGGGAGTGGCGGTATTTATGTTGAATAATGTTTGCTGGGCCGCAATCACACAATAATCCACCATGATTGGTTCTGTTTGTTGCTTAGACTGGACGGATAGGTGTCAAGAAGACGTATTTGACGAATGCGACTCATATCTACCGTCACCATCAAGACCAAGATCTACGCAAATGTATATTTTTGGGATCTCAACTACCAAAATTGACGATTTGGAGCACATCAAGGTGCCATGGTGCGATTGTTCCCCACGTTTGGACAAGCCAGTGTGAACGCCCAGAGAAGTAAAAACCTCCGAACATGCTGTGGCAAGCGTAATTGATAGATAGACTATGGCTGGAGTGGCGATTCATACTTCCAATCGCCTCAATTACACTACAATCTACCCTGTTTCGTTCGACTGGTTCTGTCAGGTTGCAAAAACTGGTCGGCAGAAAGTCAAGAGGGCCAATGCCTCACATTCAACATGTGTTGGAAAGCTCGGCAGTGATCCTACCTACTCGGAGATCCAATCGGATGTGTTTTGTTTGGGTTACTTGCTGAGATATTGGAATTCCAGTGTTTGGTGCTGTCTGTTCCCCTTTCAGCATGAGGGTCGGTGTGGCCGCCCTGGAGACAGCCAACTATTCAACAATACACCAGAGCCTCCCTTGGATGCCTAATACTCAAATTTTCTGGGACCCAGGCAGTGGTTCCGCCTAGATTAAGAATCATGCCGCCCAAATGGGGTCAGAAATCATGGAAATCTTGTCCAAAAAGCCACTTAGTGGTGGTGTGGGCCGAATTTCCTAAAAATGACTTGTTCTAACACATATTTGTCGTCCATGGGTATGTATGAGAAGATCGGTGGCTTTGGAGTGGACGCTTTTTAGGTAAAAATGATTGAATAGCACTCACACTGCATTGAGGATCAATCCAGGTTCATTAAAGAGAGTGGCTGGAATCCTTCCCAGTAGCCGAGTCGATACCCTGACACGATGGCACCAAGTTCAAAGTTGTCAAAATACATATAGTAATCGAATTTGGGCGGTGGTTTGGAGGGCTCTGGCAAAAAAAAAAGATTCTAGGCCAGCATAATTTTTTCTTCCTTTCCTACTCCTCAATTGACTTTGTGGAATTCCTTAATATTATCGATTCTACTGAAAGAACTTTGATTCAGAGTATGCACAGATCTAGGAAAGATACATAATAAAAATATCGCCCGGAAATTTATCACAAATTGTAATGGGAACAAGGTCATATGGTGCAAGAGACGAGGCCTGTTACCTCTTAGTTTCTTCCACAGGAATACAATCTAATCAAATCACAGGAGTCAATTTTTAAATCCGACTCAATCGAATGTTAACGGTTCGATTTGAAATGTATGTGCATGGGCTATGATATGGGCAGGCTTGCGTGCAATCGTACTGCAAAAATGGGTACGTACAAATGTACCGTAGGCACCAGGTACCTGGTACCAGTAGTCCTTCATCACATCTTGAAAACACTCTTATTATTTGAGTTTGGGTTGTCTTCGATGTTTGACGCTTGAAGGATCAGACCAGGACGATGTCTGGGACATGAGACGGTAAGTCAAGGATGCTTGTGGTGACTTAAATCCTGGATTGCACTAACCGCAATCATTTCACATTACTGCACAGGTACAATATAGGATGCCAGTTATTTTTAGATTTGTTTCGAGCTGTCGTCATTGGCCAGAGAAATAGAGGGAAATCCAAGTGACCAGCTGTCAAACCAGACTGGAGTCAAAAAGTGTGATTGCACACGAAGAGCTTCAGACCTGTCATCAAACAAGACTACGTGTGATCAAACAAGACTATGTGATTGTGATTGATGAACACAAGCGCAACTGAACACTTTACTGGCGGCGCAAGCATGAATGGAAACCAGGCATTCAAGGCGAAACATACACACAGTGTGATGATCTGCTGTTGAACTGAAATGAGATGTGTACTACTAGTAACAGCGAATGTAAATTAATTTTCCTTTATCATTGTTGTAATATTGCACGCACTACATAGCAAAAGGTTTGAATTCAAATGGAACCGTAGAAATAGGATGGCCAGTGCTTCTTAGTTGCGGACTATATGAGAACCGTTAAACTGGAAGGTGGTTAACAAGGGAGGACGGGAACATGGTGGTAAACGAGGGAACGAGGGATTGCTAAAATGAATATGAGATGAGGGAACGAGGGAGTGTTCGAGGGAGGGCTCCCTTGTTTGCGCCAGGGCTCCCTTGTTTGCGCCAGGATTGGTACCGATTACCCTCGTTTATCCACTCGTTCCCTCGTTTTCGACCTTTTTCGCGCAGATTGTGCGCATCGTTTGGTTTCGTTTCGTAAAAAGGGAGCGAGGGTGCGCCTTGTTTCTTCCCTTGTTTCCGCCCTCGCTCCCGAACTTCTCGTCACCAGTGTACCATTTGCAGACCATACCCTGCACATTTGTATTGAATATGCGCCAACGAGAATTGTGAACGAAGAGTCCTCTGCACTTAGTACACGTTTAATCCATATTTACAGTTGGAGTCATTTTGCACTTAACACTGTGACATAATTTGGGATTTTACATTTTCTTTGCAGACGGGAATTCATACGTAGCTAAAGTACTAAGCGCTACGAGTA
>CAKOGP040000313.1:0-77208 GCA_933822405.4 Cylindrotheca closterium | reverse complement strand
TTGCCTTCAACATGAATGGTAATCCAAAGAGTGTGTTGATGGGTAGTTGCTCCGTCAATCCAATCATCAACGTGTGATTTTCTCCATCCTCGTTGGCAAAAGGGATGTAGTATTCAATGATTGCCTCAATGTTGACGCTGTCTTTGATTCCTTCAATCTTGATGGGGGCGTAGTGAATCTTTGGAAAGTCGTACACCTGTTTGACCAATTGGGGGTATTGTTTTGCGATGGTGAGGTGGTATGCTTTTTCTCCTATGTTGCAGCATCCTTCTGTGTCGTATATTCCTTTCAAGTTGGCTGTGTCTCCGAGGTTGAGGCCAATTGGGAAGTGCATCACTGCTAGGACTTCGTTCACTGAGAAGTCCAATTTTCGTGCTTGTTCCATTGTTGCAAAGCTTCCGACCGTCATGAAAGTGAGTGGGGGATCCGTTCTCATTTGCTTCCTCTTTTGTCCGCTGTTTTTGCCCATGTGCTCGTTGACTGTTTTGGCCAAGTTTACTAACAGTGTTCTTTGTTCATCTTCCCGCGTTTCTGCATGCTCAATCTTTTGAATTGTTTCATAAACTATTTGATTAATATAACCTCTGTCCTTGTAACTTGTTATCTCGCTTTTGTGTCGTCTCTGCTCTCTCTTTAGTCTGTAGTCCTCTAGGCTTTTTTCAAACTGGCTGATAACTCCCGGATCTCCTTTGTGGGGGCATTCTCGGAATGTGTGGCCTATCTTTTGGCATCCCCAACAATGGATTGAGGATGTTTTGTTGCTTTCTTCTTTGATGTTGAATACTTCTTTGGCGGCACTCATGCATGCTAGCATTGTTAGGGCAGCTTGTGGGCAGTATAGTTTGCTGTTGGATGTCGGGACCAACAATTGTCTTCCTTGTCCGTTGGTGACTCGAACGTTTTGCTCTTGTGCTGGAGGGGTTATCAATGCGGTGTGGAAGGTTCCAGCAGTCTCAATCTTTGGAGTTTGGAAGGAGCAGTTGTCTTGGAATCCTTGTTGGTGGAATCCTGCAAAAGCTCTTCCTCCTGGTCTCGTTGGTGCAGATGGTCCTGGAACGTAGCTTCTGTTTGGTCTGACTAGTCCCGCGCTGTTTGCAATTCCCACAATTTGCGTGATGCGCTTCTCCTCCTTCTCTGCTTGTTCACGCAAGCGGTGCATTCAAGTCAGGTTGCTGGGGTAGTCCATGAGTAGTGGTCCTGCTGCTCCCGTCTCTAGGTGTTCAGCCACAACGTCCTTGATTTCTTGTGTGAAGGCTTGGAATGCTACGCCTGCCAAGTCCGATAGGTTGGTTGGTGGGGGATTCTCGTGATTGAACCCGTTTAGAATCGTGGCGATTCTGCCAAATAACGTAGCCACGCTGTCGTACATCATTGTGCCTCCTTCATATCGGATCATGTTGAGTTTTGCCAGTTGTTGGTTTGGCGTCTCCATTCCTTGTTGTAGTCCGACGTAGGTGGCCATGAGTGCTTGTTCGAGCGCTTGGAATTGGGTCTTGGCAATCTGTTGCTTGGACCACTTTTCGTAGGCTTTGTTGTCAGGTTCTCCGTCTCTGGTTGCGGCTCTCATCGAGAACTCTTCTCCCAATGCTACCATTGCTGCGATGATTTTCTTGTGACGTGCTTGGTCTGTTACCATTTGGCGAGTGATGGATACATCAATCTGGTTCTGGACTCTTGGCACTGGAAGGTATACAGCTCTATTGGAGGACGGTGGGAACTTTTTTGGGTCGATTCCAATGTCAGTTTGTAGGGAGCAAAGCCGGGGGACCAATCTGAGCTTGATTCGGAAGTATGTAGCGGCGGCTCTAAATGGCGCTGGAAGTCCTGGTCCCGGTCCTGTAGCGATCGGTTGTCCCATGTTATCGATGACATGCAGGCTTGTGAACTCGTACACCTCGCTGGTCACGTCGAACAATTCGCTGGTGGCGGCGTTGACGCGCGAGCGAACGTCTGGGCATACTGATGTGTAGTGCTTCATCAAGAAATCCACCTTGTGTTCCATTGTTGTCTTCGTCTGCTTGATGGAATTCACAGACTGTTGGAGGATCGCTTGCTTGATTTCTGGAGACTCTGTGGTTGGAGCTATGACGGCAGTATCAATGGTGTACTGATTGTAGGTGATGGTCTCGTCCACGTGGCTTCCATTGACCCAATACAATTTCTTGTTGATACGATCGCTTATTTTCTTGTTTTTTTTCATATTTGTGATGTGACGCGGCAGTCATCGCGGCAAACGCTGCATTCTCCATATTGACAGGAACTGCTGACATCATAGCGAACGCGTTGCGCTGGAAATGATCAGGGTTGAAGTGTCCACCCCATGTGTTGGCTGTTTGTGTGAATAAACTTGGTGGCTCTGACTGCAAATCGAATGCGTTGGGGCTTCGAATCTTGGGCTGGCTTCCACTTAACGTGATAACGTAGGGCTCCTGACTCTCATCGTAGAGAGAGCGTACTAGCGCATTGATGTAGCTACCGTTGGACATGATAGACGGTGATTGATATTGCTATTGGGGTGTATTTACGGGGGTCTGAAGCAGCTGTGAGTAGATGATAGATGATTGATCTTGGCTTGAGATTGGCGACGACCGTTGGCCTTCGATCGCTCTAATATATCTGCTTGGGACTCGGCAGTCCAGTCAGTCACGTTACGACCCTTCCCTCTAACGACACTGGGCTTATCTTTTTTGGACTATTGCATCAAATGCCTCCCGGCGGGCCCTCCCGGGGGACCCTCCCTGGGGGAGAAAAGACAAAACTTGGTGAAGATTAAAGGTTGTCACTCTTATTGTTTGTAAATGCTATAATTTAGCAATGTAGGACTATCTACTTCTTTACTAATCAATACGCACAGCATCGTCAAAAATTAAAGCTTCTTAAACGACGAAGCCTTTCATGCATGGATGTCAAGACCTGCTAGACGCAGATACTATCGATACCCTTGGCTTGCCGCCGATGACAAAACCAGCCAGGTAGAAATAAAACCAGATAAAATAAAATCTTTAGTCCTACAGTAAATTTCAGCAGAATAATTCCTTTCCGATTGGAAACTCATTCGTTTTAGAGCAGTGCAGTAGCAAGATAAATCCCACTCCGCTTCTGCTTTCAGACAGTGTGTATTTTCAATTTGTGTGTTGCGAGTTTTTGTGTGGTGCAATCAATCATCTGGTCTGTCACGTTTTGTATGACTCGGCATTCTGAAAGTCTTGACACAGCTCTCATTGTTCTCAAACAGAAAATGAAAAGCCAATCAAAATGGATCGCGGCGATTTCTCCTGATTATTTTCTGGTAGCTGTAGGACAAATTGCGCTGTCTATTCTGCGAGGCTTCCCCTACCAAAATATGTTTCATAGGGGTGGTGCGGTGTGCTACGAGATTTGTACATTAAAAACTGTAATTTCGGCGAAATCCTTGTCCATTTGTGGCTAAATAATAGCTTTTTTAATGATTCCGCGAAGATTCCACGTAGGACAGCATCGTTAAGCCTACTGGTACCGCTCGTGCGGAGTACCTGTTAGTAATGGCTGACGCCAGAAAACAAGGCGTGACCAGATTTCTGTCGGATCTTGATCACCGCAAATCTTGCTCGGAAGTCGCCATCTCAAAGAAGTAGATTTGGAAGTGGCATAGGTAGTCAGTTTACCTGAAATATACTCATTCAGAAGTGCTGCATATTTCAGCGAGGAACAGTTCCCTCGAAAGTACCGCGGAAATGACGAATTTGGAAAGCAACGGCGCTTCTGTGAACGACTTTGAAGATTGGGTCCGTTTCAAGTTTCGGGAGCTTGAACAGAAGGTTGACAAGCTTGAAAGTAGCAACGAGGAAGTTGCTGATGATTTGGTGGTTTGGGAAAGCACGAGGTGCAAAGAATTGGATCACACTTCCATCGCAAACGAGGAGACAGTGAATTGCTTCACGCTATCAGAAGACGTTTACATGGTCCTTGCGTCTTCCAAATTGACATCGCCCTCATTTTGGTTCAGCGTTTTGGTCATATTCATATTCCAGTACACGATGCTGATAGTTCTGATTGCTGACCGCGTAGATTTCGAATCTTCGAATCCGTTGAGACTTCCAGCTAATGTTGAGACAACAGTACGCCTCGCCCAGACATTAGCGATCTTCATTGCTATCTTCACGCAAAACGATCTTTTAGTTGGAATGCAAAGCCTATTCCAGGGCCTTCCGCAAGCATATCGAGGTGGATTGGAAGGTCAACGGTTCCAGAATATGTCTCCCTTTCAGTGGTACTCAGCATGTCTTTCTAAGACCCTTCAGGGAGCCCTGAGTTTGATTGCCGCTTTCATCTTGATTATGCAATCCCAGAACGTCTTCGATGTTCTTTTGAATTTCCTCGGAATGTCATTTGTTGGAGACATTGATGATCAGGCATTTGAACTCGGCTTGGCTACTTTGGCAAATCCTTAAAACAAACGGTGCAAGACATCCAAGAAACCGAATTCTACCGTGAGAAGCGTGGACGCAAGTGGATCAAGAGAGTATCTCATATCATCGCATCTCTCTTAGTGCTAATTGCCATGTTAGTTGGCTTCGGTGTATTATTGTGGCGCCAAAACTCTGGGGTTTACTCCATACAAAACATCCAAGTGGAATTTGGAGACGAGGTTGTTCCCTTCCTTGGTCTTTTCAGTGGATGCTACGAGGCAAAAGACGTGGATGATTTCGGAGAAGGTAGGCTAGTATACATGCAAGTTGCTGCTGAAGAGTATGGAGGGAAATTTGGATATTGCAGTAGTATTAATGGAGGTGTAGGTGGATGGACATTCTTTGTTGGAGGATTACAAGACCCGTGCGACTACCTTCTTCGATCAGGTGCTACAGCTACATTTAATGTGGTAGAATAGCCGGGCGTACCAAGTGGTATACAGCAGATAACCGTCCCCTTGACTTACTGGAAATGAACGGGATGGACAATCCACTGCAGGAATGCGGCCGAGCCGTATTTGAGACGTCGCGTGAAGAAGTCTGTGGTCGAATTGAAGGGCTGGCAGAAGGTTCGTTGGAGATACTTCCCGTTGATGATTTACTTCACAATCGGGATTTCTTTGATGCCACAACAGCGAGGCCAATATATTATTCAAAAACTCCAAACACGAGAACAAACGCTACTGATCTGGTATTCTTCACTGGGCATCGGTGGGTCCTTACAGATAGCAACCAACTTTTTGGTCTCAATACTACTAGGGCTGGGATTACAACTGTCGACGTTCTCCAAGACTTTTTCTACAGAGACCAAGTTAGGTTTCAATCCACAAGACAGATTGGCGAGTGGGTCAGTTTAGTAAGCGAGAGAGTGGAAATCAGCAGCGATGAAGGATCGCCTCTTGGTCTTCTCTGGTTTTATCCACGGTACGAGGAGAGCCCTCTCATCGATTTTCCCGCGGCTGATATTGCTAGACCAGTGACAGCTCCCTTTCCCTGTGGCTTCTGTGATGATGATAGCAATCCTTGCTTGTACGAAGGAAAGTGCAACACTGACACTGGTTTCTGCAACTGTACACATGGTGCTTCTGGGGCTCTTTGTCAAGACAAGCCACTTGCAAATGGTATTTGCAATGTTTACTTTAATACGGCGGAATTTGGCTATGATGAAGGCGATTGTTGGTACGTAGGCAGATTGATTCTATTCACCCTGACTTGACTGGTACCACCAAGTGGCTTTGTATTCTCACTTTCTCACTTCCAGTCTGGGTACTTGTATTGGGCCCACTTGTGGAGAGGATGATCTGCCCTCTCCATTCAATAGACAATGGAGTGTTTTTTTCTCGCTGGAGGTCCATGACACTTTCGAGAATCGTCAAATTCCTTTTGGAATCTTGCCAGAATCAGAGCCAGACTTCATCAGTCTTCCGTTTTGGTTTGAGCATTGTATCGATCCGCGGATGGCCAAAGTGACTCTTGAGGTTTCTCCGTTGGCTGAAACTATAGGCTACGCGGACTTTATCCCAGTCACAGTTCGTTGTGATGGGATTCTATACTTCCAAACTCCTCTATTGGGCTTCGAAACGGACGAAGCTTCCTTTCGACAGGAGCTGAATCTCCCATATGGCTCTGTATGCACTTTTGACTTCCCGATGGAGACAGCTTATGCCGCTTTCTTTAAAAACATATCGGTTATTGCTGGGGACACAAACGAACCATTCATGTTTCAATATAACTCTCGCTGTTCGTTTGAACTCCGTATCCCGGACTCGCAGTGTGGATGGGAGACATTAATTTCGGAGTCAATCGCAATTAGATCGGATCTCGATGCTTCTTGCTCCAGCGATGTCTCCGGCAATCCATCGTTGTCAGTGGTAGAATTCGAAGGGTTGGGAAGTGGGCCAACTCTGAATCGAATATGCGCTCGCAATCCGGAACACTTGCTCGAACGGTATGCCATAAGAAAACTATTGGACATCACTCCAGGTGGTGTTAGAGTGACCTCGGAGCAGCACATTTGCGATGGTGTTTGGAACATTGATGATTTCCAAATTGATTGTGACGAGCATGAGTATGTTGTCGGCTTGACAGTTGGCAACGCCGTGACAAATAGTCTTCCATCAGAATTGAAGTTTCTAAGGAGATTAGGTGCGTCAGGGACATCTTGGATATATTCCACCTTAGATTACTGACCAAAACGTTCTCTTTTTGCCCATCCTAATCTCTCAGAATCTTTTGTACTAAACACATCTCCAAATGGGATAGAGATGTTACCATCTGAAATTGGCTCACTCTCTCTCTCTTGACAAATCTGGAGCTTTCAGACAATCCTATCAGGCAGCTACCAACTGAGATTGGGCGTCTAACAAACATAGAATATTTGTCGATTTCCAGTACAAAGCTAACAGAACTGCCAACTGAACTCGGAGAGCTTGCTGCCTTGTCATATCTTGCTCTCATCGGGAACGAATTGGCAGTGTTGCCTACAGAAATCGGGAACCTGAGCCTCCTCATCGAGATTTTGGCAAGCTTTAACCAACTTGTTGAGCTGGGAATTTACATGACCTTGAAAGCTTGGAAGTGTCCTACAATAATCTTACCCAGGTCCCATCGGAAGTTGGAAACCTTCCAAACCTCTTGTATCTTCTTCTTGCTTCCAACCGGCTCAACTCGATACCATCGGAAATGGGGAATTTGTCTAATTTAGACACGCTCCAATTGCAAAACAATGTGCTATCTCAACTACCAACTGAAATAGGCAATTTGTTTGGCCTTGGAGACCTGGATGTGTCTTACAACGCTGAGCTTTTGAGCAAGAGCCCCCCAGATGAGCTACTCAGGCTCACAAATTTTACCTGCGAAAGCGATTACAGTAAACTATGTTGCATGTTACGAGTTCAAAACATGGGACATTCTCTAACTGATACTCCGGCTGATACCGTAGATCCTGAGGATACTGGTGTCCTTCAAGACTGGTGTGGGATGATCTTGGATGGTCCATCGTCTGCACCGCCCAATGAACTCGATGGAGACCCTTTGCAGCCGGGCGACCTGGAAGGGTCAGACCAAGGCTTGGGTCCGCTTTGAAGCGTAGCTGACCTAAAGCAATACAGTGGTTAGGCTGATTCAATTGACGAATCTGACTTGTTACATCAGTTGTTTTCTGCCTGTCTATCTTGTAGGTCACAGAATAGTAGCCGGGGTATCGAGCCAGAGGGATGGAAGCAATTTGAATGATCACAATGCCATCGTAAGGTGGCAAAAATATCTAAGAGGAGTGATAGTCACTACGAGGCGGGTTTCGATTACATGTCACCGGAGACAATCGACAGTCTTCCTTCCAGCATGGAATAGGCATTGACGATTCTTGGATCTGTTCCTTTTCGAAGCAAAGGAAGTTTTTTTTCCTGTCAAGTTGATAAGTCCGAAGTCCAAAGTAGTTTGTCTCGATAGTTTTGAACTCTTTCTCGCTGGTTTCTGTGTACAATCCCGACTGCTTACCAAGACATATTCTCCTTTAGCACCAAACTCTTCTTATAGTGAATGCCGAGTGTGACTCACCATCGTCAAGGGCAAGGATTGGAATCGGGCTTCATCCTTGCCTTGGATCTGAGCTTGTAATTTACTGACGACATTTTCGCCTTGTTGAAATTCTCGAAATCCGAGAAGAACAATCCAGGAGACGTGCCCAATAGTGGAGGGCGATGAAATATCCAATGCCTTTGCTGGCACCAAGGATGACTGCGATTCATTCGATTTGGTGGAGTCATCATCTCTTGGTGAACAGGAAACGTTGTTCTTTGAATACGATTCTGTTGAGTTTGAGAAAGATACTCCAGCAACAAGGAATGTTGTTGTGTTGGAACAAGATCGAAGGTTGTGGATTTTATGAGCTCTTCATATGGAGGAATGCTCTTCATCTGTCTGAGCATAGGACAGTCGATTCATTGGACCAAATGAAGCAAGTGGCATCATCAACACAACACATATTACCGACGAAACAATGACTTCTGGTACTCCAATATCATCACCCAATCGGTCAGCAATCGTTCCAAGCTCCAAGGTTCAAAATGTTGATACACTTGTGGTCAGCTCTTCCGACGCATCGACGTTTGAGGAGATTATGAAAGAACGAAATCGGGTAAGTCCATTGTTACAGCAGAGATTTGAATTATCATTCTTTCCGGTTGCTCATCTTTATTTTCTATTTAGGTGCGCAAAGAAAGGGAAGAATACAGTGTCGCAGAACTAAAGGTGCAAATTTCCCGTTTGGAAGACGCCTTGGCCGCTGAAACCAAACGGCGAGTGGATGCCACCACTAGACTGGATGACATGGCAAGAGGACAGATTTTTGAAATGGAAGAGCGTTTGCGACAGCAAATGAAGGAAGATAATCAACGTCTTGAGAATCGATTGCAACAAGTGGAATCCCGTTTAGAAGAATTGGAGTATCGTTGGAAAAAGGATTCGGAAGAGCAACTGGAAGCTATTGATCAAAAGTCACAAGACTTTGAAAAGGCAATGAAGTCATTGCAGGCGGATCAAGACACCGAGCGAAAGGCGCGATTGCGTCGGGAGGGCAATTTGTTACAACAAGTGGAGCATCATGTTGCTGAGTTTGAAGTCCGCTGGAAGCTGGAGAAAGAGGAACGAGAAAACCGGGTGCGTTTCTTGGAAGACCACCTCAATCAACAAATGGTCAAGCGAAGGGAAGAAGAAAACGTCTTCCAGGATAAGGTACGAGAAGAACTGGCACTGCTACAAAGAGAAATGGACGAAGAAACCACGGAGAGAAAGGCCCAAGATGCCGAAATTGTTGAAGCACTGAATCGATACACCATGCAGCTGCAACAGAGTCTGAACATTCTTAGTTCTGACTAAAATTCATTTCAAGTACATATTACAACTCGTTGTCTAGTAATATAGCCTTCGAGAAAACCTCTGCAGAATTCATCTGGATCGAGCAATTCAATCGATCGTAGTCGTGTCCGCCCTCCACCAATCCCCAGCTCGAGATCTGAAACTCTTCTTCCACTCGTGACGCTTCAATTGCTTGTCTCACCTCCTTAAAGGGCGAGCCAGATTCCAAAACAGCCCAGCCAAGCAAAAAACTCTTGCCCTGAGAACACATACTAGACAATGCTGCCAAGTGCCAAGCATCCAATGCAAAAGTCCATTCTGTTGCACTGTCAAACAACTCTTGGTTGTGAGGAAGTCCAGAAGGTTTATTCCGATTTTCGCGCTTTCGGACCATAATCATTCCCTCATTTGTTCCCATGGCATATGCAGGAGCATGCCTAAACTTTTTTTCTACAAAGTCGTGCAAGTCTTTCCACGCTTCTGTTTGCCGACGGTGCAGTCCTCGATCAGTGGTGGGATCAGCCCAAAAGCAAGTCTTTGTTTGGAGACAGAAATTGTCAGTCAAGTGAAGGGAAAGGATGCAACCAGCGTCAAATTTCGCAAAATGCTCACCGTATCTGTTGGCAAAAAGTTCAAGCATTCCTGACGGTATACCTGTGGATTGTGGGCAACTTGATCGAGAGTTGTACAAGCCAATGTCATGAGAGGCATGCCTGCTGGTTTCAAGTACTTCTCTTGGGCGTCCCATTCTGCTGCAATTGCAATGGCCAAACTCTGGGACGGGACTGACAAAGTTTGTCCCATGGGAGTTTTCAACGTTTTACCATCAAGTGTAACACCGAACCATCCAATAGGGGAATCAGTGGTATCCACGGATCCAGGACGCCTAGGTGACAACATGTATTCCAGTTGTGATGATCCCAAGTCTTGCAAATATTTTACCCCCGATGCCGAATCACTGCCATCTACACCTGCTGAGATAGGAGATGCAATAGTATCGTCGAGTTTCACCTCACTCTCTTGCCATGGCGCCGATACATCGGTTACATCCACTTCTTTGTAGAATCGCAATCGGCCTGCCAAACGAGTGTCACGACTGGTCACCTTCTCAGAGCATGCTGCCGACGTATTCAACAATCTTTGAGATCTCGACGACAAGCGAAACGACTTCACGACCGACTGCATCATGCTTTTGAGGAACCGTAAAGGGAGACAAATGTACTTCTTGCGTTTCAGATTTTGTGAATCATTTTTTCTCTTTCTCAGATGTGCAGGACAGACGTTGCGGATATTGTTGAGACTATGACTTTGAACTTGCAACAACAATACACGGCCTAATATCGGTACTAGGTACTAAAGTAAACCAGAAAGGCAGCATGCTACTGTCATGTGGTATAGATATAAATGTGTTGGCCGGGAAACTGATCCTTATTCTCTGATATCTATTGGATCAGAAGCATAGAAAAACAAGGATTTTTAAATTGTCAAGTCATTTTGTAGTATTTAGATTTGTCTGAAGGACTATCGTTGCTTCGTCCCATACAGCCTACGCCTTTGGGTCTTCTTCTTCTTCTTCGGGTTTGGTCCATCCTACCGCTCGGGAAACTCTTGGTACAACTGGGAATGTGATTGCCAATCGAAGCGGCTCCGTGAACTTTGTTGCCACCCAGGCAACGCCAAGATTAGCAAATTCTGGATGTTTTTCCAGAATCGGAACAGCCGGCCTAGTCCAAGAATAGTGATCCAGGAGTTCAATAATTACATCTCCTGTGGATTTGGCTTCCGCACTTGTACTCGATACCTTCATCAATACATATGCAGGATCAACAAGTCCAGATTCGATAGCGAGAAATATACTCCCAAGTGTTGCTCCATAAACGGTAAGGTAAGTTCCCACAAAGATGGGACCATATCTTCGGAACATTTCTCCAACAGCTTTGGCTCCCTTCTTTCCTGCATTTCTAGCATTTTTGCCCCTTTCTTTCATCGTCATTTTCTTCTCGCCTCTATCGGCACTACTGTTGTTGGTCGTGGAGGAAAAGTAACGTGCCGGCAACGCTATTCTCGGTATTTCTATCGCTTGATGCTTAGTGTATTCTTCGTTTCTGGATGGTAGATGGATAAGTCCATTTTGGAGCCAACTCGGGGACAGAGGAACTCGAAACTGGGTATATCCCGCCCTGCGAGTGGCGGCTCTGGTAGTAGTTCTCATCATCATTGTGACCAATACAGGGACTCCTGGTCGTTTGAATAGTGCTGAATGTATTTATAGGCTTAAAGTCAGGATGGTTCAAACGACCCGCGCTAGTTCGTTCGTGCCTTCACAATCCTTTGTTTTACAATGCAATGCCTGACTCAATCACTTTTGCAACGAATGTGCATATCGGTACAATAATTCTCGATTCGATCCTCCACACGAGTGAGTGAGTGACGTCAGAGCATAGACTGCCATAGTTTCTTTCTTCAAAACTTCGATGCTGTATTTCTCCTGTTCAAGAAATGAATACGGTACCGGTACAGCAGGATGTCTTTTACAATGACATTATTACAACAACTTTGAGAAATTAACCTGATATCGAAGCAAACTCTGCCAGGCCGTCCACAGGCTCGTTGGTCGGTACTCTCCAACCATCTGGAACAACATCTGGATCAATTTGCGCCTTGAAAACTCCACCAGCACCTTGTACCCTGATTGGCTTCTTCAAGTAAGCAGCACGCTTAATTTCTGTCACAATCTTACCACTATCAGCTCCAAATGCAGCAACATTTCTTTGAAATTCGGGATCACTTCTTTCCTCGAGAGTGGTTTCATACGTCCTGCCGAGCTCGACAATCGCAACAGCATTTCCTCGTCCAAAGCCAGGAGGTAGTTTCTTAAGTTCTTCAATCTCACCATCTGACAATCCACCAGACTTCATAACTTCAATATGCTTATCTCCGTCTGGATAGGTTCGTCTGCCAACATGAAGTAGCATTTGAGTGCCTTCAGCGTACGGAGTAAACATTGTCCCATTTCTTGTTTCAAGAGTCTTGTAGCCATTTGCCAGCAAGGCTGCGAACGGCATGTTCATACTGAAAACTCTCATTTGGACGGTGTCACTATCCTTGGTCATCTCGAGCTCAATATCAGCTGCCATTAGCTTTCCATTTCGTGGATCTGTCCTGATTTCAAAAGTTACCTCATCTCCTTCTTCAAGAGCACACTTGCCCTCAGGAAGGTTATTAAAGTGGAAGAACATGTCACGAGCTCGAGCGTTCCCTTTTCTGTATTGAATAAAACCATACCTTTTGTCATGAACTAACTTCTTGACCAAGCCAGGAATTCTATCAGTGCTAGCTTCGGCCGAGTTGGTGACTTTACCATCCCATTCGATGATGTGATTTGGAGACCGATTCCATGCACTGTAGGTCTCGAGCGCAGTAGTAAATACATCTTCGTTGTAGATTCCATTAGGGCAGTGACACGCCAAGACTCCCATTTCGCTAACAGGCTCACAATTCCCATACTTTCCATCACGTGCATCGTCGAAGAAAAGCATATCTGCAAAATCAATGCCAGTCGCAAGGTGTATGTTTTGAAAATGCTTTTTTTTGTTGCCGGGGAAAATCTCAATATAAGGAAATTGGTCCTTCAACCCAAATTGTCCCAACAATCTGTACCAGACGAGAATTGTATGATAAGACGAAGGGGTATCCAGTTAGTATCCATGCATATTTGAATACTTACGAGTGTGCCCACTCGACTGATTTTGTTCTTGACGCAACACCGAATTGAACTCCTTGCTCTTGCAACTTTGGAACATGGTTCTCCAAGACAATTTTCATTCCATCCATTAGTTGAACATCCTGTCCTGCTTTAGGGATCTTCTTCTCGCGTTCAAGCTTTCTCAGTTGATACAACTCCGGTGTCCAAACCGTATTATCCAAATCGAAAACGATCAATTTGGGAACAGCCGATAATTTAGAGGGCTCGCCTGCACTTCTCTTTCGCGACTGTACTTTATTCGACATTGATTGGAATGAAAGTGTAGGAACCGCCAGACAGAGTAGAAGTAGCAAGCCGACAAAGGTCATGGTCGATTCTTGTTGAGAAATATTGAAGAAGTGTTGGATGGTTCAACGTCAACATCCCGAAAACTTTTGCAGTCAAATTAGTCATGAAACGTCAATGTACCACCAGCCATACTATGTGAATGAATGGAGAAAGAAAAAATGGGAGTCTACATCTATCTCTTTTATGGTGCGACTGACCCAATCGTCTCTACGACTCATCTCTATGCCATTTCAAAAGAGAATCCAATTTTGTCCAGCCGATATTCACTTTCATTCTAGGCTCCGACGTCAGACTCCCAAAAGGGCCGAGACACGCACAAGAACACCCAGAAGTTGCCGTCTCCGCCCTTCTACTGGTGAGGGGGAGGAAAAAGAATTCCCAAACTTCTAACGAGTTTCCCTGGACATTCATCCCTCCATTAATAGTTGCAGATAGGTAAACTCCGTCTGTCATGGAACAAATAAGATTCCAAAGACCAGTGTTTATCAGCTCTCCGTTTTCGAATGATTTGAATTGAATATCGAAAGAATTAAACTCGAATCCAAGTCCAACACCGAGTGCTTTGGTGTAGGCTTCTTTTGTGGCCCATCGAACAAAGAATTCTTTCAACCGATGTTGCTCCATAGCGTTGATAGCTGTCCATTCTTGTTTCGTGAATGAATCACGGAAGACATCCAGGAACTCGTCCTCGTTGGAATAGAGTCTTTTGTTGTACTCGTCAAAGGTTACAATATCCAGCCCTACCATACGCTGCGTATCCACTCCTGTATTATCTAGAAGAAATGCACCAACAAAAGGAAACTGATGGCTGATGCTGAGGGAGTGCATATTGTTGTTCAATCCTTTCTTGTCCGTTGGAATGTATGGTTTTCGATGTTCTGTTCGTGGTAGAATAGCCATGATCCTATCACCATCCTGGGAATTTTGAGTGATATGAAATGCCTGACTCTTTAAAAGAATGGACCCCAATGCAGTCCACTTATCTTGTATTTTCAAGAAACTGAGAACCTTTTTCTGGACCGTTGCAGTCTCTTCAATGGATGAAGCTTTCTGATCTGGCCACAATTCCGCTTTGTAAGTTTCCTTGAGAACAACCAACGCAAGGTCATTTATAGCTGTTCCATCAGCATCATCTTCAACTTCTCTCGATATCTCGAGAAGGTTTAAAGTAATGCCATGCACCTGGTGAGGATTCAGGGTGTTGCCCATATCATACCGTACTCGTACTGTATTTTCTGAGATTTTGAAATTTGTCACTGATTCAGGACTCCTATCGTCGCGCGACAAGTGCGCGGAGTCGTCGCTCTTTATGCTCTCCTTGTGAATCATCATCATCATCCTGAAAGGTCCATCAGGTGTGACGCAATAGAGTCTTTCAGCAATCTCCCTTTTATTTTTGCTCCATATCATTCCAATAGAGACGCACGACGACTTGAAAGCAACGAACGAGACAAAACAGACCGAGAATGATATCACGGTCAAAGCAATTCCGAGTCACCCTCGAACAAATCAGAATCTATAAAAAGGTTTGTAGTCTTTTGAGTTGTATCAATTTTCAACAAGAGCTCGGGAAGAAGCCGACGCTTTGGACCTGTACTGTATGTGCGGCTTTTTTCATCTCATGCTAACATATGCCTTCGTTTGTCTTTGTTCACCCAACAGCAACCAAAATTTCGCTCAAATCCATGTTCAGATAAGCTCATGAAGCTTGTAAATGCTCTTGAAGCATCACAGGGTAAGATGAATGGCCCGGTATACAAATATGTCAAGGATGTGGAGGAATGTTTCAACAAGGCTAAGGTGGAGGAACGAAAATCGGGTCAAGCTGGTACATTGTACTACCTTTCACAATACCTGGACGTGAACAAGTTCAAAAAGAAATAAAAATAGTGCGCTACAACTGAGTCTAATTGAAATCTAAAGATCATCATTCATGAACAATCCATCGCCCAGTTGGTGCATCAATTCAATTCCGACTCCTTTGTTCTTTTCCCGTCTATCAAGTCATACAAAAATAGAGAGTGAGACACAAGGCATTGCAGCGGGTTTAATTTGCCATTCACTTTCACACTTACATCTCGGCAGAGCTCATCTTCATGACACCAGTCGCAATGGCATGTTCTTTGCCCTCCGCATAGATCACCACACCTGCACCTTTGGCAAGACCCGGCTTATCAAATCCACTCTCATCCTTCTCTTCACCATCGGCAGGCATTTCTCCTCCTGGATTCGTAAGTCCCGGGCACATCACATCAGCACCACCAAGTAGGTATGGAATGGCTCCCTTGTCAACTGTTACCTTTGTAAAGCTGATCGATGGATATTTGTGTACAATTTTTAGCGCAGGTAGGATGGGCCCATCACGTTGTTGAAAAAATACTGGTTCATCGGATGGACTTGCACCTTCCCGCTCCACTCGTTTACAGTAAAGCATCAAATGTTGGCCAGCCTTGTATTGTACTAGTGGTGGTTTCTTTGGCAACAATGCGTCCAGTTGCTCTTCGGTAATGTTGGGGTGAGCCTCGGCAATCTGAGCTTTGATACCACGTTGGACAGATGCCTTCACTTGCGTGGAAGTGCTAGTCGAATCTGTGTCAAATTTCTTAAACATTGTTACTGTTGGCCTCTTTTGAAAACAAGGTGAACGTGTGGGAGGTTTTCAATGGTAACACTGATGATATGATGATCGATGATCGATGATTCTTCAAGAGTCAATCAACCTGAATTATGTGAAACGAGCAGATTGCAGACGCTTTCCGACCCGTTTGACTCAGTCTTAGCCACTTTGAACTTTGACCTTGATGAAAGTTCACACACATCCACTTTCGTGAAATATATGATTTGAAATATATCTATTATAAACTACTGTAGGACTACCATACTAAAAGATATATTGATTGTCACAGCACTCTGCCAATGTCACCCCAGATTTGAGCTCGAAATCAAGGTGCGGTATGTCGACGCCACAGTACACTCGCTATTGTTAGCAGTATAGCTAGAGCTAGTACTAGTACTACTGGCTGTTAGCAGTTTATTTGAGTTGCCTTTGCTCCATCATGCTTCACAGAATAGGAATACTATATTAGAAACTTTGTTGGTATGTAACGGTATGATACCTGCTCTCATGTATTGCTCAACAATGTATTTGTTTGAATATGGACATTTTTGACACATACTATGCACTGACATTGGAAATCTTCTAACGGTCATCATGCGGTTTCGACTGACTTCACGAGGAACCGATCGGAATTTCCCCGGTCCCGCATCGAAAAAAACGAAGTCGTTTCACAAACGACATCATTGTCGGTCCAGTCTCCCGAAACACGAAAGAGAAGATCATCCATTGCTCACAATAGAATAGAGATAAATTTTCACAGAGGCAACATGGTTTGGGGCAAGACGCTTCCTTCCGGGCGCGAACGTGCCATTGAGACGCTGATTGACATGGAACCTCAAGGTTCGTTTTATCGGGCGACTCGGGTATTGGTAAGTCCCCCGTATCCTCCAGTAGGACATTCACGTGAAATTGGGAATCCCAAGATCTCACATGGTTTGTTGGTCAATTGCAGGAGGAATCTGTGCCACAAACACTTTCGCATAGAGCAAATTTGGTAACAAAAGCAACCTTGGTAGAACAGGCTTATGGGTTAGCCAAGCATGAAATCGATCAGACCTCGAAATACGATCAAGTTTTTGGATCCAACGAAGCTCCCCCCACTTCCAAGCCCACTTCGACCGAGAAAAAGCAACGAATTCTGAGGCACCACGAGAAGATTCTAGCAGCCAAACGAGGTCTGTACAAACCAAATATTACCCCTTCGCCTCAATTGGTAGCGGCTCTGAGACATGTTTATGGAGAGGGAGAGTCATCGACTACACTTAGAACACTACTTCAGTCGTTGATGGATCACCCAGCATTTGCAAAAGTAAACGACAATACTGAAGAAGAGCCGACGCACCATGGGCCGTATCAATTGGAGTCCCTTATTGCGGGAATTTGTGAAAGCAAGGGTGATTCGTCTCCCCTCCATCGATCTTTGATTTCTGTTCTTTCTGTTTTGACTTCTTTTGAATCCGATGAAGCTGACAAAGAGTCAGACCCGTCTTACTTTCCAACACTTCAAGTAGGTGGTTTGTTATCGGTTATAAATCCAGGTGGCAGTGATGCTAATTCTTGGGCGATTGATGAAGAAGCGCTCTCTTTTTTCGGAAAAGCGGCTTCGGCGTACGAAGAACGAATTGAGATTCAAAAGTCTAGAATGATGGCCCGTCTCGATGGTGAGAGAAATAAAGAAACTCCGGGTGCACGTTCACAGCAACAGACACCGGGAAGCACCAACCCCGCTATGACTCCGACTGCGGGAACACCACAACCTACATCGACTCCGGATGCCGTTGCCATTCCAGAAGATGCAGAAGATTTGAATGCAGCAGCTGCAGCTTTGAGTGCTGCTATTTTTGAACAAATTGCTTCTGCTGTTGCTGGAGAAGATACGTCGTCCAATGAGGGTGATGGCGATTCGTTCGTCAGTGATAGCGACGGAGAATCGGACTTTGAAGGGGAAGGGCGCCAAGCGGCGAATAATGTGTCGTCCTCCTCTTCTTCATCCAGTTCCGCGGGGGAACCAGGCGACAACGAAAGCGACGACGAAGATATGATATTGCGACAGGCGTTGGCAATGAGTCTAGCAGAACAAGCGCAAGGACTGGAAGGTGGAACATCAACCTCGGAGAACACCCCAGCTACTCCTTCTGGGCCCGTTACGCCGACGAATAATATCTCTACACCTGCTAAACCTTACGAACCAGAGAAGAGCGACAGCCCTCTACCACCACTTCCGACAGCACCCATGGAGTATCCGTACTCTGATTTGCTACAGCCTCTTGGGGGTTCTGTCACATCAAAGAGCCCCTATTTTGATCCAACTGCCATTAACCACTTTGGAACATTACCGTTACCCCATATCCTTATCCACTTGCTACGCTACACGCTTGAAAGTATTGAAGAACGAAAATTTCAAGCTGCCGAAGACACCTTGGATTTGAAAACTCCAAAAGCAACCGTGACTGGGAGTATTGGTTCCCATTTGTTTCCCGCCAGCAATGTTATGTTGAAACCCCACAAATCATTGAAGGAAAACCCTGGCAGTGTTGCCACATCCTTACAGTTGCTTGTAGCACTGTTTCTGTTGGTCTCGGAAAGGAGAAATGATGCCATTGAGAACCTCAAGAAAGCTTGGAAGAAGGAAAGCACTTTCACCCAAGAGAATGATATTGGCGAATCGGAGCTCGACGACGAAGATGCGAATGCAGCTTCACCTGAGGGAGATGACCCTGCTGTTGCAATGGCGCTTCATTATGTTGACGAAGAAACCAAGGATTCATTGGAATCAAAGGGTATGCCAAGAAAAGCTGCCGCTGCAGCCCACGACAATGCCTCACTACTGAAATCCTTGCGTGGCCGGACAAATGGTTGGAAACTGAAAGTCAAGTTGTTTTCACAGTGTACACTTTTGTCAATGAGATGTATAAGATTTTTCTTGCAGAGTGTTGTTCGGAGATGGCTGAACGAACGCCAAGGAATATCCGCCTTGGATTGTTTCCATCTGTTACCAACAGGAGTTTTAAAGAAGCTTTCCATGGGGTTGCAATCTCTAGCTTCGATTACCCAGTACAAAACACTTTGCACTTTACTGAAGGACAAAATGAAGGATGTAGAAGAAGTGTTTATGCCTTTGACATTGTACAGAGATTCATCTTTGACATGGGGTGAATGCGTTCCGATTTTGTGTCCAACCGTATCATCACAGATTGAAGTGCTAAAGGCTCTTCTTAGCGGTTGCTCCAGGAAATCAGAATCTGCACAGGCTTATCCTGTTGACGAGATCTCTTCGTTTCCAACATCCGACTACGAGCAGCAATTTCACAAACTACACTTGTTTTGTCGACGATTAAGAGTGGCGGATCTCTTGGATCATTATGTATCCCTGCCAGCTTGTTACATCCCTGCACCAGATGATGAGACGGCTGTTGATGCCGACATGGATGTGGCCAAAGAGCCAAACTGTGCTTGCACTCTCATCGAGTTGATCTCTTCCTCTTCCAAATCACTTGGAGGAATTACCGGGGAGCTGCAGTCTTTCTTTCTTGCGCTGTGCCACAGATATCACACAAGAGTTCTGTTGTGGGATGGGCTGTTCACATCGACGGAGCCTGAATCGGACGATATCTTACCTTCATCAACACCAGCGAATGGAGACATTGTACGCGTTGCATCCTCCCCTACTAGCAACCTACAATTCGATGCTACCAAATGTTCGGATTCGATGGCCATAATCAGTCTAGAATCATCAGGCTCGGCTAGCGGATCTTCGGTCCATCAAAGGGCCTCAAAGGTTTGGGGTACAGTTCTTTCATCAACAAGTTATTCTCCGAAAACAGGGGTCTATCGGTGGGCAGTTAAGCTTGATAAGTGTGAGCGGGGCCATGTATTTGTGGGAGTTGCAACTTCTCAAGCTAGTATGAGGACGTATGTTGGAGGCGACAAGTATGGCTGGGGTATGATTGGAACGCAAGCTTTATGGCATGACCGACGAAAAATTCGGGGTGATTATGGCGCTACATTCCGCACAGGGTCGACGATCATTGTTACGTTGGATACTGATGCAGGAACTTTGGGCTTTAGTTCTTGGAAAGACACAAATTCATCAAACTCTTTCTCTTTGGATCCACTCGTCCAGAATCTTGCTTCTCCAAGACGGCAAGGTCATGTGGGAGGTGCAATTGAGGAATGGGGTATTGCATTTGAGGGGCTTCCGTTAGATTCTCGTTTGTACCCTGCTGTTGGGCTATATCAAAGAGATGACCGTGTGACAATTCTCACGGTAGAAAGTGGCGGAAGATCGGGAAGAAAGGATAACGGAACTGATCTATTGGGAGGAATGTGCTACTATCCTCCCCCAGGCGTGGTAGAGTCTTCGGCAGAATTGGGCGCAAAAGCAGAGCAAGTTCGAAATTTCAACGAGAAGCTGTCGTGGGATGGAGTACTTTATGCAAAGCATTCTTTACAGCACATTCTCCAGGGAATCAAGGAGTCAAATGATGAATTCCTTTGGGAATCTTTAATGCCAAGTTTGGCCAGTGCGTTGTGCTTGATGCCACCGTCCATTCCTTTGCTCTCGGAAAGAAGTGCACTTGCATTGATGCCTGAGTTGACGAAATGTGTTCTTGAAATAGAACAACACGGCGGCGATCATTCGGTGATCCGGAGCCTTTTCCCCTCTCGACTGTGTGGTGGTAAATGGGTCATTCGGGCTACTGGGACTACAGGAAATGGTTCAGATTCGGAAGAGTATGTCGTTGACCTTTCTCCATCGACTGGTAAAAACAGTTCTGTTCTTGGATTCGAGGGGCGTGGCGTCGGAACCACTGGCAAATCAAAAAACGGGTTGGTGTCCATTTTTGGTACAATTATAGGATCTTCCATTCATTTTGTTGAAGAGTGGACCGATGCTGGTGATGAAAGTTTTACCAACGTATCCTCCGATGACAGCTCCTCTTCATGTGTCATTGCTGCAAGATTAAGCCTTGACGGATCGAGGTTTGAGGGGAGCTACCGCAATGTCCAATTCGGCACTGCTGGAAAGATTGCAGGTTTTCGCTCAGCTTCGGGTCATCCGCTTGCTCAGAGTCTTCCGAAGCATTCTCCTTTAAATAAGGAAGAGAGCATCGAAAGTGCATCTACGTCTGGTGAAGCGCTTCTTTGCCTTGCTCACAGCCACTTGAGTAACCTTGTGAGTGATGATACTGCGGGAGATCAATTGCAGCAGGACGTTGGCGAAACAGAATTGTCACGCGACACAAGTTTACGTCACCAAAGTTTAAGGGGGTGCCTTTCTCTCCCTTTGTTGTCCAAAATGGCCACTGGCCAAGACAAGAATGCTCTCCAAATTCACGCGAACGATCTCCAGAAGTTCTATGCACCCTCTGCACTGAACGCGCAAGTTTCACCGGCGATCTCTATGCACGACAGTCTTCTTGCTGATTTACCAGCAGATGATGGTGGCTTTCGGTATCATGGATTCTCTGATGATATTTCGAAGGTGGTTGATCAGGTCGACAATAGAGTATGCGCTATATCTGGAGGTCGTGGTTCGCTTTCTGCACTTTGTCCAACCGGATACAGCTCAGCAAGACGTCGCTTAATTTGCGCTTTCGTCCACCACACTGGACTGGAACAGCAATTGAAGCATGCATCTGGCCATGATGATGTCCCTGAAGAACTTGTCGCAGTTTGGAGATTTGCCCTTCAAATGATGGAAGATGGGTTGCGTCACGCTCTTGCTTTGAAGTCTAGTCCGTCGTCTCGTGAGACTGCTGCAGAGACTTGCAGCTTGTACGAGTCGATCGCATCTTTCTTTATCAATTATGAGGTCCCCCTTCACCAACCGGTTAACACCACAATGGCTGCTAGTGATTTTTCGCACATTTTTCGAGTGGTTGTTGGCACCGATGACTTGGATTTTCTTGCAGCAGAGCTGTCACGGTCATCGAAACGTGCACTTTTAAGGTTGGCATCTCTAAAGGAGCTCCAGAATCTACTATCTTCTGAACATGGTGTTCAAAGCCCAACCTCAATTGAAGCTTTGACAGTTGCTTTGCCAAAAATCTTGGGTCGTAAAACGTCTCCAGACACCGGGAAAAAGTCGCAGAGCTCACCCTCGAGTGAGAATGGCCTTGGTGTACACTACACGGACGGTCTCGCAGGTGTTCCTGGACTTCTTCGATACACCCTCCAAGAAAAAGTGCATGATTTGATGAAGTCACTGTCGTTTTCAATGAAACGAGTCATTGAGTTGAGAGCAAAAACCACGCAGCCCGAATCGCTTCTATGCATTGACTCCATGATTTTGGCGGTCCTTTCTTGTTTCACGTGTGCAATGAAACATCAAGACCTTGAACTTGTTCTGACTGATACAGGATTGCTTTCTCTTCTTCCACAAATCTTAGATCAGCACCATCGTGCTATTTTGGGACCTACTTTCGGGATCAAAAGTGAAGAACAAGATGCTTGTCTTGTCGAGAGCCTAGAAGGGATCTGTCAGCGAGAAACTTCTCGATCGATTCTTCGTGCGGTTGTTGCCTTGATTCATGTTGTTGTCTACCAAACAAGTGCTTCATCGAACAGAGGAATCAATGGCTGGGAAGGTCTACTATCGAAATGTTCGAATACAGTGCTGGGTGAAATTTCAATCTTGCTTCCTCGCATTCGAAGTGCATACAGCGAGATGATTACTGAACACCGTTCTCACCTTGAGTCCAGCCAGTGGGAAGAGTGGTCTGATATCGTGACAACTACGAAAATGAAGAAGAAAGAGGCTCGCAAGAATATGCCACCAACTCAACAAGTTGGTGTTTCTGGATTGAGATTTTTGGATGCACACGGGCTGTATCAGTCGAATGTTCCACAATCGACATCACAAAGGCCATCACGAAGTCGAGGGGGACAATCGATAAATTCGTCAAACGTTCAGGATACGGTGCTAAAATTTCAAAGCAACTTCTGCCACCAGTTTTTGTCCCAGTGGCTGCATATTGTCGTCTGTCTGGGCAAGTCAGAGCATTGTCGAAAAATTGTTTTGCAAGACCATCGATGGCTGACGTTGCTTCTTGGAGCAATTGGTTTGGTTGTTGAATATGACCAAAATGGAAAAATCTCCTCCACAAAGGACCCAGAATCAAGTAACTCACTTCCAGGAAGATACAAAACTCGACTTCTTCGGTTGATGTTTCCTCTACTTGTAAACTCCGAACCATCTACAGCCTTGATCCGCGGCCTCTTCTCTATTGCTGGTCGTTCATCAGCCCTTATGTCCAAGAGTATTGACGAAGATGAAAAAGGTGTAACATGCGAAGTTGTATCTCTTTTGAGACATCTTCATGCAACAAATCAAATGGATTGGAGGTCGAATGTCAACACCTCCATAGCAAGAATTTTGCAATCACAAGAGAGTTCTGATACTATGGAAAGGTTAGGCGTCTTTTGTTTTTTCAACGGAGGCTTCGATGCCATTAGCAGAGGCTCGTATGTTCTTCTCAAACCTGCATCAGCAACACCTCTTTCAGTGCATCACCAAGGTAGTAGTAATAGCAAGGGCCACTCAAACTCTTCCTCAGGCTTTCCTGGATTGAGTTCAACACCACATCACATCGTGGGAAATGGGACTGAAGGAATTGTCGCAGGACTTTGCAGAGAAGAAGCGTCCGGTGGGATAGTCAGTAGTATCGATGTGAAGAATGGTATATGCGAAGTGGTGCTTCTTAACAGGAAGTTAGAGTCTAATACTGACGGAGACGTCGAAGAACCGAGTCTCCGAAGAACCCCAGCTGTTAGTGCTTCTGTGAAATCAAACGGGTCCCGCCATTCACTAACAGTTCGGGCGCTGAGAAGCCCGCTGCGAGATGTTGTTCAGGCATTAGAGGTCCCATTATTTTTGGATGACTCAATTCCAACGGAGAAACTTCTAAACGTCCACTTACCAGCTGCAATAAAAACGTGGGAGAGCCTTGGCTTGAGGGATTCAGGTGAAGCGAAAAGAGAAGCGGAGCCTTTAGATGCTAGTCCTCGCGCTGTAGTGTCTGCATTTAACGACATGAACTCGGACGTTGTTCGGTTCACTGAGGCTGTAATGACCATCAGAGCTGCAGCTACACTACTCTGCGACGAAAAGATGGTGCTTCCTTTCCTTAAAAATCCTGGTGCAAAGTATATTCTTTCGAAAATTCTGAAACTGGCTTGCCCTGGTCAGTCTGTCCCCAGCAGTGGTGACCACAGATGCTTATCGTCGCTTCCTTCTCATGAGACACGATTTGTTCACTTGATCTCGCTGCATCGCAGCTTAGATTTCAGAGCAAAAGCCACACTTGAAACTTCGGAGGAAGAATGGAAATCGCGGATGAAAGAACTCGAGAAAAAGAAAGAAGCGATTGCATCAGACCTTGAAAAAGCCGCTAGCGAGCCTGGTGTCAACGACGAAAACATTGCTCTGGCGGACTTAAGTGGAGCAGCAGCCTCTTCAACAAGTGGTCAAAGCGGTTCATCTGAACGAGCTACATCGCAGGATGCCGATTCTGCACAAAGCGGGGCCTTCTCGCAAACAAATACTGGCAGCGACAACAGCGAAGGTGAAGATGATAGTGAAGCAGCGGCTACAGCTGCGGCCCATCTTCGTGAGGCTGCGATCGCCCAGATGGCAGAACTTGGTCTTCCACGTTCATGGTCTGAACTCGCTTTGAGGAGAACCGGTGGCACAAATATAGAAGCAGCTGTACATTTCTGTCTGGAGCGCGGCGGAGATATGGAGAGGCTCGTCGCTGAAGAAAGAGAACGAGCCCAGAGACAATCCGGGGCCTCGCTAGGACGTCGTAGAGCTAGTCGTGCAGAGCAGTCGACGCAGCTTCTTCAGCAGTTGATGGAAATGGGATTTCCTAGCCGATGGTGTGCTGAGGCACTTGCTGCCACTGGGAACAATGTAGATGAGGCACTCACATGGATTTTGTCTAATGGTGAGCGCTTAAGTGCAGAAGACGAGGGCATGGAAGACGGTGACGAAGATGATGATATTGACGACGAAGATGAAGGTGCCGGCAGCCATGATGGTGATGAATCTGCCGATGCCCAGGGTGCAACGAACTCTAAGGCTAGAGAAGACGAGGTCGCGAGCCAAAGCTCACCTACAGTGGCAGGAACCGACGAAGATGACACTGCAGTGTGGAAAGGTTCAATTATTCCACTTCGCTTCATATCTGGAAGATCAATAATCAATCCGAAAACCCTTGCAATTTCAGGTCTTCCAACAGGGGGGTTCTCTTCTGTTGGAACCAAAGGCGTAATGCTGACATCAGGGAAATGGTACTATGAAGCAATACTTGAGACTGCAGGGTGCTTTCAGATTGGCTGGGCTGATGGGAGCTTTTCGGGTCACTGTCATGCTGATCGCGGTGACGGTTGTGGCGATGGTCCCAGCTCTTGGGCTTATGATGGATGGCGAAGATATCGCTGGCATGCAACCGCCACAGAGTGGGGTTGCCGCTGGAAAGAAGGTGACGTAGTTGGCTGCCTTGTGGATATGGACAAAAATGTCATGTCATTTACTTTGAACGGTCGAGCGGAAGAAATCGGGATGGGAGTTGCATTCTCTGGAGAGGGATTTCGACCTTGTGGAGGTGTGTATGCATGCGTCAGTTTCAACCGAAAAGAAAAGTTGCGGCTGATTCTTGGTGGCAGAGGTAGCGAACCTTTCAAGCACAAACCTCCAGCTGGATACAGTGGTGTTGGTGATGCCGTACTGGACGCTGTCACGGAACGCGAAGCCTTAGTCGCAAAGGAGGCTATTTTGGATCTCGACCTTACCATTCCAACATCTGAAGAACAAGAGGAAGGGTCTCAGCCGGAAGAGGCGAAGCGATTTCTATGTGACTTCTCCGATGGGGAGCATGGGCATGAATTGATGGCATGGGCTCATCGATATTATGGATCAGATGCATCGGTACACCTAGGATCAAGCCGTATGAAATCGAGTGGTGTTGTCAAGCCGTCTTCGTCCTTGCATGCATCACAAGGACCATCTGTTTGTTTGGATCGTCGCCTTGCCAAACTATGGAAGGAATACCCTTCGTCACAATCTACGGAAAATGTTGACATTTCAATCTTTGGCGAAATTGCGAAGAGCCACATTGCTGTAGGGAAGAGCGTACATAAACAACTTTCTCAAGAGTTTGTCAACGTGGGCTCGCTATTTTCTCGCAAATTGCTTCTGCACATCTTAGTTGCTATGGGTGACAAGTTTGACCCAAATTGCTATTTTGAATTGGAAGCCGGCGGTGCAGAGGGTTCGCTACGGCTTTGGATGCTTCTAGAAGAAAGCGCCAGTCTCCGCTCAGCAGGTTGGGTTGGAGAAGCTGGAGCAATGGCCATCGCGGCAGAAGCACTTGGTCTTGGGATCTCAAGTAATGACGCCTCGCAATCTCGTCATTCGGGTAGTGGCAAAGCAGGTCTTACCTCTGTTGCTGACTTGGATGATGATGTCGTTCTCCCTTCAACTGGTGCCACCCAGTTGCTCAGTACGTTGCTAGAATGGAAGCAAGAGTCCGGCGCCTATTCACCTGGTGGAACATTAGTTGCCTCTGCAGAAGCTGTGCTTTGTAGCGGTGGTGGAAGCGGTATTCTCGCTTTCTTGCAAAAGGGGCTTGTTGGGGCTGTTTGCAAGTCACCTGATCTGCGCCGTGTAATTATAGCCTCAATCCGTCGATCTGTTCGGCGCTTGGCTGTTGTCGAGTACGACGGCGATGACGCATCGGACGAGAATCCAGATGAAGACGTAGAAGTTGAAGTTGAAAAAGACACACCAAGTGACAAGCAGTCTGAAGCAGCTGAGAACGATATGGATCCTCAACCTGATGCACGACTTGTTTGCTTCATGACAGGTCTTTTGCTCACTCCACAGGTTCAGAATTGTGTCGATGATTTCGACGAAATAATGTCGGAACTTTTCGAAGCTTGGAGTGTCGGTATGCTCTCTGCTTCACTACCATGGCGAATGATCTGCGCATTCACCACCGCTGGAATCTTGAATGGATGCCCGCTTGCTCTCAAAAGAGTTGTAGAGGCTGTGCCTACATTGTGTCGCTTCTACGGGCGCCTAGAAAGCACTGTTTCGCGGCGTGTATGGGCAGAAAGAGCATCCACCCCGGTGTGTTCGCGCTACGTTCAGGCAATGATGGAGCTATTATGCAGCGTCAAGAGAGCAGTAGGACTATCGGAGATGCCTGTTGAATTTATGAGACATTGGAACACATATTCCGTCGATGCAGCAACTCCTCTGCCTCTAGGAACAAGTGACATACAGGAAGGTGATTCTAGTTGGGAATCTCAAGACAACTGGATATCCAGTGATGATGGTTGGGAAATTCTTTCCGGTACTGTTAAGATGTTTGCTGTCGACTGGAAAGTTCCCACCCGTTCCGCTGTTAGAACGTTGATGGACGGTGGAGATGGTCCTCCCATGCTAAGAGAAGGTTGTTTTGTCATGCGAGGCCTAGACTGGGAAGAGAGATCAGATTGTGGAAACGAGGATGGCAAAGACCACTACGAAGAAGAAAAGTCAAAGCGCGAAGAGGAGAAGCAGCGTTCCGAAGAAAGTAGAGCAAAAGAACATTCGGTGTCCAATTTAGATTCAAAGGACGACACTCAGGTAGAGTCTAAAACAGATTCTGACGACAATGGCGAAGTGGATCCTGCTGGAGCTGCGCACGCACCCTCTGAATCGCAGGACAAGAGCGACGAAGATTCACCTACCAAGAAAAAGAAGAAAATTCCGAATCCGAAACTCCCTCTAGGAACAGTTCTCTCCATAGAAGACTGGGACGGTTTGCCAGGTTTGGCAAGGAGAGTGCGGTGGCACCTAACTGGAAAGGAGGGCATTTATCGTTATGGGGGAGATGGTGGACGCTATGACATCAGCCACGTTGAAGTCAACGACAAAGCAACTCGTGTCAGGAAGCGACACCCACTACCAGAAAGTGCAGAGCAATGTGCAGCAAGGCGTGGCTTCGGCGTAGAAAAGAGTTACAGTGTGTTGCTTCGGCTGAGAAATACAGGGCGAGAGACACTTTCGGAGGACGGGATTGAAACACGTCATAGTGGTGTCCTGGAATGGCCTGACTTTGGGGCAGGTGTTCTTGTTGATTGCACTTTCCATTCAGATGGATCTGTGACTGTCTGTGAGAAAAAGCTGCTTTTCGGTTCTAAAGATTCCGGCTGGGAGGCTCGATTTGGGCAGCCATCTTTCAAGTTGGGTACAACTTTTGTGTTGAGTCCAACTGGATCGTCTTCACCAAAACGTCGAATTGATTTGGATGTGAACTCGCCAGACGCATCTCTATTCGAGGAACTCGTTGGAAGTTCGACTTTACTGGTTGAAACATTACGAAACCGCGACGATGGAAATAAGGTACAACTGGCCAGTGAAATGCGTATTTTGCGTGGGCAACAATTCAAGCAAAAGGGAAAAGCGAAATTGACGGGAAGTCAGGCACCAATGCCACCGCCAATTCGATTTGACACTGAAAATCACGCATCTTCTCTTGCATTATCTAAGGATGGTCGAACCGTGTCCTGTGTTTCATCTGCAGGGCGTGGGATTGCATTTGCTTCTTCTGGATTTACGAAGGGTGTACACTACTGGGAAGTCAAACTCGAACAAGCTGATATTGGGAGTGTGTTTATAGGCGTTGCTGAGAAACCAAATGGAAGCGGCTCTGGCTCTTCTTCCGGATACGATGATGAAACCCGTTTGAACCGTTGGCATGGATGGGGCTTTGTGAACTTCCGGGCGACTTACACAGCCGGAGCGGAGCGTATATATGGAGCTCATTGTCACGCTGGTGATACTGTTGGGGTCCTGTTGGATTGTGACGCTGGAAGACTCTCGTTCTTCTTTGATGGCTTGAAATATGGTGAACATATCCTCAATGATCTTGGATGTGCTTTCGAAACCATCTCTCCGTTTGGATTCAACGTAGATGGTTGTGGTAGTGGAGGAGCTGCTCAAGGAGCGCCGAGTGGTTCAGAAGGTGGACGTAGTGGGCGGCATCCAGCGCAGGGGGCAGTGCGGCCACGTGCATTGTGGCCTGTTATCGGTCTGCGAAATCATGGGGACAGGGTGACAATGTCACCAAAATGGATGTCAAGCTATGGAGTCGACGGGTTTTCTACAGTCCGTAATGCTGTTGCTGTCGACGAGATCTTTCACTGGTACTCTTCAGGGTCTACCGATATTGAAGATATGCCGAAGTGGTTCCTCAAAGAGGCCTTTGCTGAATATAATCGATGGGCGTCTAAGAAATGGTACCACACTGTTACAAGAGGCAGTGGGTTGTATCGGGTATCGAACATCGGTCTAGACCTTGATCTAGACTCTAGCCCACTAGCTTGTGCTTGCGCAAGTGCCTTGCTTGGTCTGAAACTTCCCCTGCTTTCAGGCGACAAAGTCAAGTTGAAGCGTAGTGCAGGGCGCATTCTCGAGCTTGCTGAAGAGGCGATTGTGCTTGGTGCGTTTCAAGGAAGACTCTATTATCGCATTGTCTCCCAGAAGAGTGAAGGCGGGAGCTTGACAGAGGGAGGTGGGCGCGCTTGGTGTTGGGATGAAAGTGAAGTTGTCGATGGGCTAATTCCCATTGGCACACCCAAATGCCTTGGAGTCGAGCTACCTCTCATGGACAGGTTCAAGTGTACTTCGACTGGTGGCTTAAAGATAGTTTACAAAGGCGGCGCCGTTGTGAGATCAGACTTGGAGATATTTGATGGCTCGATTAATTTGGGCTCCATTCCATGCGACGAAATAATTCCACAAAAGGATGTTCTTGAGCGTCGTGTAAACTCGTGTGGAGTCGTGAGATATCGCGTTCGATTTCAATCTCTTGAAGGTTGGATCAGTAGCAAAATCCGAGGTGGGAAAGAGGAAGCGATTGTGGCTGTTGTGGAATCGACGGAGACGAGTGACGATGAGCTGTCATCCTTTTCAACGGCACAAGAATGCGCAGAGGAATGGCAAGAAGAATTTATAGAAAGGGCCAAGCACGAAAAGGATAGTGTTTCGGGTCTGCCTGACTTCAAATTGGATTTTGCTTCTTTCAAGTCTCTGGCAATCAGCGGGGTAATTGAAGGTCTATCACCGGCGGAATCTGATTCATTTTTGTCAAGAGTTTTGAGCGCAATTAGTGACTTCTCTGAATCTGGCAGTGTGCTCTGCACCCCAATTGATCATGTAGCATCCGCCATATCATTCGCACTAGCGTCGTCAACTGGAAAAACGATCTCTACACCGACGCTTTCAAAGCACGCCAACCAGGCTGCGGCTACGCTGTTTGCTTCTTTGAATCAACCGCTTCCATCACTTGACTCAATTATGGTCAGGGTTGCCATGCTTCGGGCTCTGAATAGACATGCAAGAGTGGCGCTTCCTTGGCTTTCTGTTCGTCCTTGCCAAGAAAGTTCGGCCATTCTGGGCGGTATTCGGGGTCACGGAACGTCGATTGATCGAGCTGGGCGCCACTACCGCAGCTCCACCGACGAAAGATGGCCACAAGTAGAATCCGTTGCCTCAAGACTACGAGATCATCGTGGGTTGCTTTTCTCAAGTGTGAAACGTGACTTACTTCAAAGTATAACTGAAGTGACCACTACGCCAACTCCACTCTCTCATGACGAATATGAGCTCCCGCGTGAAATCAGAACAGTCCGGTTAAATCGACTCAAGGCTCGTCGGGTAATTGCAACCACTGATTCGAGTGCAAAGCGCAAGCATAGTGTCTTTGCGCAGCTTCAGAATGAAACAAAGAATTGGGGAGGAGCAGCGCTTCGTCGTGGGTTCGTTGCAAAAGGTCATGGAGGCCAGAAGAGAGCCTTCAAAGTCAAGCTCATTGGCGAAGGTGTCAACGACTACTCCGGACCCTATAGAGAGACGTTCACAGATGCGTTCTCAGAAATACTCAACCTTGATGATCAAGGTAGTGGTGCGCTTGGAGTCCTCGACGCAACTCCGAACAATGTGTCCCAGATTGGGGAAAATCAGGGTTTGTTTATGTTCTCATTAAATGGAGTTGATGTTGGTGTTTCAGGTGACGAGAAGAACCCTATTTCCACCGAAGAAGAACGTATTTTGGACTCATTCTCAAGCCTCGCTTTCACTCGTGACGAAAGGTCACGGGAAGTTGAGGAAGCACTTGTGTTCCTCGGCCGCCTTACAGGTACTGCATTCCGCCATGGCATTCCGCTTGATCTACCACTACCCCTGGAGTCAACATGGAGAGCCATTGTCGAGGAACCCACCTCAGAGTCAAGGCGCATGAACGAAATAGATGCATTGGCGGCAAATCAAGAACAGGGCACATTAGGGCGATCAGCTTTGCTGAAATGGCAACAGCGGATGTTGAACTCGTTCGTTGAGGGATTGTCGAATGTGATACCCGTTGAAGTTCTCACTATTTTGACCGGTGAGGAGTTAAGAGATATCATCTGCGGCAATCCAGATATTGATGTCGACCTTCTAAAGCGTGTTGTCGAATACGAGGGCTTTGAAGCAACTGACTCTGTAATTGAATACTTCTGGGAGACTCTACGCGAATTCACCAGTAGCGAGAGAAAGAAGTTCCTTCAGTTTGTCTGGGCGCGAAATCGCTTACCAATGAAGGAAAGCGACTTTGAAGCACCATTCAAGATTCAACTAGATAGTTCGGAACAGAACAAAGACAAGGCACTTCCAAGTGCTAGTACTTGTTTCTTTTCGCTGTCGTTGCCCCAATACAGCAACAAAGAGACATTGAAAGAGAAACTTCTCTTTGCGATCAACAATGTCTCAACTATGGAGACGGACTTTCAAACTAATGCAGCCGAGATCAATGAAGGCTACCGTGGCTTTTGAGAATCTAGTATCGTTTTGAAGAAAGTGTCAACAGACCCAAAATCGTTTTGAAGAAAGTGTCAACAGACCCAAAAATTACATTCTGAAAGTTTACTATCATGGACCAACACATACCAAGTTTCCATCCCAAGGTAGAAACACGAAGCAAACAATGAAAACAAAGGGAAAAAATTAGATGCATAAGAAGCGAAATAGAATCTATTATAAATTGTTTTTTGGTATACCAATGTGCGCTTCTCCCCTCTCTATCTGATACTTTTCTAGACGACGCCGACCATGTCAATTTTCTCGTGCTGCAATGATTGCATAATGCTTATGAACAGATGCAATCGCTCTACTGGAATATTTGGAGAGAATTGGACCATTTCTTCTCCTTCCTTGGTGGAAATTTGAAGGTGAGATTGACTCTTCACCTTAACCTGAATGTCGGAAAGTTGAAATAGCAATGCACTGGATTGGTGGAACCATTCAACAATGCTTGGCTGTTGGTACAGCTTGTTGGTGTGGAGTAATAGGTGTGTTTCGGTCACATAGCACTCTCCACCATCCACTTGGCACTTCAAAAATGGTGAAATGGCCAATTCTGTGCCTTCACTAGTCAAGTTCTTCGCTTGTTGCATGAGATCTAAGAACTTGTTGCTTTCTTCGACGGCCAATTCGGAATGTCGGTAGGCATTCTTGAGTCGTTTGTAGGTTTCGTGAATGCAAAAGCGGTAGCGGTAGAGGGTCTTTTGGACCTGAGATGTCATGTACTTGACAAATTTGCTTTGTATGTCAGAGTGATATGAATGATATGCTGAGCAAACCTCTTGGACCGCCTCTTGCGACACTTGAAAGTCCGACTGTAGTATGGTATTGTCCTTGTTCAAAATACCAGAGGATTCTAGCGATTGGCTGGCGAGAGACATGAAGATGCTGTCTTCCGTGTCAAAGCGGGGAACGTCAAAATCGGTCATCGTTTCTTGTAACTCTTCCACCTGCTTGAGACTGTACATCTCGAACATCGGTTTGGTGATGTGGGTGAAGATATTGCTAATGTATCTACCCTTTTCATTGTGTTGTCGGAGATTGGCCTTTGCCCTTTCAAGATCAGTAATCATGAGCTCTTCTGACAGTCGGAACAAGTCCATGCAAAAGTGAACGTCTAGGCAGGGAATTTGGTTTAAACGCTCCAGAGACGAGCTATGAAGAGAACTTTGGGTAAAGGTGGACGACAAACCATCCCAAATATTCTCCACCAAAGGCCAAGAAGCCTGCAGCAGCAACCAATCATCCTTTGAAAGCGCTGGGAGTAGAAGCGACTTGTGCTTGAAAAAGCTTTTCCCTCTTTTGGCTTTGACTGATTCAGACTTTCGAAACTTGGTCCTTAGATTGGAGGATGCCGTTTCATAAGATATTCTACGAAAGGTTGAAAACGGCTTGTCCAAGGACTGCTTATTGCCGGACAATTCGAGTCGATGCATGAGCTGCAAAAGAGCACAAGCTTCCTTCAAATGATTATTGGACGGGATCACAGTATCTCGCAACTCGCTCTCAGCATTTGAAGTAGTAGTGTTCTGAAGATCAGTTTCGACCAATTCTTGTTCCGTGGGATAGTAGAGTCGAAGCAACAGCTGTCTTTGAAATCCACCGTTGCGAGTGATACACAATTGAGCATCAATCACGTATTTGATATTCTCGTTGGCTACTACTGCACGAAGATGGCGACCTTGTCGTTTGAGTAGATTGAGAGTGCTATTCGTAGAGGAAAGCGCAACGGCATTGCAGACGGAATCCATAATGGCACCACTGAGTTTGTCAGGTCGAATTCGAAATGCCACCGTCCTAAAGGGCAATGTCGAGTTGATTTGCCCTTCACTGTCGGCACGAGAAACCGATTCTATTCCAAAGTACAACTGTTCCAGCTTGGATTCTAAAAGCGGCTGACAGAACTCGACGCAATCCTTGGTTAATGTAGAGGATGGCTTATCAAGGATCTCCAAAAATTGGCTCTTGTCACATACAAAGCCAATCCCCTTGACTTCTTCCATTTTGAGACCCTTGTAATGATCGTAGAGGGTGTGTTCCCGTTCCCGTTTTTCGTTTGGCACTGGCGAGATCCCCAATTCGAGCCGTTGCTTTTCCAGTTCCTTTCGAACCAATCCTTCCACTCGTGACAGTTCCGCCCATTCATTCTCCAAGTCATCATCATCGTCGCCATCTATTTCGTCCGTCGAATCATTCAGATGAATTTCACTGAGATCAGCAGAGGCTATCGTGACTGTATCAAATGTGTTTTCTACAGAATGTACTAGTTCCGACAAATCCGCAAACATTTGCCATTCACTATTGGCTTCCATTTCCAAGTTGACAATTGACGACGAATCGAAGTCCAAATCTTCCTCAAATGACATTTTGCCAGCTTCTTCAAACTGTAGGTCTTGAAGTTGCCGTTCTTTATCGGCATTGGGTTCATCCTTTGTTACAGTTGACATCGGGCTTGCTGGTGCTGCCACCATGGTCATATTGTGAGTGGTGATTGTTGGATATTTAAAAGTTTCAGGCAAGGCGTTGAAAAAACGAATGAATCACCTAAAATAGCCCGCCAATGACTGGTGTGATTCACAGTTTTCTTGTGACCAACCGCGGAGTGCCGAACACATACGTTATATGGTGCACTTCGTCGCGTGTGTTCATCACGACTGGCTACCAGTACGTTCGCGATTTTAGTCCGTCCACGACCAAAGGATTATAAAAGAATCAATCATCCGATTTCTACACCAATACTATTCTGAGTACCATCTTCGCCCTATCGGTCCGATGCAATCAAAACTTTAGGTTCTAGGTATCACCTATTATAATTTTAGCAAATCTCTTTCAATTCTAGTTTTCCTGGCTGCTGAAGAATGCCACCATCATTATCGTCGTTCAGTGACTCCGTCATGGGTACCGATGCATGGTGACCTCCTTGTAACGATGATGGTGCAATAATCCACAAGCCAACCATGGAAAACGCCGCAAGCACAAAGAGCAATATACCGGGAGCTGCCAAACCCGCTTCGTCAACCAATAAAGTAGCCACAAAGGGAGACATTCCGCCCGCAATAGCTTGGGATAGATTGTACCCAATGCTTACTGAGGTCAATCTTGCTTGCGGATCAAAACTCTCCACCAACCAGGCACACATGGGGGCACCCCAAAGCGAAAGGGATATGCTCAGTACCGTCTGCGACGCAAAGGTAATGAGAGCACTTTGACTGCCCCTTTGTCCAATTATCAGAATCATGACAGGCCCAAAGACTGCAAAGACAATTCCACCCACTGTCATGACCTTTTTCCGACCCCATAGATCCGACAAGAAGCCGGCAAGCGGAAACCAAAGACCTATCAAGAGTAATGACCACGAGTTGATTTGGAAGGCTGATTCTACTGGCGGGTCCATGAGGTCACGCATAAAAATGGCCATCCAGACAAAGGAAAGATAAAATCCGCCACTCCAGAGCATGGGGACAAAGGCACTGGCAATCAGGTTGCGGCGATTCTTGGTCGAAAAAGCTTCGCGGAGTGGATTGATAGATTGCGTGTCGCTGGAATTGGAACTGGAAGGTACGATTATGATCCCGTCATTTGGATCACCAAGGTCATCATCTTGTGGATTCGATAAGGTGTTGACTTGGTTGTCACCATCATTGGGCTCGGTGCGCGCATGTCCTGGCAACAATTCATCTTCGGCACAAAAGTACTTGAGGTAGAGACCACACAAGGATATCAGAAATCCAGACAAGAAGGGAATTCTCCACCCCCACCGCGTCAATTGCTCAAAGGTCAAATTTGATCTCAACCCGGCTGCCACTACTCCACCCAAAAATGTACCAAAATTACCAGCAGCCATGACACAACTTCCATAGAGACCCCATCGACTTTGTGGACGGCCTTCCACTGTAAAAACTAAAGAGCTCATAAGTTGACCGCCCACACTTAGACCCTGTAGCATTCGTACCAATAGTAGGAATAATATAGCACCATTTCCAATTTGATCATAAGTCGGGAGACAGCCCATCAATGTTGTTGCAAACGCCATGAGAAACAAGGAGATTTCCAATGCGTGTTTTCTACCTCTGGTGTCTCCAATGTATCCAATAATGACACCGCCCAGCGGGCGCATAAGAAAGGCTCCTCCAAACACGGCAAAGGATTCCATAACACTCAGGTCTTCCGACTGATCCTTGGGAAAGAAGACCACTCCTAAAACGTCACTAAAGAATCCAAATATTGCAAAGTCGTACCATTCGAGGACATTGCCGGCTACTCCGGCAAAGGTCTTCAGCGACTCATGTAATGAAGATCGTGGTTTGGTATTCTGAAATTCAATTGTATTCTCTTCCACTGATTTGTTGCTTGGCACGCTTTCTAGGGATCCATCGTCATCGTTCATCGTCGTTTTGAATATTCAAATAAACGTATCTGTTGGAGGCTCCAAATCGCCAGGTGGACACTCCTGCAGGGAGCTTAGTTGGCTGTAGACTTGATGTAGCATTCAAATATGTATCTTATCATGTTGTTGTCATCGCTTTGATCCATTCTAGTCCCGGATGACACAAGTCGCGAGTCGCAGGCAAAATAGTTGTACTCTACGTCCTTACTGTAGGACTGCAGTAAAAGACCCAACCACAAACTTTTATAATATTATCTTCAACGTATTATATCGGGCTCCAGCAATAGCGAATTGTGACGAACCTTCCATCCGGTCGGGTAACACTTCCAATGCAAAGACATAGCCAAGAGATGATATTGTCTGAGAGCATTTTGAAAGTTGTCGTTGTTGTGATTCAATTGTTGTAACTTGTGTTTCGTCAACATCCATTGCATTTATATTGGCAGAAAATTGAGATGCACTCCAGAGCTTAACAGTGGCATCCAACTTGCCTCCTCCAGTCAGCAATCCACCATCGGGTAAGGAACGCATGCAGATCACTGAATCTTTGGTATGACCAGTAAGAGCATGTGACGTCGATGGCATGCTTAAGCTTTCTCCTTGAGTAGCAAAGTCCAACAAATGCACGGCCCGTGTCGTTGATACTGATACACATGGGCCTGCTGGTGACGGTTGTCTGGATCGCCCGGTTGGTGCAGTAGACACGGCCAATCGAGCTGCTTGTCCATCACCCACCTCCATGGGCTCGAGGCAAACAATCGAGAGGGAACTGCCCTCTTCTGATCTCAGCCAAAAGGTGGATTGCAGAGCAAAGTTGACAATATTGTTTCCGTTTTGTTTCTCCACTTGGGCCACCCAAATCCGCAAACATCCTTCTTGGTCACCTGCCACCAAAAAGCTTACGCTGTTCCCATTTTGTGTGATGGAAAAGGATGTAACACAAGTAATGGGTGCCGTATCTTCACCATGGTTGGTCAATATATAAGATTTTAAAGGACTGGTGCCATCTGCAGCTCCATACAGTACTTGTACACTGCTGGACATTTTGGCCATGATTTCTTGTCTCGCTGCCTCTTGTGCCTCTGCGGCTGCTCGTCGTCGTTCTTGTTCTTCGTTCTGGGGGACCAAATGAAATTGTGATGGGTTGGACTGATGCACGACCTTGAAACTAGCCGCCAGGCATACCATGTTATTATTGTTTTCACTCTGATGCAGCGGAACTTGCACCATGGACACAGGAGTCACTCCTGGTACAGGCGTTCGGACGGTTCCAAGTTCCTCGGCGTCTTCTGACCACAACTTATACGTCCCTCTGCCAGCAGTTACGAAGGAGAGATGACCCTCGCTCGGTGTGGATAAAGCCACAACAGAGTCAATGCCTCCATCTCCCCCGCCGTGAATGACGTCGTGTTCCATCTGACCATATCGCCAGAGTTGTACGTGCCCATCATCCAAAGCACCAATCAGCGTACCATCCCGGTGGCGAACTGCAATGTCATTAACGTATGCTCTGCGCAGTTCTAAACCCATTGACATGGCCACCTGATCCATCATTTCGTCATTTCCTTGTAGCTCTTGCTTTCGTTTTCGTTGCTTCAACAAATCTTCAATATATTTTTGAGGCAATCCAGTCACCAACCGGTTGTATTGATATGTTTCCTGTTTGCCATCGTTCCGATGATGTGCTGGCAGCTGAATGGTAGAAATCATACCCACCGCATCGGCCATGGCGGCTTGTTCGGTAGCATCCTCGACCGCCTGTAGTTCTTCTTGCGTCATGTCTTCAACAAAACGTGTCTTGGTGTTGGGTACTTCAATCGCCGCTTCGGCCGATCCAATCAGAGTGACCATCAGTGAATGGGTCGCTGGTTTGGAACTGTCTGGTATTGAAAAGACAAACTCATCCGTTAAGCTTCCTTTCCAATGGATAGATCCCTTCTTTTTGCCGCAAAGAAGCTTTTGTCGACCGATTGGAACATTTGTCAAGCTATGAACTTGTTCTTTGAAGGAACGACCAGAATCACCCAACTGGACGATCATTCCAAACTCCTTCTTGGACCACTTGAGTGTGATTTCTAGGGAGTCCATGGTTGTGCCGTGAAATTGTACAGTATTGTATGATGTCTAATGTTCTGTTGTGACCCTAATTTTGTTGGAACATGATAGAAGCTTTTCGACGCCCTGCAGTCGAACCAGTCGTTTCTGGTTGACTTTGACACCAAATCAGTCGAACCAGTCGAAGAACGTGTGGAGACAGACAAACAAATTGAAAATGACCTCTTCTTGAGGAAATTGAAAGCATAAAGGTCTAGTCACGGTGCTGTCATTGTCACTTTCGCACCTTTATTTCATTCGATACCGCCTCGAAGTGAAGCAACAACAGCATGGAGCGACGAAAGAATCGCCGAAAGAACGGGGATGAAGAAGATGCGTCATCAGTGGACTCCATCAGGATTATCAGGTCACCTTCCAGTCCCATGTCTCCAGAGAAGAAAGGAAAAGCCTATGGTGGCAGCAACTTTTTCTTGGCATCTAAAGGTGCCATGCTCCTTGTCGTTGGTATCATGATTGGCTACGTTGCCGTTCCAATGGCATTGGTGGAATTGAACGTCAAGGACATTCATAATCGCTCCAGCTATGGAAATGATGGGGCTCCCCGCATGCGTAGTTTGCAATCTGATGAGGACTCGATTCAAACTCGTGTTGCGGAAGATCAAAAGCTGCTATCCACACAATCCTTGCCTACTATTACTTCTCCTCAGATTATGCACACTCCTATTTTGAGTGATCACCGCCGAAAGAAGATTGTTGTCACTGGAGGAGCAGGATTCGTTGGTTCTCACTTGGTGGACAAACTCATGATGGAAGGTCACGAAGTTACTGTTCTTGACAACTTTTTCACTGGGCAAAAGAAAAATATTGCTCACTGGCTGCAACATCCCAACTTTAGGTCCGTTATTTTGAGGATTTTTTGTTGCCTCCACGATTCAATCTAATGATCACACCTCATTTCTTTCCATTTCACCATTTTTCAGTTTGGTTGTCCACGATGTCACGGAACCAATCCAATTGGAGGTGCAAGAAATTTATCACCTAGCCTGTCCAGCATCCCCCCCTCACTACCAGTTCAACCCCGTGAAGACCATCAAAACAAGTACCATGGGTACCCTCAATATGCTTGGTTTGGCAAAGCGTGTTGGTGCCAAGATTCTTCTCACTTCTACTAGTGAGATTTACGGTGATCCACAGGTGCACCCACAAAAGGAAGACTACTGGGGAAATGTCAACACTGTCGGACCTAGATCTTGTTATGATGAAGGAAAACGTGTTGCAGAGACGATGATGTATTCCTACAAGAACCAAAACCACGTTGATATTCGTGTTGCTCGCATCTTCAATACATTTGGTCCACGCATGCATCCCAATGATGGACGTGTCGTTTCCAACTTTATCATTCAGTCGCTTCAAAACAAGCCCATCACAATCTACGGAGAGGGTGAACAAACCCGATCATTCCAATTTGTTGATGATCTCGTAAACGGTCTTCACGCATTGATGAACGGTCCATACGATGGTCCAGTCAACCTCGGAAACCCTGATGAGTATTTGGTCCGAGATTTTGCTGTTCTCATCAAAAAATTGACAAACTCAGCTTCTGAAATCCAAAAGTTGGAACAGACGAAGGACGATCCATCCCGAAGAAAGCCAGACATTAGCCTTGCAAAGGAAAAGCTTGGATGGAGCCCCAAGGTCAAGGTGGAAGATGGCCTCCAAAAGACTATTGCCTACTTCCAAGGAGTCTTGGACCAAGCTGGAGAAATCATTCCAACTGGTCCAGGAGCTTCCAAGCCACAAAACTAAAAGTATTATTTATATATCTAATAGCACAAGTTGGTGAAAACAATTTCAATGACAACTTTAGTGACTATGGACTATAGTATGGACCTGTTTTGAAACGTCAATGATGGTTGCAAGCAACTTGCAAGTTAGAAGAAGATGAAATATAGGTACAGTACGGTGTGAAATATAGGTACAGCACGGTGTGAAATAATGGATGTTGGTATGGTATTGAGTGAGTCTGTTGTGCATGCAGGTTGGTCTACTTTTCTTCGTTTCTACATTTCTACATTGTACCTTTTTTTAAAGTCCGCGAGCATGACCAATTCAAATTTCAATAATCCATTGACATCATTTTCATTCATTTTCATCAAAATTTCAACGGCGGTTTCTCCTCGACTTTATACTGTACGTATGGTACCAGGTGCCTCCTGCTGGTACCGGTACCTCTTTTACAAAACACGTATCGTACACCAGCTGCCGACTCTTGAGTGACTCATTCGAGCATTAAAAATCGAATTCGATGATGTTCATTTTGCACTGGAATTTCCCGGAAAGTGGCGCACGAACCAGAGGGGAAACCCATGCCACATCATTTGAGGCTCGTCAGATTTGATTCTGATCGACAAACCAACCATAAAATCGAACAAACAAAACACAACTCAAACAACAGCAAACAACAGTTCGAAAAATGGCAGTCACCAATCTAACACCAGTCAAATCACTATCAGACCTTTCCCAAGCCTCATACGACACTAATGCCACAGAGTCGACCTCGAGTAGCTCAGACTACAAACGTGTTTCCTTTGGAGCAATTCATGTTCGTGAGCATGAACGTATCATTGGAGATCATCCAGAAACCAAGATTGGAGTCCCTCTAAGTCTTGGTTGGGGCTACCATGATAAGGCATCCACTCCAATTGAGCAATACGAGTCGGAGCGTGTCCTCAAGGGAAAGCTTCGAATGAGCTCCATTACCAGGAAAAACATTCTCCACAACGTTTACGGCATTCCAGAAGACGAGATTCGAGCCGCGGAAAAGGAGGTTCGAATCATCAGTGAACGCAACGAAAAGATGCAGCAAAAGTCTGAAAAGAAGGCGAAGAAAGTTTCCACGATGAAAAAAGTCGGAAAGCAATTCAAGAAAATTCTGAATGCCGATGCTTTCATCAAGGGGCTAGCAGCTGCATCCCCAGGAACTTCCATGATGGCGTATTGAGAAACATTTTCTCTTTGCCCCTGAATTCATATTATCAATAGATCTGATAAACAACTATAGAATAGACCAAAATTTCTCCTGACAAAAAGTATAGTATGCACGTACACTTTAAAACATGCCGTTGGATCGAATTCTGTGAATGGTGAAGGCCGTAGACAACCACATTCGCCAAAGTACTATTACTTCTCTCGATAGACTTCAAAACATCCGATGATGTCAAGTAAAAAGAATGGTTGCTATCAAGCCGACAGCAGCATACTTGTATTGTTACCCATTACAATCAATTATTATTATTGCTCTCCCATCAATTTCAACGGAGCATTTGGGTACCTGGTTGGTACACGTGTACGTGTAACAGGTGGTACCTGGTACCTGGTACCAGTACAGTTGTTTCACTTCCTCGCTCGCACAAACTCGAAACTCCGCACATTTCCAGTCCTGGTTTCGCGCGGACGGATCGCGTGCATTTTCAATACCATTGCGCACGCCTGACAGACCTGTGACTCCGGCGATTTTATATACTTTCTACGGTATGGATATGATGATAAATTCCTAGCGATTCAAAAACTCACTCCAACAATTTGCATCCAACAGAAAAGACATAATTCTTTTCAAAACTCACTCCAACATGAGCATTCACTCTCGAGTGTTTAAATCCAGAGGAACCAATGATGCTCTAGATCTTGCTTCATCAAAGGCTGAAGAAGCAGAATTATTGTCGAGAGCAACAAAGGCTGCTGTTATCGCTGCCAAATCGATTCTGTTGTCAGACGGAAGTGAGGATATGGCCATCAGAACAGCGAAGGCAGCAGCGTTTTCCGTCTTTTGTCCAAACTTATCTGAAACGGAAATCAATTCCAGGAAAGGTTCTTCATACTTGAAAAGACGGCAGTTCAAAAAACAAGCTGAAGTAGTTGCTTCGGTCGCGCTCATAACTGCCAAAGCAAAAGTATCATCCATTGAAGTTGGAAATGACGAGCGTGACCAAAATTCATCTTGTCAACTGAATGCCAGTGAAACAGAAAGGGAATCACCACTTGACCGTGTCTTGAAGAAGACAGCGGATGGCCCCAACAAAATGAGTGCTTCGTCTGTCGTATCGGGAAAGACTGGTCAAACAGCTGCTACAACTGGCATCAGCACCGCTGACGAGCAGTCCTCTACACAGTACGTAAGGATTCGACAGATGGATGAACCCTCGGCAATCACAAATCCAACCAGGTTCGAAGAACTTTCATTATTCTCGGATCCAAGCGAGAGCAAGCGGCCAACTTCCTCTTTTGTTCAAGAGACGCGAGAAAAAATAAGACGTCGAAACAACACCAATTCAGTTGTTGAGGTCGACGAGCACCCAATGAAATTGAACATGGCACGAAAGCAAAAGCAGCAGCAAGAGCAAGGAGAAAAGTCAAATGAGCCTGAAGAGACAAACTGGTTTGAAAACATGACTAATGCTGTGAATATTGCATGGGCTATATTGACTTGTGGACATGACTGTGGTGCTCCTTCCTCCTCCTCCCCTGTCGAATTTTCCACAAGCACTAGAAACAAAGATGAAGGCACACTGGCGACAAAAACTGGGATGGAAATTAAGTGCGTGGAAGACAAAGATCTAATAAGCACGGTCACGCCATGCCCCGTGCAGAAGCCTCAAGGTGCTCAGTCTGGAAAAGCAGCAAGGGGGTCGGAAGCACCTGGGCAATACAGGACATTCCCCGAATATAGAGATGAAGTAGAGGATACCGACAGTCACCATGCTGATTCTCTAGTGGAAAGGTGGAGCCAGAGTGAGGAAAGTGAGCACTCCTCACTCGACGAAAGTGTCTCTCGCCTGATGCACTCCTTCTCTTCAAATGAATCGGATGAGATTCAGATACGGAGTGCATTGCGTGAAACCATGGAGCGAGTGGTTGAAAGATCAAAACATAGAAGGTCAATACCGGTGGACATTGACGGTGAACCAGGAGCTGTCACTTACGTCATTGCCCACCAACATGTCCCAGAACACAAGAAATCTGAATTCAGCGTTAGAACGAGAAAAATGTTTGCTTTGGTTAAGAAGAATGCGCGCAAGAGACTTTACGAAGGATAAAGAAATAGACATAGAAGCCATCCTCTTCCCAATTGACAAAAGAACTCTCGCGATTTAATAGTTGGCATCTATTTGTAGTTATCTCACTTACTGATCATAGTAATTGAGCCCCTTTTGGAAACGGTATGTGTCGGCTTGTGCAGCCACTGCAGCTTGTCTCCACTGCTCTAGATAGTTTGCACCGGCTGGTGGTAGTGCTCGTCCATTGACTAAAGCTTCGATATCGTTCTTGATATCAAGAGGCTTGTACAAGCGTGGGTACCTTCTGAGCGGGAGCCCAGTTCTACCATCGAGAAGGAATTTCTCGTAGTTGGCTTCTATTCTTCCGAGACCTGCAGGCGTGCGGCAGTTCTTTTGTAGCCATCTCCAGAAGGGGGTCGATCCAGTTCCAAGAAAAATGACTTTGTCCGTCAAAACAGTTGCTGGGTTAATTCCATAGCCGTATTCAGAAGCAAGCTTCAGACGAATGAGCTGCGATGTGTCGGGCTCGTAGTAGCCCTGATCACTGGGAGATAGGAGAACAGCAAATTCTCCATCTCGGCCATATCTATGGTAAGAAAAGAGTGTCAGCCATATAGTGAGCAAGCAAATAGAAACTGGGCGAAGTTCAATTGGAAACGTACTTTGCTGCCAATGAAATAAACTCAGGAATATTGTTTCGCGAAATGGGATCGTCTTCCTTCATGTTGACCACAAGAATAGCCTTAATCTTTGCTCTCCCTTCTTCATCGAACTCTTGCTGGATGAGTTCCTTGAATGGTACATTTCCCCCCTTGAAAGGAAGTTCAAAATCATATGCAGTCTTGTCATCCATCGTCTTTGCGCCGCCTGTGGGAGCGATTTCCGACTGCGTGGTAGAAAGCTTAGAGGCACGGGCTGCAATGTCAGCAAAACTCTCTTCTCCATCATCGGCAGAGGCTGACTCTGCAAGTAGGAGAGATCCAGCAGCTGCAACGGATGAAAGAAAGCTCCGTCTCTCGACTGACGAACCCTCTTCGAAATCTGATTCGGTGGATAAAAGTCTCAATGAGCGCGAAGCATCGGCATGGAATGGTGCAAAGGCATTTACCGAGATGGCGCAAAGTGAAATGATCAAGGAAATACTCTTTGGAAGCATCATTGTTGCAGATTGTCGCCGATTGTTTTATTACAAAAGATGCAATAGCACGGTTATTGAAAGTTGAAAATCTTTCTCAACACGTGTATGTGACGTCGAAACGCACGGTAACAGACGGGGACGGCATGGGCTACGGGCGGGGGACGGTCGATTATGAACCCAGCCTATCGTACCGGTACAGTACATGTATGATGTCGTACCAGTACCACCTGGTATCTGGTACGGCACAAAACCGTTCGGGAACCTTTTCACAACAGAGACTACCTACCTTCCATGCAATTTTAAAAAGTTTTCAAAACCTTCCATAACTAGGTTATTCGTTCTATTATGAGGCTGGCTTCTTTAATCCCTCATGATCCAGTCCATCCGACTTTATTCGGGATCCTTTAGTAGCTCTTCTAGCTTCGCCAGCCTTTGCTCCAGCGTCTCCCCGTTCAAGAACAAATGTTGATCTTCGTTTTGTATGCTCAAGCCCACTGTCATCTCCATCCCGAAGTGCACAAATCTCCCTTCTCAAAATCTTGTAAATCGAGTCCATAGAGGGTCTCACCAATGGGTCTGATTCCCATGAGCGCTTCATTAGGATACGCAGCGGTGTGCTCCATGAATTATCAAGTTTCGGACGCTCATTCCCATGCACCACGAGCTCCGCATGATCCTGTCTATTCATACCATCATATGGTAGATCCAGCGAACAGACCTGCCACAGCAGCAGACCGAACGAGTATACATCTGCTGAAAGATTGTAGGGCTCGCTTCTTGCAACTTCTGGAGACATGTAACGAAGGGAACCAGTGTTTCCTGATAATTCATACAAGTCATCAAATTCACTCTTCAATGAAGGATCCAGTTCCTTTGCCAAACCAAAGTCGAACAATTTCACATCTCCTCTAATATCAAATCCAATATTATCTGAAGCAAGGAGAAAAATGTTGTAAGCACATATGCAAAGAGGTGACAGAAAGAAACGTCGAAAACAAAGATCAGCTCCTTACCTGGCTTTAGATCTCTGTAGATGATTTGATTTGTGTGCAGGTAATCCAAGGCTGCACAAACATCAAAAGCAACATGTAGACGCTCGGCTAGGAAAAACCGCAACTTCTTTTCGTTTCTTTCTCTTGCAAGTTTCTTCTTGTTGTCTGTCCATTCATCAATCTTATCCTCCAAAGTGCATTGCAATCGATCAAGAAGCAAAAAGTAACCGCGCTCCTTCATCGTTGCGAAACCAGATGTTCCAGCTGCAGCCATTCCTCTCAGCTTGATAATATTAGGATGCTCTAATGATGCAAGAAACTTGGCTTCCTGTGAAGGAAGTGGAATGAAAATGAAAGGTGTCAGCATCCGCTCAAACGTGTGTCACGCAAGTCATAAGATGACAGCAAACCGCATGCAATCAAACAAACTTACAACTACAAGATCAGCTGCTCCAGTGCAGAAACGACCAGGATCGCCAATTGTATCCATTGAAAGAAACTTCATACCGTAACGGCAGTTTTGTGATGACTCTCGAAAGACGTGCTTGGAAATGAACGCTCTGTGTTCTTGTTGCAACGGGGACGCAATCTTCTTGGCGTGTTCCGCATCCTCTAAGTTGGACACAAGATCTATTCTCTTGACTTCATACACGTCGTTGAAACCTCCACTTCCTAAGAATTCCCCTAGGATGACTTCTGACCGTTCAAAGCGGGGGATGCACTTCTCCAGAGAGGGATTCACAATTCGCGAGTGCTTGCTCATATGCTTGGCGGCACGACTAGCAGCCTTCCATGCTTTTCTGCCTATTTCAGCAGGTGTTAGATGGTCATAACCACTCATGATTCAGTTGCTAGATAGGGGAGTAGCTTCAAAAGATTGCCTTTTCGCTGCTGCAGCCGTCAAGATTTCCCTCAGCTGAGCGGCAAGTGCGGGGGAAGTCATAGACATTCTGTGCAAGGGGTGGGCGTCCTCTCACATTCAGTTTCTACCGTAAGTACACGTCTTGGCTTCAAAATGACCTTTTCCCATATTTTGTGTTGAACACTAGTCGGTTTAGTCGGATCAGACCATGTGTCTTACGTCTTACGTGACTGACTTCCGTGACATCCAGTGCCAAATTATTCGAGGTCTTGAATCTCGACATCACCAACATCACCAAAAATTGAGAAAGTTCGATACAAAATTTTGGAGCATGAACCAAAGACTCAGCCCTTTTGAGAACCCCCCTTGGCCATTCAACCAGAAAGATAGGACTTTCTGCCCGCTCTGTTGGAGATGACCAACTCAACGAAGTCTTGGACTGACCCAAAATTATCATCTCTCAGTCCAAACAAAAGGAACAAAAATAATGGTGGTTCGCATCTCACATGGGAAATTTTGCTGGCAATCCCAGTGTGGTATGGCGTGGGTGTGGGAAGCATCTGCACAACCAAGATGCTATTGATGAATGAATATGCAGTTCCTCCTCTGGTCCTCACCTTGCAGCAACTCACTATTGGAAGCTTGTTGCTTCGAACCCATTTGTTTTCGACTGGCAGACTTCAACCTTTACCAAAGAATCTCTCCATGAACACACAACCAATCTATTATGATTTCGTCTTGACTGGATTATTTAATGCATTGGATTTCTTGGCCAGCAATACTTGCTTTTCGCATTCATCGGCTTCGTTTGTTGAAACCATGAAGGCCTCCGAACCCCTAATGACAACCGCGATTGCGCTTTTCTTTGGAATCGATTCTCTTTCTGGAAACGAAGCAATCTGCTTTATCATTCTCCTCGGTGGAGTTTTCTGTAGTACGATTGCCAATTCATCGGATCCCAATACTATGAATCAAGAGTTCCATCAGTCCATGAAGACGGCTTGCATTGTCATGATTGCCAACTTGTGTTTTGCACTGAGAGCAAAGTCTCAAAAACTATTCCGAGCACACGTTGATTCACAAAAAATGGACGATGAGAATCTATTGATGCACATGGAGCAAATTGGTGCTATGTCCCTTGTTATTCCTGTCATAATATTTGAATTACCAGGTATATTTGAGCGAATCGTCAACTCGAGTTTGCAAGCGAATTGGAGTTATGGCGTCTTGGCTGTGACCAATGCTGCTTGCTTCTGTACCTACTGGTGAGTCAAGGAAATCAACTTGAAAAGGGGTGGCATCGTTCAATCCATGTACTTACACTGCTTGTTTTCACTTCAGTGTCGCAAGTTGTTTAGTTCTTACAAAGCTTAGTGTTGTCCAATACACTTGCTTCAATTGCCTTCGGCGCATACTCGCCGTTATTTTCACAGCTATTGCTTTTGGTGTACCTATTTCCATGTTTGGAGCCTTTGGTATAGGTTTGTGCTTTCTCGGATTCATCAGCTTTACGCTTGTGCATAACCAAAAATCAATACTGCCAAGCATTGACTCGCCAACATCAATATTGCCGCTTCAAATGTCCATGTCAAGAGAAGAGTAACGCGCTAGAATGCGATGGGGAAGAATAGACTACAGTATGTCTATGATCTGGGGATTCACTATTGATATTAACACTAATATTGTAATTTGATATGATACTATTCAAAAATTAATGGTGTTTTCATCATTGAATGACAGTATCCTTGAGGGAGGTTGTCTTCACGGGTCCCTGAGATGACATCAGTCGATGAGTTGAATCACCACTTGTCCAGGTTGCTTCACCGTCACTGTTTGTGCGCAATGCAGACTTGACTCGGTCAAAAGCTTTCAGTGCACCCTTGCTCTTCATCAAACCATCAGGTTCGCTAGCTTCTTTGTCTTCCCAGTTCAAGAGTTCACCATTTGGAACGTCATCGGGTACAATCAACAATTCTACCTTCTCGTCATCGCCCTCTTTACCGTCTGACGCCGCGAGCAGCATAGCTGTGCTTTCGATGCCTCTCATTGTGGCTGGCTTCAGGTTTGTAACTGCCACAATGTGCTTGCCCACAAGGTCGTCAGCTGCAATTTTTTGAGCCAAACCTGCAACCACTGTACGAGGTTCAGGGCTTCCATCCTCAGCCACATCTCCACAGTCAACCTCGCAAACCAGGAGACTGTCTGCCTCAGGGTGCGGTCCTGCTTCCAGAATTGTAGCTGCTCGGAACGCAACCCTTCTTTCGTCCTCAACGACGCCGCCTCCGCTTCCTCCTGAAGCTTTGCGCTGGTTGCTGTTCCCAGATGCCTTGCCACGGTTGCGATTGGCCTTTCCAGCTTGCTCGGGATCCACGCCCCATGTATCACGCAGTGTCACAACTCTGTTGAATACAAGACCGTCTTCACCAGTTGATGATTTGTCAAGTGCAAAGTATCCGCTTCTCTCGAATTGGTAAGCAAGAGACGAAGTGTACAGACTACCATCGTTGGAATCTGCATTGACCTTCTCAATCATCTCTAAAGCATCCTTTGCAACGCTAGGTTCGACGAAAACACCGTTCAATACCTCAAGCGAGTTTGGATTCAAGTCATCTAGATGGTTTCCAGTTCTCTTTCCTGGTTCTTCAGCCAAAAACAGTCGATCATATTGGTTCACCTTGCATTGAACTCCTGTTGAGGCTTCCACCCAATGAATGATTCCTTTAACTCTTTTCATTCCTTCAGGTGTAACTCCAGCTCGTGTGTCAGGGTAGTAAAAACACTTCAATTCGATTGGCTCCGAGGTTTTGGGATCCCGAATAATTTCTTTACACTCAATGACATATGCATATCTAAGTCGGACTTTGTCACCTGGTAGCAGTCGCTTGTATCCCTTCGGTACCTTTCCATCATTCTCCTTTCCTTCTGGTCCGTCCAGGTCAAAAAAATCAGTTCGTTCAATGTACACTTCTTTGCTGAATGGAATTACACGGTCCCCCATTTTTTCTTTCTTTGGATGTCTTGGCGCAGAGAATTCTTCAATTCCACCTATGTATCGCAAAAGAAGTCGTAAATATTTCACAGATAACAAAAGAACAAAATGGATTAGCTTGAACTACGTACCATCCCAATTGTCGATTGTCACCTTGAGTGGCTTTAGAACTGCGAACGCGCGTTCACAAGCTTCGTCCATCTCCAAGCGAGCACAATCTTCCAGGGCCGAGAATGCAATGTTTGAATCGGTCTTTGAAATTCCAACCCTTTCGCAGAACAATCGCAAGGCAGAAGGTGGAACTCCACGTCGTCGCATTCCAGAAAGTGTTGGCATTCGAGGGTCATCCCAGCCATTCACGTGCTTCTCTTCGACGAGTCCGATTAGCTTCCTCTTACTCAGAACTGTGTTCTGGATGTTCAGACGACTGAACTCAATCTGGCGTGGAGTTGCTGATATCAATGATGTTGGAAGCAGCTTCTCGACTGTCCATTCGTAAAATGGTCGATGATCTTCGAATTCCAAAGTACAAAGAGAATGGGTTATGCCTTCCAATGCATCAGAAATAGGATGACTGTAATCATACATTGGATATATACACCACTTGTCGCCGGTCTCCTGGTGAGATTCATGCTTGATGCGATAAAGGGTTGGGTCTCTCATGTTGATGTTTGGAGAAGCCATATCAATCTTGGCCCTGAGGACGTGTTCTCCTTCTTTGAATTCTCCTTCTTTCATCTGCAAACAATTAGTCTCTGGTGATCACGAACGAAAGTCGAGTAATGGAAACAACTCACCTTTCGGAAAAGTTCCAAATTCTCCTCTACACTCCGTTCACGAAAGGGACTATTCTTCCCTGGGGATGTCAGTGTCCCTCTGTATTCCCTCATTTCATCGGCAGAAAGAGAATCAACATAGGCATCCCCAGACTTGATGAGAGCCTCTGCACATTCATAGATTGTATCGAAATAACTCGACGTCTTCCTCACATCACCCTCCCACGGAGTTTCATCCTCAAATAGACCGCTTTGAATCCATTTCACATCCTCAAGAATTGACTCAACATATTCTTCGTCTTCCTTTGTTGGGTTTGTATCGTCCATTCTCATGTTGCAACTTCCATGGAACATTCGGGCAACCGCGAAATTGAATGAGACAGCCTTGGCGTGTCCCAAGTGAAGGTAGCCATTTGGTTCAGGAGGAAATCTTGTTTTTATTGCCGCATGGGCATCTTTTGGTAGCAATGCACTGGTGGCTTCCTCAGATTCAGAATCTACTCCCAAATCATCCTGGATTATCTTTGTGATGAAATTTGGTGCATAGGCAAACGAATCGACAACCGAAGTGAAGACTGTGAAGACCAACAATCGGCAGGTAGCCCGTTTCGAGATTGACATGCCCGATGGTTAAGTTGATCAAAATACTTACAGCAGCAAAGCTGTTGGGTGTTGTAGATCAGCTACTGTGTATTACTGTATTCTCACGACAATTCCAGACTTTTTCCATCAAGTTCAAAGTCGTCAGATGGATGATGATTCAGATAAAACAGAAGTGAAGGACTGACGTATGGTAACTTGAAGATGACTTTTAATCCAACCAGTCGATTTTCTTTGCACTTTTTCATGGCATGAGTACCGTTGACGGTGTTGAATCAATCATTACAGGATATTGGGCATACAGGCCGTGTTTGTTTCTTCGCTCTCTCGTTTTGCTTCCCAGGGTTCGAATTGCAAGGTTTGGAATTGCTCCTTCTCAAGTTAGTTGAAAGAGGGCTTACCACTAGTTGTCTAAGTTTAGACACACCACTATATCGAAGTTAGGAGGTAATCATGGTCTTCCTTAGGAAGCAGCCAACAGCGTCTGTTTGTCTTATGCAGTAGAAGGGTATTCGGCGAAACTAGCTCTCAATTGCGTAGCGATGTCGTGTAGCTTAGCAAGTTTTGCTATCGACAGTGATAGACCGCCAATCTCCAATTTCATTGCAACAGTTGTACGTTCGTCAAACAAAAACTACCGGTTGTAGTGACCTAGTTTCTAATCATCGTACCTGTGGCTACGCTCTCACCCCTATGACTTCAATAGTCTCTTTTTGACGTTTCCACCAATCCATTGCTCCTCTTTTTCAGCTTCATTGTCGGCTAAATGTATATAGTGCACTAACCTACAAATCGCACCAGCAGTCCACTGTCAATCATTCTAAACTCTAGTGCCTAGCTACTCTCGTGTCTGTGCATTTCCCCAAGCTCCCGCTGAAGAGCAGGGAAGAAACAGGACCACGAAATCGAATTTGCCGCACTATCTACAAGAACCACGCCGCACAGACGTCGTGCCTGCTTTTTTCATGTCACATGGTCGGAGGATCGTCTCATCATTTATTCACTAAATTGCGATTGCCGAGTTGCTTCTACAACAAGGTAGTCTTATCAGAGACAAGCTTATCCTCGCTTCCAAGATTACTGATAGTTGAGAAGATTGCCTCTCGTACTATACTACTTCTTGTACGAAATAAAAACGTCATCTGTACTTTAACATACTGGTAGCATTGGATAGTTGCACGACAACTATTTATGAACGCAAACTAGCCAGAAGAAATAGTACCAGGAGGGTTCATGAACAAGCAGAAAATGTCTGAGGCTACTCCTGTTCCAGAAAACATGGATGAACACGTGGACTCCACAGTATCGCAAAAGACCGGAATGAAGTCGTCCTATAATGGGGAGAGCATTTCCGTTGAGGTCGCAAAGCGCAAAGCATTGGACGGCAGTATCGATGAGCCAAAGGAAAAAATGAGACGAACGGACTCGGCGATCTCAGTGACGACTTCGAAAGCTGGCAATACAGACGGAAAGCAAGTGGGAGGGTCAACAAGCACTAAAGTCGAACCTTCTGCTGAGCTACAGTCCCGCCCTGACGCTGCAAAAAGTGAGACTCATGACACCGCCGAAAACATGGCAATCGATGAGCAACCTGTCCGTAGCTCATCAAATTCGACGAAAGATAAGAAGCAAGTTACGACAACAGTCAGCGATGAGCCGTCCCTTGATCTTCCATCCAATGCGTTGGGTGACAATGAATACAAACCGGCTTCCGAAGAAGAGTCTTCCGGTGCGTACTCAAGTGACTTTGGCGAGGAGATTGTGAGTAAATATGTCAAACTAGATCCTTTGCCGGACAATGTGGCACCTTTGAATGCCTTGACGAAGGCAGAAACGAGAGAGCTGGAAAATAGCTTGCAAATTCGAAAGGGTGGGTGGCGTGACGACTGGATTGGGAACTTGGCCTTTGCGGACGAAGACATACCTAACCCTGATGGCAAATCTCGTGATAGGGGGAAAAAGTCACTGTTCAGATGGGCTGAAAGGAACAAGCAGAGCAAAAGGCTATTGAATAATCTACTCCGCGTAGTGTACAACTTGGACGAGACTCCAGAACATGCAAGAAAAGTACTGGCGGCTGCTGAAGCAGATTCTGTCGAAAGCATCCAAAACGCTGTGAGAAGAGTCTCGTACGATCCGGAAGTGCTTCGACAGGATGGATGGACCACAGCAAAGTCTTTGGAACCCATTGGTGCCTCAGGTGGTCCACACAGAATAGGTGAGATGGTGTCTTGGCAGGGATACACGGGTGTGGTAATTGCATATGATCATGACGACCACCTCGGAGACCTATGGAAGGCCATGTGGATAGAAGAGTTCGATACCTTTGACCTCGAGGCTGAGGAGTTGGCTGACGCTAAGAAAAGGTTTGAAAAAAGGATCAAACAGAGAGAACAAAAGGAAAAACCACAAGCTCAGGCCGCAAACTTATCGGGAAGTCGAAGATCAGGCAGGACTACATCCCCCGACTTTACGGTAAATGGAATCGAGCATGGAATTGTGCTCGCTGTTTCGTACAGTCGTGGTTCACGTCCAGGTGTGTTTTGGCCAGCTCGTGTGATGCACTTTTCCGAGATGAAGTCACAGTCAAAACGAGGGTCTCAGAAGCAAAAAGTTGACGTTGTCTTTCTCGCTCCATACTGGAATGCAACTTCAACGTTGCCCAGCAAAGAGTCCTACTCCGAGTCGTTATCGCGGCATGGAGACACTATCTTCAATTCTGGTGCTCTGTTCGAATTAGAAACTATTGATGCATCGCCAGATTGCATTCAAGAGTATCCATACACTGGCAGCAGTGGTTTGGATATCGACCAACTGCGATCGTCTTTCAAGTTCATTGGGTTGCCTAAGGCAGCATTTCCAAGATTTGTCGATGCGCATCGGCTTGCACTTGGGCTAAAGGAGTATTCGAAGACCGTCATGAAGTCTACTATTAACTCGGACGATTTACACCTAACCACTGCTGGATTGTTTGAAGCGCATCCAATAGCGGCCCAGGCGGCTCAGTATCCAGACGCAGTTCTTCACCTACCCTTTGGCCATATTTTGAGTCAATTACCTCATCCAGACGAGGAAGAGAAAAAGCATGGGCTTGACGATCTGGAGTCTGGAGAAGAACCAGTATTGCAGCTTGGATCCATGCTTGAGCTCATGAAACCGCCCAAATGTTGGGGCTATACAAACGGCAAGGCGTCCCAGGGAATGGAGACACCTGATAGAAAACCAATTCAAAAGGTTTTCAAAACTCCACCACTACTTCTCAACTTCGACAGTAATGATGGATCAATTACGTTGGAGCGGTTTACCCTCGGCCTGCCATTTCTGGTTTCATTGTTGGCTGGAGCAGACTCTGATTCATCGCGATCCTTTCTTTTGAAGAAGAGTCTAGATCAGTTGCTTGTAAAACTACCAAAGGACTCGGACGATTTCAAGGCTTTGTCGGCAGACACGAAAGAAGTCCAACGCAAAGCTCTCGTCAAGCTTTGGGTGGTTGTTAAGGTAAGATCAGGGTGCAAATATGTAGTGTGATGCAGTGGCTTCAGATAATTTCACCAATATAATCTAGACACACGGGGAAGATGTAATTGGATCTCTCGAGCAAGAGCAACAGTACTTGATGGAATGGAGAAAGTTATGCGAGAGGATCTACAAGTATATCACGGTTGTTTTCTCAACTATGGGTGTTGGGAACAAAGTATCGTACGTTATGACAGACTCTTTGTGTAACCAACACCTGACTTCGAATGGGTGCTTCGAGCGAGCAGTGCGACTCCCAGCAGCGCTCAAAGCAGCTAAGGAAGTCGGTGCAGGGAAAAATGAAAGCCTGCAGCTGATGACTTCGGTGAAGCCGTCTTATATGGAGATGGCTGAAAACAAAGTTATTCGACGAGCTCACACTAAAACATATCTTCAGCGAATCAAGAAGCGCTGCATGGCGATTGCCGATGATACGACGATTGCATCCCTGACCGAAGATAGCGAAGGCAATGGTGGCGCAGACACAAGTAAGAGTTGACTCGATAATTTTGGCCATGCGCAATCATATTGTACTAAATTTATTGTATCGCCTTTTCACAGAGGGATCCCGAGGATCTTGGAAGGCAGCCATCGCAGGGGTTGGTTCTGCTTTGCAAGCGCTCGACATGATTCTTCATGGAGAGTGTGTTAATGTGTTTTCGATTACACGTCCACCTGGGCACCATGCAGGAAAGGAGCTCCACGCTATGAAGGCAGTGTCAAATGGTTTCTGTGTCTTGAATCCAGTTGCATGTGCAGCAATTCATGCTGCAACACCAGTCTCTGAGGGTGGTCATGGATTGCGCCGAATCTGTGTTATCGATGTTGATGTCCATCATGGAAATGGAACACAAGATATTTTGGGATCTACTTACGACCCGCGTTTCCTTTATGTGTCCCTTCATGCTGGTGGTCCACACTTGAACGGAGTAGATCCTTCAGACGACGATCCATTGCCAAATCACCATCTCGGAAGGTCAGCACTAAAAGGCATCTTTCCTGGTAGATGCGGAGATTCTTCTCCTCACCCTGGAGTGCTGAACATTCCGCTTGGCCCACGAGTCACATCCCATGCGATTGGCACTGCGTTGGTGACCAAGGTCACTCCAGCAGTTGAGCGATTTTCACCGGACCTTATCATCATGTCAACTGGTTTTGATGCACACAAGAATGACCCGCTAGGCTTGGGTGGACTATCAGCGGAAGACTTTGGTACACTCACTGAAGTTATTTGCAAACTGGCACACAAGACTTGCAGTGGGCGAATCTTGAGTGTATTGGAGGGAGGCTATGGAGTCCCATGTTGTCAACCCCCAGTAAATCTGTTTGACCCTGAAGAAGCACTCAAACAGGTAGCTCTTCAGGACCAACAGAAGCAAGAGACTCGAGAAATTCCTACCAATGGCTCCACAACTGCACCTTCAACCTTGCCAGCAGAAGTCGAACAACCACCCAAGCCTTCCATCGACACTCAAACAGCCGAACGGAGCGTTTATACGGCTTCAAAGTCAGACTCTGCCGCTAAGCCGTTGGACTTGTTGGAGTTGGGGGATGATCTTCCCGAGACCATGAAGGACGATGTCGATATTGGCTTGGCCAGAAGGTTGGATCGATGTCATAAGGAAGGATTCATGCATTGTGTCCGGGAACACGTCAAGGCACTGGAGAAATCCAATGCTCGATCATAGCGCAGTATCCCTGTAAAGGTGATGTGAAATATAATAGCCTTTCTCAATCATCAAAAACTACTATTGATTTGTTGACAGTTCGTGCTGTGTCAACTTTTATCATTGCTATTTGTATCCATACTCTCAGCTTTACGTATAAGCTCTTTTCGTTGGGCTCTTAGATTTTCGGACCCCTTCACATCCACCTCATCCAGCTTGCAACATATTCTTGTAATAAACTCGCTCATTTCGTTGGTTGGAGTCGAATCCTTCTTCGCATGGAGATCGTCAATTTCTTCGGACAATTTCGACAACACCTCAAATCCTTCCTTTTCTTGGGCGTACATAGCGCTGTGCATAAGAATTATTTTCGTCCGATGCTCAATCCCTGCTTCTGCCAGAGTCAGATTGGAAATGTCAAATTTCTTGCCTCTTGCCAATAACCGTTGATAAATAGCTGGAATTTTGGTTTTCTTGGAAATTTCTGTTTGCAAATCGGCGACGGTGGAAGTGTCTTCCATATCAAAACTGATGGAATGACCGAGTCCCGTCACTTTCAGCGTTCGAGTGTTTGATGATGCCATGGATTTAGTCTTTGAATTAATGAATGAAGAATGTAGGAAAATCGATTGGAGGAGTGTGATGCAGGTTGACTTTTTCAGCGTCGTCAAATCTGTTTCAAATTTCACATGGATGGATCTTATATATATTGCGAATTTCAGTGTCACCAGACATGTACTGTGACATGTCTGTACGCCAACCTATGCATAAATGTACCAGATATCTGCGTGAAGTTCACGATTTTCTGAGCCCATGTGATGGCAAGTCATGCATTGCCACTTTATTCGCTGAAGATCACAGCTTTCTCTGTTGCTGGATACTGCTTCTTGTCGTTTCTTCCGTACCGTACACGACTACAAATTGTGACGGCTGAATCATTTTCACGGAACAGATATCATGGTGAATAAGCTCGTGATCGTCGCTGCGGTTGCCGTGGTTGTGATTGCCATTGGACTTGGCGTTGGTCTTGGAGTCGACTGGGGTGGCTCGGATTCAGATCAGGAGACTTCCAACATTACACCTGCCATTATTGGAGATAGCGTTTTTATTCGAATCACCAATAATGACATGACCGATGAAGATGGTGGTAATGTCAGATCCAAGTTCTCGTACACAATTTCCGAACCAGGAGCCTCTTTTATTGCCATTCATTTTGCCAGCTTTGATTTCAATCGAGAGTGTACTATGGAATTGACTGATGAAAATGACTACCTAGTGGCATCTTACACTGATCAAGGAAGACTCAACCGTGGAAATTTCTGGGCTCATCACGTCGAAGGTGACACTTTGAACATGCTCGTGTACTGCGTGCGAGCTGCTGGAGACAACAAGAGAAACTTTGTAATTGATGAAATGGTCAAAGGCTTTTCAGACAATGAAAATTTGGAGACTTTGACTGAACCTGATCAACGCACTGATCCGCAAAGAAGGCTTCGTGCCGAGGAACTCTTCCCATTCGATTTGGACCGTCATCGAGGTCTTGCCTTATGTGGTGGTGATGATTCAAATAATGCCGTGTGTTTCAAGGATTCCCACCCAGATGAGTACAACAAGGCCAAGGCTATTTGTCGCTTGAAGATCGCCGGAAAGGGAACTTGCACTGGATGGCTCGTTGGACCCAACAACCTTGTGTTGACCAACAGGCACTGCATTGAGAGCCAAGCTGATGTTGACAATACTGACTTTCAATTTATGGCAGAAGGTGCTAACTGCGGTGATTCCAAGACAAAAACGGCTGGTTATGATGTCTACGAGGGTGCTGAACTTGTCGCAGAATCTTTCCAGAAGGATTATGCTTTGATTCGTTTAGTTGGTGACCCAGCCGCCAAATATGGGTGAGTACAAACTATATCGCTCGATTCTTTCATGGTCACGACACATTCATGCACTGATATATTCATGTTTACTTTTGAATTGGCGATACAGCTTCATGGAAATCGATGACCGTGTTGCTACTGTGGGAGAAACAATCTTCATCCCAGGGCATCCAGTTGGCCGCGCCAAGCAATTTGCTCTAGAAGATACCTGGCCTACATCCGGCGCTAGCAATGGTCGTTGCGCAGTCCTGGATGTTGGCAGTGACAACTGTGGATATTCCTTCGCGTATCAATCAATCCAATATACCTGTGACACCCTAGGAGGAAGCTCGGGTTCTCCTGTGATTGCTGTGGATACTATGAAAGTCATTGGGCTGCACCACTGTGGGCATCTGAATTGCGATCTAGGAAATCTTGCCGTACCTTTTGAAGGCCCTGGTATCTACAATGATATCAAAGAATTTATTGATGCTCCAGCCCCACAAACATCATCTCCAACTACCTCACCACCAACTGCCGCACCAAAGACACCTGCACCAACTACTCCAAGACCTACCGAGGGACCACCTTCCACCAATCCGCCGACTCAAAATCCAACTGTCGAAGGCACTCTTCGTTGCTTCGCACCCAAGATTCAGATTCAGATTCAACTTGATGACTTTGCAGCGGAAACGCGCTGGGAACTTTGGCAGACTGATCCACCTCGAATAATCTCTCAAGGAGGCAACTATGAAAACAACGCATTGATTGAAGAAGAACACTGTTTGGCTGATGATGGTGTTCACTATTTGAAGTTCTTTGACGAGTTTGGAGATGGTTTCTGCTGCGGAAAAGGTGAGTTAACAAAGGATCATGTTGTCGGTTCTATTGTTGTCAGTCTGATTCATGTTGCTTTTTGTGTAGGTTTCGGATATTACAAGGTCTGGTACAATAACCAGTTGCTCTACCACAATAATGGTGAGACGGGAACAGAAACCGAGGTCGAAATTAGTCCCCAAATGGTTTGTCTCGAGGTCTTCTTCCATTTGACCCTTGAGACTGATAGATTTGGTGTCGAAACTACGTGGGAGTTAAGGGACGACTCTGATAGCATTGTTGGTAGTGGGGGGCCATACCCAGGGGCGTTTCGGCTCGTCGAGGAATCGGTTTGCGCCACCAGTTTCGGGACCTACACATTCACCATGTTTGATTCTTTCGGTGATGGAATGTGCTGCGATGCTGGACAAGCAGGAGGCTTCAAGCTCTATCGTGACAACGAAATCAAGATTGAAAGTACTGGCGAATTCAACTACTTTGTCAGATATGATGTGCCTTCAATTGGAAATGCCGAAATCATTGCTGGAAGTTAAATGGTTTGTGTTTGTCTACGAATGTGGTGAAAGAAATCGTGTTTTAAAATTATTTAAAATGCACCCTCGAGACACCATTCGTAATTTATAATGTATGATAGAGAAAAAACAATTATTATAATGGTTCTTGATGTCGCACCCCTCTCTTGGCAAAATCTGGCTCTGTTTGGCTTTATCTGTGCCTTACAGACGAAATTGCAGGAATGGTGGTCGATTACCTGGATGGACTACGCATCGACCCCCCCCCCATAATATTGGCACCTGAGTGCTTTTCCTATTCAGTGTGCCCTTAGGTCTATAGTTGTAATGGAGTACGCTTGATCCGAATGTCGTTCCAACATCTAACTTTTGTCTATTTGAATATGCCGTATTGTCAACAGTTACTGGTGGGAAGTCTAGGATCTTGTAGAGGAGATACCAGATTGAAAGAGTACAAGTACTGTACTGTTGCGACACGTGTACATGTTTGGCATTCTCGGAATTTCGACCATTTTCAAATCTATGATTTAACCGTCATTTTCCCCCGCCATTTTTCAAAACAAGCAAATACAAAATAGCAGTCTTGGAAAATGGTAAATAATCGACCATGGCTGCCTTCTTCAACGCACACCAAATACTGCTGTTCATCGGCACAACAATAGTCTTATCAAATTTTCTGATTGCCTCAAGACTCCCAAGCCATGAATTGAGTGGCGGAGTGAGGCTTCTGCGGGAAAGCCAAGAACAGACTGATGTTGGCCTTTTCTCGGAAAAGGATGAGTCAGAAGAAGAGAAGGCCATGCTCCACATCGTGACCACTAGGTTTATGCAATCTCAGGCTGGTTTGACCAAGCTGGGGAAAGCTCGCTTGAAGCTCTTTGAAACTTTTTGCTTGCCATCAATGCAAACGCAAGTAATTGACAATTTTCTTTGGTTTGTCATGATTGACCCGAACCTCGAAGGGGAATTGCTGGAACGGCTTCAGTTCCTTCTAGCTCCTCATCCGAACTTTTTTCTTGTTCTCTCGAACGAAAAATTGTTGACACCGCATAATCTGATGAATAAACAAGAAGTTGTTCAAATCGTTTCTGGTGAAACACAGTTGCTGTATTCCAGAATGATGGATGTGAACCGACCTCTATTGATGGAAACACGGCTAGATGCAGATGATGGCCTACATAGGAAAACACTGGGACAGATTCAGTATGCTGCGATGAAGCTACCACAAGCAACTGGTGGATGGCAAGTCATATGCGCTGATGTACATTTGGAATGGCGAAACGACGAGATTGCAAATTTGAACAGTACTGTCGAGAGCTCGGGAAGGATCCGACTGGTGAAAGAAGACATATGTGTTACACCTGGCTATACGCTTGTCCGACATCGAGAGCCCGGAAGCAATGAGTTTCCACCATGGCCCAAAATGGGGCATCAACAAATGAATACACTATGGCCTGAGTGTCTGAGCAGTAACTCTACAAAAGAGGGCGAACCTGTGAACCTGAATTGTTGGACTCGGCTCCCAAAGTATCCAGCTGCCTTGCGATCAAGAACGATCACAAGTGCTGGAATGAGTAGGGTTCGTTCTTCCGCAAAAGATAGAATTTACGACGAACAAACGAATGATTTGTGGCAGCATGTGACGAGAGATTTTGGAATTGGCGAAGAACGAACCCTGTTGACATCACAATATTTGCAAAATAACATTCATGGGATTGCAGTAGACAATCTTCTGGGACAATGGTAAGAACGGATCTTTGCTGCATATCGGTTCGACGACACATCTGGTCCAAGCATCGTCATCTAATCACTTTTCCGTCGCTCAGCACCAGAGGTCACAGCTGCAAGAGAAGCAGCAGAGATAAGCTGGAGGCTCTTGCCAAAGAGACTGCTAGTTTCCGGTGACTTGATGGCGTTCATGTTCTTTCCAGGTAGCTAGCTATGTTGGAATGGAGCAGAGGTGGAATATCCTTCGCTCTTTTATTCAGGCGGAGAAGTCCACAACCATCGTATTACTCACTCGCGCTCGTGGTACCTGGTACCAAACCCTGAAATTCCCGACGTGTCCTCCACTGTCAAGGAAACTATCTACCGGGGAGGGACTTTGGGGAAAATCCCACTGTTTCAGTGCAACGAAAAACGCTGCTCGGGATGTTATCTGTGAAACTGATAATACCTACCTACTGTACAGTACAGTATTATACTTTCCGGTGACAAATTTCTGTTCCTGTTCGTTTCCATTGGCAATAAAATGGTGTCAATCAGTCCAAAAATGTTACTTTTTCTCTACCCGGCTGGCTTCTGATGGTGTCGACGTCACTTTGGGTTCCCTACCGGAATGATGCGTGTTCATCCACCACGCGCGTGGATCAGGCCGGTTGGTAACACGAGTTGATGACCAACACACATTGTAATAAATGTAACAACTGACGTGATCGAGAGAACAATTTTCACTTATTTTCCCTTAATTTCCCTTAATTTCCCTTATGTGATACTGTGCCACGACACCGGCGAGAAACTTCCACCACGGTTCAAACGGATACTTCAAAGGTTTCTCAATTGTATTGCGAAACAGAATTGAGGAATAGGAGGTAGACACAATTTGGATTGTACCAAGAATTGTGTGACTACTATAAACAGCAACGGCAATGACAATTGGCTTTGAAAACTTGCAGAAGGCAACAATGGAAACAGCTCTCGCTCAAGAAGCGATGGAAAAGGACGACGACGAGAGCCTAGGGGAAAGCTACGACGACGAAGACAGCGATGGGTCATTTTCGTCGTGGGAAGGCAGTGATGATGAAAGCTTGATTGAAGAAATGGGGGAGAGACTTGAAGAGTTCTCGCATATTGGTACCACACCTGCTTTGGCAGCCTTGATATTCAATACTGACGATTACAAGCTTGCGCTGCCAAAAAAGCGCTTTCCCAAATCATCGGATTCGTCAGTCACCTCACTCCAAAACTCTATTTTATCAGAGATTATCTTCAGCAAAAGTGATGAAGACAGCATCAAATCTTTTCAAATGAGAAGATCTAATTCGGACCAATTCGTTCAACAGGGGTCCTACACAGACCTTGAATTCTCTTCCAAAAACGCAACCTTTGACAACAACAGCCAAAGTGAAACGAATTCGAAAGATCCCAAGCCGTTCTCGTTCTTGAAAGAAATCTTGAAGGAAGATGAAATTCCGTATCCATCCATCTCCGAAGAAGCTACAAATGACTTGTTGCTGGAAATGAAACAAGAAAACTTTGAGGCATATGGGAGAGAAATCGCCGACGCGGCCCGAAAGGGTGATATTGAGGGAGTAAAAAAGCACGTTGATTCTGGAAAGACCCTTCAATGTTGCAACAAGTTCAAAGAGAGTATACTCCATCTTGTCTGTCGCCGAGGGCATGAGGACATTTTACAGTTCATGCTGGAAGAGACAGATGTGTCTGCTTGCATTCAGGATGATCTTGGAAGAACTCCTCTTCATGAATTGGCCTGGACCAGCATTCCAAACTTCTCAATGGTTAAGATGATCCTTCAGAAGTCACCAGATTTGCTATACCTCAAGGATAATAGACAATTTACTCCTCTGCATTATGTGGGAAAGAATAATGTGGATGCATGGTGCGAGTTCCTCGACGCCAACCGGGACCTTCTGCCTCCAAGATCACTTTGAAGATGATGCATACAGAAAATGAGTGCTTCAATCTTGGAAAGCACTTCAATATGCAATATTTTTAAAAAAAGAGATAGAAGTAAAATCAATGAAAATTCACAAGCTTTTGTACTATCTATTGGTAGACTGTTGGATCGGTGGCTATCATGAACTCGATTTCAAGAATATCTGTTGGATCGCTGGCTTTACATCGAGGTCTCCTGTACAGTATATTGTGAACTCGATTTCAAGAATCATTGCTGTTCGTGCTGGCAGAGAAAGATCTTTTTTCCATTCTCGAGATAATCAGAAGGTTGCGCAATGTTTTTAACTACATCATTATTTGAAACTAAGCCATCCTCAAGGACCCCACCACTTTTCTTCTCGTCCAATTTTCATGTTGTCGTTTCAGTGTGTTGCTCTTTGTTAACGACCCTACCCAATAATGACACCCCCAGAGGCAGTCATTCTGGAATCAGATCTACGCTGACAATCATCTTGCTGGGTAAAAGTGGGTTGGTGCGTATCAAAGATAACGTATGACCAAAGCGATTGGTTGGACGTATCAATTACATTCTGCTTGTTGGCAATCAAATCAATGGGAAGGTAGCACCCACGAGTATTGACCGATGCGACCAAGAAGGAGGTCATACCCGCCATAGCACCATGGACCGCATTATGGGCCAGTTGAGTGCAAAAATTATTGTCGTTAGTAGACGGAGGAATGCCTCGGACCATGTAGGATGGATCGACGTATTTGAATTTAATCTGGTCGTTAAAGGGTGTCTTCCCTTTTACCTTTTCATTCAATCGTGGCTCTAGTTGCTGGATTAACCAGGGGCCAACGTCATCCAATATAATATTTCCTGAAGCGTCTCGTTTGGTAACACCGTTGCTACCCAAAGTGGCCATGAGATCTTGTCCAGCTCCTTCAGCGATCACCACGATGGCGTTTCCATTCTCCAGCAATCGGTTGGCCAAATGATCGACTATGCCTCCTTCTCCGTCTAAGTAGAAATCGACTTCAGGGACTAAGCACAGATCCACAACACGAGATCCCAAAGTCGCATGCATAGCAATGAATCCGGAATGTCGCCCCATGACCTTGACCACTCCCAAGCCGAGCGGAAATCCTTGGGCCTCAGTCACGGCGACATCAATGGCACGCCGCGCCGCATCGACGGCACTTTCAAAACCAAACGTTCGATCAATAAGTGGAATGTCGTTGTCTATAGTCTTGGGGATGACCGCAACTGCAATTTCTATTCCACGCGATTGAATTTCTTCTGCAATTTTGGCTGCACATCCCGAAATCATAATGGAAACAATGAAATATTAGATTGTGTGGCATTGAGGACAAACTCGACAAGGATTGAAACCGGTAATAGTATCAATCCAACTCACCTGCACCCCGCAAAGTTCCATCACCTCCTGTCACGAACAGCAAATTGATGCCAGCTTCGACCAACGCATCAACAATCGCATTGGTATCGTGACCGCCTCTAGAGCTTCCCAGAAACGATCCACCCATATTGTGAAAGTTGCGCACCTTTTTTTCGTCCAACTTGATCCAAGAAGGGCGGTCCTGGAATCCTCGGTATCCAAAAGGGATTCCATAGATGGTGGGAACTCCGTATTGTCGTCGCAGGCACATGACAATTTCACGAACGACAGTATTGAGGCCTCGAATTCACAATGCCAGTCACGGAAGCAAAAGCAGACGTAAATTGTCAGCATTGATGATACTATGATACGAGATCTCCATAATGAAACTCACCTGGACACAAGCCTCCACAGGTTACTACAGCAGCAATGGATTTCTGGGGATCAAAGGCAATATTCAATCGGGGTCCCGCCAAGGGAAAGGCTTCAGCTTTGATTTTGATTCCCTCACTTGACACGCCTTCAGTATCCACTTGCACATCGGCCGCCACTGCGTCATCTCCGTCGACAAACCAACAAAGTGGTGTGTTTGGACGTTGCGAAAGTGGATTGGGGAACATGGTTCGATCTGAGTTGGAATCAAAGACGAGATCAATATGTTGGACATTCCACGCATCCTTCGACTTTCCATTAAATTCTCTGTCTTCGTCAGTGGAGGCCATTTTTCTGGAAATAATATATTGGTTCTTCTGTTGTTGTTTTTCAAGGTGGTACTGGTAGTGCTTGCTTACCGTGCTCTGCTTCAATTTCTGGGTTGTGTTCTGGTCAAAGGGGTCAGTCACGTTATTTTTTCTTCCATGCGTTCGTTCGTTACGAACCAAAAGCACACACGCCAGTATGTGTGCACACAGATGAGACACAGTGCATGTACACAGTACACTTTTTGTGTGCAGTCTTATCTCATTATCAATCTCATATTTTAGTGGTATGTCGCTGTCGAACCACAATATAGCCATTCAAAGCTACAATTCCATTCTTCAGTTGACCTTCAATCCGATCGACAGGATGCCATATCGACTGCCATTGTGCTTCATCCTCTGTTCTGAAGTTTTATGCTATCAAACAGCATTTGACATTTTTCTTCATCCTCGTTTTCTTCAAGAGCCAGAAGCATAACATTCGCCAGGTTTGATGGCAGGATGTGTTGGACAAGTTCTTCAAACTCTTTCGAACCACAACGTCTTCCAAGAACCGATATATTAGCTATGTTTTGTTGTGACTTGCTTTGGAACCACCAATTTTTAGGAATGATTAGTATATCCCCAGGTTGAATACAAGCAGATACTACGTCTCTTTGATTATCAGACCAGTCGTCCATCAATATGTCTTGCCCAGAGTTCCAGCCGACATTGAAGGTATCACCGTCCCATGTTCGAGTAATGGCACGAGTTCCTTTGTATGAATCTATTGTCTTCTGGCTTATGGCTTCCATTTCATATTCTATAGGACCTCCTCCGATGCTAAGGATGGTGGTAGCATAGTACCTGGATGACAAGGTAGATATTGCTTGGTTGCAGGAAATAACCAACTGTTCGTGCATGGGAGTGTAAGGAGAAAAGTTTGAAAGAATATCTGGGTCGCTGAAGAAAGATTGACAATATTCGTAGATTGGTAACTGATCAGTGGAACAACTGGATCCAATCGATGCAACGTAGATTGCCTCTCCATTCTCTTGTTCAATGCTCGATTGCACTTTTTCCAGAGCGTCTTGTAGTGGTTGTTCTCCTTCTTCTTCTTCTTCTTCTCCTCCTCCGTTGTCTTCGACTGAAGTTGTTTGTACGTCTACCATAACCATTTCACTCTTGGATCTTGTCTGGATATGCTTCCACCATTGTCTCCTTTGTGACTGAGCTATGGCATCGCATATCAAGATTGGTCTCTGGACATTGGGCAATAAGTTCAGATCCAAGATTTCCGAAGCAAGGCGACTTTCCACAACCACTGAATGCACAAATTGTGGAAGCAAGAATATCTGGCAGAAGCAGTAAAAGGCAGTGGCAGATAGGAGGAACCTTGTTCGATCCGTCATTGTCGTGTCAATTTTTTGAAAAGAGGGCTCAACTCGTGAATGCAAATCGTGACTCAGCCCTAAACAACAAGAAGATCATCGTGACTACCGGTATGATGAAACAAACCCTGTCCATCAACACTATACGAGCAAGGGGCAAAGCAAACTAACTAGAAAACTGATAAAGATTGATTGAGAGTATAGAAAAAGAGAAATAATAGCACCATGGGAGTCGGCAATGTGATGCAGGAGCATCACCGGAAAAAGCGAAAGAAGGACATGCAAAAGAACAAACAGCAACGCCTGAAAGCTCGCGATGAACGAGTGCTGACCACCAAATCAGTTTCCAGTGTTCAAGAGGATATTAAAAAGTTAAAAATCAGAAAAAATCTCCAACCGACTGAAACACAAAAGCTGCAGCGATTGGAAAAAGAGCTGAAGATTCTAAAGGAAGCTCAAAGCAAACAACCCAAGCCCCACTGGAAACCACAGCAAACCCATTCGGCTCCAAAGCTTGACAATCCGAAGAAATCTGTCTACTTTGACGAAAAATTCAACCCATATGGTGCCCCGCCTCCCGGAAAGCCAAGGCTCTACCACCGAAGGGGTGGAGGTGTTACTATGAATATGGATGAAGCGATTGTCCCTGGAGAGGAACCACCGCCGCCACCTCCTCCACCTCCTCCACCTCCACCACAACAAAACAATCATCGTCAGGCCAATGATAATCGAGGAGGTCACGATAGAAGAGGAGACCATACTAGAGGTGCTAGATCTCCTTCTCCGCCCCGAAAAGAAACTGAGTCACAATCTACAACGATACGAGAAGAACGAGCCAAAGAAGTTGAATCGACAGAAGAGAAGAACAAGCCATTGACGATACCATCGCTCCCACCACCATCCAAAGCAGTCGAACGTGGACGTAGAGGAAAGGTGAATGCAGATATATGGGCATCAAACGAGGAAGTAGACTACGAACTACGGGCCAATCAAGTGGACCTCGAGGCCGACAACATTGGTGAAGTCAAAAAGAAAGCAGCGAAAAAGAAAAAGAAGAAACCACCACTCGAATTCCACTATCAGGACATGTCTGGCCAAGTACAAGGTCCGTTCCAAAAAGCACAAATGCGCGAATGGATGAATGCTGGCTTCTTCCCCCCATCGACAAAGGTAAGGACTAGTCGGAAAGATATATGGCTCCCAATTGGTGAAGTGCAGGCTTTGGAAGAAGTCCAAACACCAGCTCCATCGGCGTCCGCAAATGAGCCGTCTGTTAGTGATCGAATTGCAGCACTAAAGGGAGAGAACAGCATACAGGATCGTATCGCAGCGCTCAAGGGACAAAACGAAGATAGTGGCGAAGGCGACAATGTTGACAACGACGAACTCCGCGATCGCATTGCAGCGCTCCGGAAATCACTGGCCGCAAAGGCTCCACAAGAAGCTCAAGTTGTCAATGATGATGAATCATCGATGCCGCACAATTCTACCCCAGCGTATCCTCCACCCGATGATGTTTATGAAGAGGAACAAGACGTGGGACCGGCCTATCCGCCACCTGATGACGTTTACGAAGAAGAACAAGTTGCTGGACCAGCTCACCCTCCCCCAGATGATGTCTATGATGGGGAACAACAAGCTGGACCAGCGTATCCTCCATTGAACGATGTGTATGATGACGAGCAAGAAGCTGGACCAGCGTATCCTCCACCAGATGATGTTTACGATGGAGAGCAAGCATCTGGACCGGCGTATCCTCAGCCGGATGATGTTTACGATGGAGAGCAAGAAGGTGGACCATCGTATCCTCAACCAGAGGATGTACCGGCATACCCACTGGACGAACAAGGAGTTGCACCGTACACTGTCGATGAGGGCTACGGAGAAGGCCAGGATCAAGGTCCAGCACCATACCCAGTTGGTGACGGGCCTCCTGCGGTGGCACCTTACCCAGCCGTCGATGTTCCATATCCAGCGAACGATTCCTATCCTACCGACATGGCGTACCCTGCTACTGACACCTATCCAGTTTCAGAAGGAGACCTAGCCTATCCTGCAACGGATGCATATCCCGCGGTAGAACCATACCCTGTGGCGGACGAGAGTGATGACATACAAGGGCCACAAATGGGCCCTCCTATGGAACCTCCGCAGAAAACAATAAAGGTAGACAAGGCCGTCGTAGCTTTTCTTCCCTCCCATTTGCGCAAACCGAAACGGAAGCCTGCTGCAGCGGAATCGGAAGCAGCCCCGAAACGAACAAAGGTGAAGGCGAAGAATGACAAGAATGGTACAGAGGATGACTTGGACAAGTTTATGGAAGAGATTGATGGGCTATAACTTTCTTCTTTGCTTGTCAACTTGATAATCTCTTTTCTCTTTCTGCGCATCACATGTTCACCATCTAGCATATCCAACAGTAGCCACATTAATGCATTAGGACGCTCTCTCTACGATGAGAGTTAGGAGAATAACAATAGCTCGTTAAGGCTTGTCCAGCAACCCGCCTGGCAAATCAAAGATGACAAAACCTATAGATCATTGCCTGAATAATTGTGCATTGCTACTTCATCAGGAGTGGGTTTCCAGTTGTACAACGCCTTCCTCCCATGACATCTCACAACAGGTAGATTACAGTATATTAACATTTGACCAGAAAAAAAAGCCAGTGTAGAGTGTAATTATCATGGTGGCGAGGTCTTGGTGTTTGACGATCATCGTTTGCACTGCGTTCACCCAAGGGAGTGTTTAACATGGAAGTATTTTGATAGGTCCAAATCCATATTAAACGCGGTCACAGCACCGCACAGTTGCCGAATAGGCTGGATCACAACCAAATAACTCTAACGACTGGATTCATTTTCTTTTTAAAATAGGAATGCTATAGCTCTACATCTACTCGGAGCTTTGGTTGAATGCGTAGCAGTGGCGGACGTACCCCCCCAAACTGAGCAACTGTCTGTGGATCATCAGCGTCGTTGTGAACACCAAATGTGAAACTATTTCCTCCATATTGGTACCCTGCGAAACCCTGAAGGTTTCCAAATCCGTCAGGTCTCAGCATTGCAACCAGATCAAGACCGAAACTTACGGACCGTTGCCCCAGTTGCTTTTCCTTGTTTGTCACCTTCATGACATTTTTCGTTCGCCTCAGCTGTGCTGCAGGACTGTCAACGACTGCAATGCCCAGATCAGTGAGTCTAGACTCTGCATCTCGGCAAACCTTGGCTTTGCTAAGACCTAAGGATGGCACTTCTAGTTCTGCCAAAGTCTTTTCTAGATCGGACATTGCCGATTGCAAGCCAACAGCTGTTTCAGCCTTTACTTCCTCTGGTGAAGCATTCATTTTTTTCAAAAGACACCCACGAAACTTTTTCTCCACAGATTTATTGATATTGTTCACTTGCAGAGTGAAAGCATTGCGGATGGAGCTGTCGATCAAAGAGGCGAGTTGGGCTCTCATTTCCATTCTGTAGGTCGCCACAAGAGGTAGTCCAGCAGCAGCTAGAGTCTCGGAATCAAAGCTAGCAAGGACTCGCTGACGAACTAATTCCGCTTCCGAACCAAATCCTTCTACCCAAAGTCCTCGGGAAATACGGTTTTCCCATACGACAACCTTAGCTCGAACCGTTCTCGTTTGTTTTGTGACTGCATTGCCAACAGTAACAAAAGCTTGAGCAATATGTGGAGGATCTTTTGCTGCTACTGCAACTCCTGATCGAATAACTTTACTGTGTGCTTCTTCGAGAGCACTTGCAAGGGACGTATCCGTTCCGGCTATCGTCCCTGCGTGCTGAAAGGCTTTTGACAACACCTGAGATAGGAGAAGCAAGTTGGCACACTAAATGAGGGGATTGCAATTAGACACTCCCATGTATAATGGGCCATCATGTCACTTACAGCATTTGGATCCGACTTTGAATCGACAGAGACAACGGAAACATCGTACATTTCGGTGAATGCAGCATCAGATTTGACTTCAGCAGCTGTTGCATCGAAGAGGCTTTTGGCTTCTCCCTTCAGGCGAAGACTCTCGGATTCACCAATGTCGCCATGAATACAAAGTATGAGCAACTGCTTGGATGATGAAGCGAGGCTCAATCGCGCTCTGAACAAGGCTGTTATTGTCCTGGCATGTCTCGAATTACTCCATCCTGCTTCCACATCTCCATGTGTGATACCATCCACTAGAATTGCATCGGACACAACCGAAATAGTGGATAAAGCACAGCCCTCAGCGACCGATGTTCCACTGAGGGTGGCTCCACGACAGACTAGGCATGGAGGATCTGTCGATTCTAGACAAAGGATCTCATTTGAATCAGTCAAGAAAGACTTCGTGTCAGGGCTGAAAACAATCGACACAACACCCTGAGACGTTGTTTTAGCATCCGATATTTTCAACCGGAGGTTTCCTGATGCATCCATCAACGTGCTCCTAGCCGAACATGACGCAAGCACAGTGAGCAAGCGAGGAAGAATTCTCATTGTACCTCAATCCAAATCTGTTATCTGCAAAGTGGCCCGTCTTCTTTTCCCCGGGCAGCTTTGCTTACTACTTTGGGGTGTGCACGTGAAAATTGAGACACATGGTGTGGATCCTTAATACGACCCAAATTTGGTCGTTTTATTTCCGACTCCATCGACCAACTCCAAAGCTCGACTCAGTCGACTAAATATTTGTTCTTAGTTTTTCAGCCTTTACGGCACGTTGTGTCTGCCTTCCTCACCATTTGCAGACAATACCCTGTACATTTATAATTTTTATTGTCGGTAGTGGTAAGTTTCAGGTTTCGGATCTATCCTGACACCAACACTGGGGTGGGTCTAAGTTTACGGTACACGTGTAACGATTCCAGAAAGTTTTACAGCGAGCGAGTTGCGCCGTAATAAACGTACACAAAAAACGTACATCCCCACAGGCGCATGGTGCTTTCGGATCTTGGAAGATTCGCTCCCGGGAAGGTTTCTGGAGAGGGTGTAAGTTGTAAGAGTTGAAGTTGAGAATTTTGTGCGTTATAACTATTATGGACTGTCTGTCTGTCTGTGCCATTGACTTGTGTGACAAAACAAAACCGTCGATGACGTTTTTGCCATAATAACAGTGTGTTTGTAGCAGCAATTCGTTTGGCAATTCACAACTGCTAGGCAGCGATTCTATCCAAAACAACGCTTATCTATGCCCTGCCTGCGCATACGAAGCCTACAATCTTCTTGGGTGTTGAGTGTTTTGCGTTGTTTTCAGTTGTTGAGTGTCAGACTAGGCAGCGTCTCCCTTTACTAGCTGCTATGGAAGTCCATGTCTAGGCTGTGATTTGCTGTCAATCAGATATTGCTTTCATACATATTGAATCAAGTCTGCCCATTGGCGAATAGGCTCCTCATTGTATCCTGCAAATTGTCTGTGTTGCTGTGGATGAACAGGAAGATGGTGGAGAAGAGCCAAGCTTGCGGTTTTGGAGGACGTGCCAGAGACAATCGTGCAACAGAGGAACAATGTGGAGCATGCATCGCCTCTTTGCACAAAAGAACAAGGATCCAAACACAAATATGGTGCAACAAAAAGTAAAAAATAACAATGCATGTCTCCATTCAAACCTTGAGACAACCTTCATTACTACCTATGTTCTCTTAGGTTACTGCAAGGGTGCTTTACCTTCAATCTCCTGACAAGCTGATGCCTCTACTTTCTTCACCAGCAATTTGTGGAAGAATCCAATTTGTTCCAATCGTGCTTCCTTTTCCAACAGGAGTTGCCTTCCCGCATTCTTGATCTATCTTACTTTCCATGAAATGAAAAAAGTCCCTCATCCGTTTCTTTTCCAATTAGGTCATCTTTGTTCCGCCCCCAACAAAAAGCCAAACGATCTATTTGCTACTTTTCTTTGATGCTGCAATGTAAACAGGCCTTCCACTGAGGGCCTCTTCAGCAGTTTCCTCACATCTTGCAGCATATCTACCAAAGGATAATTTGGGGCTACCAATTCTTACAACTTGCCGCTAGACCTTTTCCTTAAAAGCCAGCAGTATGTGTAATCCTTACCTCTTCTTCTTATACACTTGGACTTCAGAATGGTTGGTGAAAAATCCAGCATTGCAACAAAGCATCGACCATTTGGAATAGGTTTTCCACTTACATACGTCTTGATCATCTTTTGTCTCTCAGCTGAAAATGCCCTGGACCAATGGTTGGATACCCAAGTGAACAACCCGGCCGTAAAACATGCCATCCTCCTCCTTATCCAAGGTGTCCATGATCCATCCCTTCCTGCCCTACGGGGTGTCCCTGGCCACCTCTGTAGGGCCTTCCGCTCCCAACAATGCAGCCACTGCTGGCTACCAAGGACTCTTGGACGGATGGCTGTCTCGTCAATGGGCCCCTTGCAGGAAGAATACCTACAGTTGCGTGGGAGGCAGTGCTCTCCCACTCTGTGGGTTTCTCGTCTCTTGCACCAGCTGATCTTGATGGGGTTCCAGAACTGGGAACATCAGAACTTGGTGCAACACTTGGAGGATACTGTGCAGCTTTGTGAGCATGTTTGATATGGGCCCAACCAACCTTCCAAAGGTTGTCCAGCACATGCTCTTGGTCAAGCCCCAGACAGTACTGAACAACAAACCCTTGGTAGATTGGGAGGAGTGGTTAAAGCTGGTGAAAATGGAATACACGGCCTACTGCAGCACTCTGGCGCCTCAACGCCACATTCTCCATCACTTTTTCCATCCTAAGGACCAAATCCCCTAACCACTGTTTTGTGGAAGAGTCCGGACCCACTGGTTCTGACTAAAGCAACTTCTGTTTATCAGATGCCTCTTGTGGTTCAAACTTGTTGTTAACTTGTCGCTTCACAGTACCTGACCTGTACAGCCGAACATTCCACCAGCAATCCTATGCGCTAGAGAGCATTCTTTAATCGATTGATGTTTCAGTTATTTTTATTATCATTATTCTCTCAGCTGCAAATGATGCTCCTCTTGCCCTATCACTTTGATGGGGAGATAACATCTACATCCATTGCGCTGACCTACAACAGATCACAAGTCACGCATCTCTGCTCAATACAGTGAATAAAAGCGGAATCAATCATCCAATGAGAAGAAGTTTCACCTGGTTTTTTTATATATCCATCACTTTTCTTCTTTGCGCATGCCACACATTTGCCACACCTAAATTTCCATGCCTACAGTAAATCGTACCACCTACAGTATCCCTACATAGTACCGCCAAATCTGCTGGGTGCACTATGAAATACTACTACTATCTGTACCATTTTATACAATACGATACCCCCAAACAAGCCATACCGATTTCCTCTCCCCTCTTTAAAAATTGAGACGAGCCTCGTCTCCTTTTCTTATCTCTCCATTGTTTTGTATACATTGCAGAAGATCGACTGAAAATAAGGTGGAGGTTTGGCCAAGGTTTTGAAGCAACTCAAAACAAAAACAAACTCCAACACCTTCATAGTGGGCTTCTGCCACTGCTGCACCAATGCGCAAGGATTTCTACCACTGGCAACTGAAATTAGCTACTAGAAAGAAGGTGGGGATTCGTTTATCCAAGGGTAAAACAGCCAATCCAATCGCCGGGCCGTGGAAGCAAATTTGTTGTTCTGATTGCGGACTGATTGGTTTCCACGATGGCGCGAAAATCTAGTCAAGATCAATCGTCGGCGGGCATTATCGTCGAAACATTGATGAAAGAAGCAAGAGAAAGAGTGGCCTGTGATTTTCTCGAGGCTTGTGAGGGCGACGAAGCGAAGCGGGCAGTGGTACTCGAGCTCTGTAAAAAGGTACTCAGCAATGAACAATATTCCAAAATAGTATCAGCGAAGAGAAGTGAAGAAGATGATAGCGAAATTGATGAACAGGACGATAACGGAAACGATGAGAGCGACGGAAGTGGTGAAAGAGACGAGGGCAGTAGCGATGATAGTAGCATCCCCACTATGAAAGACATCAAGGGCAAACCTTACCAAGATGGTATTAGTGCTGAAACTGGAGAACTGCCTTTCGAAGAATTCGAAGACTTGTTCGAGCCAGACGGAAATCAACAGGAAAATCAAAAGGAACAAATGTGTAGAAGAAAACCGTCACTCATACCAAACAAAGATGCCATTCGCCTATTTGGTGCAGAAGCTGCAAAGAAGCTGGTCAACTGGCATCACCATGTGAAGCATTCGGGGCAGCTATACAGCGAAGAATGGTTGGAAGGAAGGATCCGTGATCAGAATTTGGGAACCATCGCGAAACCAATGCTGCTCATATGTCTACAACACATTAAGATTTCACGTGCGCCAACAGCGGTGCTAGGTAAGATATGCCATGATCTCGAATTGCAGTCTCTGATCAAGAAAGCTCTGGAGGTTTGGGGGGTAGCAGATAGATTTCCTAGATTGTGGGCGAGGAAGCCTGCTGACCAATATGCACGCACGGGCGATATCAAAATGTGTCGTCAATGCGAGATCTTTGTTGCAAGGGCTTACGTCTGCGTAACGACACTCAAACACGCAGCTGTCAGTGATGATCTTGGAAACAAACTATTGTCATGCCTCGTGGACATGGAAAAGAACTTACCTCCGGATTTGGCAAAGAAAAGGGCCCGAAGAATGAGTAAAGATTCGCCAAGGAGAAATGGTACGCCTTCCTGACACCGATTGGCAGTTTGAATGATGAAAAAAATAATTCAACAAGTATGCCAACATACAGGAAAAGTTTTGGGTGAATTCAATTCTGCTCGAGATATCGTCAACAGACTGGGCGATTCCATGAACGTCGACTACATTTGCAAAGTTTTAAAAGGAAAGCAAAAGACCGCCTGCAACTATATTTGGCGATACAAGAAAGTGTCTACGAGCACAAATACCATATCGAAAGCGAGGGGCAAGCCCAAGACCAAGGAAAGGCCGGAAGATGGCAGAAATGGCGGCAGGGAGGACGAGGAAATGGATAGTCAAGTCGCCTCACTCAACAAGAGATTAGGCAAAAGCATTTCACCGACGAGGAAGGAAAAGGCTGGATCTTTGACGGACATAGCGAAAACCAAGTCAGTAACAAGAAACACTAGCAACGAAGACACTTCTGACGATACTGATGATGAATGCAATATTGAACAATTATCGCTTGAAACGGGAGAAGTTCTGGGGGAATTCAGCAACGTTCTAGAAATTGAGGACCGCATCGGCCATTTGTTGAATGTCACAAGTCCCAGGAGTAGTATATTCACGGTTTTGAGAGGAGTGCAAAAAAGTGCCTGCGGATTCGGTTGGCGTTACAAGAAAAAGTCGACTACTGCTAGAAATATATCGAGTCAAACGGTCTCGTCTAAGGAAACCAAAGGTGGTAATCGTGCGGACAGCAACAAGGGCGATACTCAAGCTGCCTCGCCAAACATGGGCTTGGACAGCAGCATGTCGCCAAAGATGAAGGAGAAGGTTGCGTCGTCGACGGACAACGCAAAAAATAATCTAGCAGCAACAAACACTAGCAATGCAGACGCTTGTGACGATACTGATGATGAAGGCATTATTGAACAAGTATCACTTGAAACGGGAGAGGTTTTGGGGGAATTCAGCAACGTTCTAGAAGTTGAGGACCGAATCGGCCATTTGTTGAATACCACAAATCCCAGGAAGAGAATAAAGATGGTTTTGAGAGGAGTGCAAAAAAGTGCCGCTGGATTCAGTTGGCGCTACAAGAAAAAGTTGACGAGTGCTGGAAACAAATCAAATCAAACAAACAAGTCCAAGGAAACCAAAGGTGATAACCTTGCGGAGGGTAGCGAGGGCGAGAAAGGCTATATTCGAGCTGTCTCACCATACAAGAGACTAGACAAGACTGAACCAACACAACAACCAATGAAGAAAAGTTCGAGCACATTAAAGGAGGTTACAAAAAAAACATCACCATTATCAAAGTCCATGTTTGCGGATACTGCAGGATGGTTATCATAGGTATTTCGTAAGATAGTAGCTTCCATTGGAGTTGTATAGTTTGCACGTAGTGGAGCTCCCTCAGTTTGGATACGGTACGCCATGTCAAATTTCACAGCAGGATATTCTTTTGGAACGGTCTTGCCATCCATCGTCTTTTCGATAATATCCCATTCGGCATTGAAATCTCGACCTTGATTGAATATTCGCCACCAAGCCAGCGCACAAAATCGCCATGGTGGAAATCAAACCGTAGTAAACCTGCAGAATTAAGCCACGCGCGATGAGGATCCAAGGTAGTTGGAATCCCTGCCGACGGCATGGGACGTTCCTCCCGCAAACAAACGAGGGACGTGACTGACGCAAAGCGACGCAACTCCACACATTTCTTCCATTGCGGACAAGTTAGAACAAACTCCTTTCGATCGTTGACTTCAAGGAATTTCCAAGCGTGGTGAATCATAGAGATGGGGTTCACTTTATCATGGGTACTCGACCTGTCTTTGTGCCGTTTACCAAAACCCCATTGCCGTTTTCGAAAAGGTGACCACGGGCGGGAAATGGGAAATGGAAGTACCAACGAATCTTTTATCAAAGCGTAATGTTTCTTTTCCATCATAGTATAATCTTCATTGGTGAAGAAACCAGAAGCTTGGACTAGATGGACCACTGTCATCAGTGTAGGTAGAACTTGTCCACAGCCAGGTACTTGGATGTGCATTGTCCCCATCATAGTCGTCAAGTTTTCTTCACCCACTGGCACACACATTACAATGCGCAAAGGCAATTCAACATATTCCAAATGCTGCCAATCTCCTTTACCTGGCCACCGATTTGTGACCTTTGGTCCCGGAGTGCGACGAAAAGGTCGTCTTGGCGGCACCTGTAAAGTGACAGAAGTCGAATTTACCATTGGAGATTTGTGTGACTTTAGCTGGGCCCCCTCAGGCGGCAACGGCTCCCATCACCATTGTGTGCTGGGCGTCAATCTTTTGAATGCTTCTGTTGGTAATAGATAGTCATTGTATTTCTTGACAAAAGCAACAACGTCTTTCCAGTTTGCTTC
>CAKOGP040000302.1:0-77634 GCA_933822405.4 Cylindrotheca closterium | reverse complement strand
GCCATCTCATCTGATTGATCATCATCAGAGCCCATGGTTGAAGTCCTCAATCAAGCACTTTTAACAACAGCAAAACCGGTGTCGCTACACGGTCATTGCGTAGATAAAGTACTAGAGAAGATGACTTATTGTTTTTGCAAAATGCGTGATTTTTGTTTTTTGATTTTTGAAACTGAATTTTATCGACCGATGATTTGGATTCTAACCTTGATCTCTCTTCTGTGGCACCAACCGTGCCACCACCAGCACCTCCAGATGAAAATGTTGACGACAATATTCAAATTGATGATGTCCCAGTTGACGATATTCAAATTGAAGAACCCTTTGTACACACGCGTTCAGGACAACATGTCAAACCAAATACCCGATACTTCAATGATAAAATGGTTCACGCACATTTGGCATTTCTTGAGACTTACTCTCCCACGTGCGATGATGACATCAGAAATTGTCAACTACTGCAAGCAGATCACTCTGAAGAACCGCATTCTTTTGCCTCCATTTATGGATTGGCAGGATCCACTGATCCAGATACAATGACTTTCTCAGAAGGGATGAGCGCCCATGATAAGAACGAATTTGTCAAGGCCATGTATAAAGAGCTGGGTGATCATATCAGAAGGAAACATTGGAAAGTTGTCCCAATCGGGAGCATTCCAACCCACAAACGAGCCATTCCCATGGTGTGGGCTATGAAGCGAAAGAAGAACCCTATAGGGGAAATCATCAAGTGGAAAGCTAGATTATGCGCTGGCAGTCACATGTCCATTGAGAATGTTGACTACTGGAACACATATGCACCAGTTGTATCTTGGAGCACTGTTTGTCTTGTGGTAATATTTGCTCTGATCAACGATTGGCATATGGAATCCATCGACTTTGTATTGGCATATCCACAGGCTCCCATCCGAACTGACATTTTTATGAAACCTCCAAAAGTACCTCCGAATTTCACAATTCCTGATTTACCGAAAACTGCAGATCGATCCATCAACGTTTACAAATTGTTACAGAACCTTTATGGCTTGAAAGATGCTGGACGCACATGGTCACAATTTCTTCACAAGGGATTGATTGATCAAGGATGGAAACAATCAAGTATTGATTCTTGCTTGTACACCAAACAAAACATTATTTTGGTACTTTATGTGGATGATGCGTGTTTACTCTCACCAGACAAAAATCTTATCAACAGAGAAATCAAATCCCTTCAAGAACAGTACAACCTCACCGACGATGGAGAACTACAGGATTACCTTGGTACCAGATTCACAAAATTACCAGATGGTTCCATCTTATTGGAACAACCACGAATGATCAACCGAATTTTGGAAATGGTTGGATTGGATGCTTCCGATTCCAGCCGAGTCAAGACACATGATTGTCCTGCCTCGAGTACCAACATCCTCGATAAAGATCCTGATGGAAAACCTCACGGATATGCTTGGAACTACAGATCAGTTGTTGGGAGTCTCAGTTATGTACAGGCAATGATACGTCCAGATATCACAATGGCCGTACAACAATGTGCAAGATTCTGCAATGATCCCAAAGAATCGCATGCCATGGCCGTTAAACGCATTTGCAGATATTTATACAAAACCCGCCACATGGGATTACACTTCAAACCGGATAAGACAAAAGGACTGGAATGTTATGTTGACGCCGATTGGGCAGGATCTTGGCGAGATCGAACATCTACTGATCCGCTGTCTTCACGATCACGAACTGGATATATTATCACCTATGCTGGTTGTCCAATTGTCTGGGCATCCAAGTTGCAAACTCTTGTTGCACTGTCCACAACTGAAGCGGAATACATTGCGCTATCATCATCTCTACGCGAAGTTATCGCACTAATGAACTTGATCAACGAATTGAAGTCATTGGATTTTAAACTTTCAGTTGATACGCCAAAGGTCATTTGTACGGTGTTCGAAGACAATCGAAGTTGTCTTGAGATTGCAACCAATCACCGAACACGACCGAGGACAAAACATCTCTCCATTCGACTTCATCATTTTCGGTCTCATGTTCTGGCCAAAACAATCGATATCAAACACATTTCCACCAAAGAGCAATTGGCCGACATCTTCACTAAACCATTGGCCAGAGATCAGTCTATCAAATTACGAGATCGATTCATGGGTTGGGACTCTCTCGGCGAGAGGGAGTGAGAGATTAAGCTCCAGAGTCATACACATGAATCGAGAGAGTCGATCCGTTTCGTGTCTCAAATGCGTACTCGAAGGATCTTTTATTCGATACGCTTCTCTCGATACATTTTGTGTCTCAAGTGCGTGTTCGAAGGATCTTTGATTCGATACGCAACTTCGCCTATCTCTGGTTTTCTCTTTCTTTGTTGTTTTAAAATCATAATCTTTACTTTACATCATTACAACGATATTTTCACAGAGCAAGTGTAAAAAGTGTGATTTTAAAAGGAACCCGGAAAAGATGTCTAGCCGTCACCCGTATATCGCGTTGGGAAGCAGACGAACGTTTGCTGCTGTCTCTCGCCGATGACGGAAGCAAGCACCATCTCTTCGTTTCTATCGATCAATTCCTATCGATTGATATCATGAGTCAAATATCAGGAACATCCCGTCGCGTTGTAAGAAACCTTGCTCATCGCAAGGTCGATTGGTACGTTTTCTAATTTTTCTCCTTGATTGGACTTTTTTTGGGTGTTGCGATGCCGATGACCGAGATTTTTAGCTTCGCGATACATTCTTGACCTTCATGCGATGGGTCTTTTGCAGTGTAATAGTTTTCGTGCACGTTATTCACCGAGTTATTCAATTTGATTTTACCGTACAACAGGTCTGCTGATGTCTGGAAGGCTGCTCCCATTGTCAACAATGTCAACCAGTTCCGCGCTTGGGTTTCTTCTGCCGAAGGCCAAGCCGAGAAGTACAAGGCCGCTCCCGCAGCTATTGACTTCTCCGGTGCCAAGAGCAAGGTTCGTGACACTGAAATGATCGATATGCTAGAGTCTTTCTACAAGACTGCAAAGCCTGCTCCTGAAACGCACGAATGGGATGCCGAGGATAAGGCTTTCAAGACCCAACACTTTGAACAGGTTAAGGAACAAGCCGCTGTCTACGCTGAACTCAAGGAAGATTTGCTCAAGGAAATCGAGTTCCAAAAGGCCACCAGAACAACTGCCGAGACCACCATCTACGATCTCATGTGCAACAACCCTACCATCCACGAGGAGATTGAAGACGAGATCGAACGTCGTGAGTGGTTCAAGGATATTGGTTTGAACGCCAAGTAAGCTGTTAGTTAGGAATAGGATATTTTGATCATCCTAGTGACTTGGTTTAATGGTACTACAATTAAGAGTATGCTATTGTACTTCTTTCGTTTCTGGGCCTGTTTGTGGAAGACACCAGAAGCGTTTCTCGCAGTTGCAGGGTTCACGTTTATAGGAATTGTCAATCTTATCCTGCAATTTGTCTACGAGAATACCAGAGATTTAACAAATTGATTTTCACCTTCGAGTTTTTCCTGGAGAAAGCGTAGAACCTGGAACACATGGAGAATATCCGACTGGTGGTGGTGGTGGTGGTGGTGGTGTAGGAAGCGACATAGAAACAGGAGATGAACGACGAGGAAGAGTGCCTGACCTAGTGACATTGTGAAATAGGTACTGTTGCTATCTTCGATCGATTGGGTGCATTGACTGTGGGGAGTGAGTTGGCCTTGTTCGCTACTAACAAGTAGATGTAATGATCGGAAAGACTAGCAGCTACAATAATGATCAGAAAGTGTAGATACCGGATATCCGGTTCGATACTGTACTGCGATAGTGTCAGAATCGACTACTCCGACCAATATGCGAACTCGTCACGATTTGGGAGAAGACACAACGAATGAATGTCAGTAAAGAAATCCATCAACAACACAAATAGTACAGAAAAACCATGTTTCGCAAATTTCCTCAGTTGATGCAGCGACGAGGATTCTCCTCAACAACATCAGCAGGCTTTGACAAGGTCGGAGTGATCGGCCTTGGTTTGATGGGTCACGGAATCTGTCAAGTGGCGGCAGCTTCAGGAGCCCATCAAAGCGTTATTGCCTACGAACAGGAACAAAGGTTCCTCGATTCTGGAAAGGATCGAATTTTCAAGTCTATAGACAAACTCGTTCAAAAAGAGAAAATTACTGCGACGAAAGCAGAAGAGAGTATGAATTCCATCACATTCACCACAGATGTTGATGCCTTGCAAGATACTGATTTCATAGTGGAAGCTGTGATCGAGAATATGGACCTCAAGCGGGATTTGTACACAAGTCTCGGAAATATTTGTAAGCCAGAAACTATCTTTGCTTCTAACACATCGTCGTTGTCGATCACGGAAATGTCAGAATTCTCTGGAAGAGAAGAGAATTTTGTCGGCGTTCATTTCTTCAACCCAGTACAGGTAGGTTGGTTCGCGGCACGATGAATACTCTGGGTACCTTGGAACTATCTCTCAACCTTGTATAGTTGATGAAACTGGTCGAGGTTATTCGGACGGAGAAGACAGACCCAGAAGTCTTCCAAAAAGCATATGATTGGGTCGGTCAGATTGGCAAAGTGGCAGTTAGTTGTGGTGATACTCCAGGTTTCATTGTCAATCGTCTCTTGGTTCCGAGCCTGATGCAGGCCTTACTAATGGTCGACCGACAAGATGCTACAGTGAAGGATATTGATATCAGTATGCAACTTGGTGCAGGCCATCCAATGGGACCGTACGTTCAAATCACGACTAAAGTTTTCTCTGTGATGCATTGTGAATGCTCACTCTATTTTTGTTTTTCCCTTTCTTCGAGCAGTATTCATTTGGCAGACTACATTGGCCTTGATACGTGTCTGTTTATTGTCCAGTAAGAACTTCAAATTGAATACACGCTTGTTCTCTATGTATATCCAATGGTCTGCTCATACCCAACTGAAACATTTGATTCTCTGCAGGGGTTGGATTGAGAAGTATCCCGACGAGCCCTCTTTTGCGCTACCCGGGTGTCTTGTAGAGAAAGTAAATGCCGGTGAACTAGGACGTAAAAGTGGCAAAGGTTTCTATCATTGGGATGGAGACAAGAGAGGAGATCCTGTTTGAAATTAAGCTTTCTAGAGCGAATAAGCAAGAAGTGGCAGAAGCGATAGGCCTTCTTTAAAATAAAATTACAGCAAGTCTAATCAGACTTCCAAGGATGCGGTTCCTCGGCCTGTACTAGCGCATGGAAGGATTGAATTTGTATTTCAAGTCATGTCTATGTACACGACTTTTTTTTTTCCGTATGACGACTTTTCCTTTGATGAGCGGTTGGATCTAGAAAGAGTTGTCCTTGAGGGCAGACATCAAGTTACCAAGAGCACCTTCATCGGTGGTCATTCCTTGCAAGATTTCTCCGGCAGCAGCCCACATAGCAAGGCGGCCATTGGCAATTTCTTGGGCTTCAAGACGCTTGTACTTGTCAGCATCTCCCTTCTTGAAGCCAAGAGGGTCGAGTCCGAAGTCACCAGGGGCTCTCATGCCGGATTCACGGCCTGAAGTTGTGGCAATTCCAGAAAATGCCTCGATGATCATGATCATGATGAGGGCAGCAGCAATATATTGTGGGTGAGATCCCCAGAGTTGCCAGAAAGCCTCCATTTGGTTCTTTGCGGTGGCGGCCTCGCATCCTGGAGCAGGGCCGAAAATTTCAACTTGAAGGACACCGGCCACAGCAAGCATGGCAACACGCGAGTGCTTGATTTCAGCCTCACGAAGCCAGTAAAGGTCGATTCCAACTTCGTCAATGTTAGAAAGACCAAGGGGGTCGAAACCAACGTCTCCTGCCATGGAACCGTCAAGCTACACTCAAGAACAACGGGTACATATGAGCAACAATAAGAATCTAAGGCCAACAGATATGGTCGAAAGAAGGTGGCAAGAAACTCAATTCTTCCCATCTCGGAGCAAAAGAGAAATCGTTTGAAATACTTACGAGACTAGGGCGGTTCATGAAAGGAAGGGACTTGCTTCGCTCGGCATTGAGGGCAACACTGGAGCGTGCAGATTGTTGGGCAGGGGCAAAGGCCGAAGCGGATGCAACAAGGGCGGCAATAGTGGCAAACTTCATCATGGTCGATCTTTATTTTTGTCTTCAACAGTTAGTTTTCGAGCTGACGAGCTCAGGGAACTTGCACGAAAAGATCGCGAGAAGCCATTGTTCAAGAAACAAAATACGTAAGCTCCCACACAAAGAACGTTTCGGGCCCATATTGGATTCCAGATTCCTTTCTACGAACTCCGGACAGACATAAGCACTTTTGAACAGTATTCAGTATTTGTACCGGTACCTGGTACTGTACCAGCACTCCGCTGTACCAAAGAAGTATTATCATATTTTTAAAAAATATAATATAATAAGTGCATTCGAAGATAATAAATTTTTGTGAAAATCTAAAAGTCTGCAGTAACAGCTGCGACTTCTTCAGCCTTCGCTCTTGCAACACGCCTCAAATCGCTTTGCAAAGGATCCAAAAACTGCTTTCGAAAAGGCTCAAAGTACCCCTTGAGGCTAGTCTTTTGCCAGTCTTTCAGCTTTCTACCACTACCGTCATCTTCAAAACTATCCAGCTCAGTCATCAACTGGTCTAAAGTAGGGACCTGGAAAGGATCAAATTCTTCGACCTTCTCCACCTCGATAGGTACGCAGACTCTACCCGTTTTGGGATGAACACAAAATGGACTTTTCAGCAAGTGATTCTGCATCTTGGAAACGTTGATATCCAATCTCGGATACGTGAATTTGAATATAGTTTCGGTGGTCCAGTTCTGAATTGCTTCTTTTTCTTTATCATCAACAGTCTTTGACTTTTTCACTTTGCCTGTCGATCCAAACACAACTTTTAAGTGCTTCTTAAGCTCTTCCCATTTTTCTTCTGGAGCCGATGCAGACTTTGGCCATTCTTTTTTCATTCTTTCCCCAACCGTCTCCTTGGCAGCATTTGGCATTGTGTCAAGAAGTTCCTCCCAATTCTCTTGCGTTGCGAGCAACCCGTGTCCTGATGCTGGCAGCACTGACTCAACAAACATTGGTTCAAGAACGTCACGAGCACGAGCCAACATGGGATGCAGTGGATTCGGAAGAGACTCTTTGTTTTTCTTGTTCAAAGACACCTGGGGAATCGAATACAGTATGAATTAGAAATTTCGACTCAACGAAAATGCCATGACACCATTCAATCGTACCTCAAAGTAGTTTGCAACTGCTGATCTTGCCTCATTCGAGAGCATTCTCGCACTCTCATCGCATACCCAAGCGTGCACTCCACGACGCCCAGAGTAGAACCACGCAATCTTTTCAAAGCCGAAATCTTGTCGCAATCCCTCGTCCATCACTTTCACCGCCATGTTCATGAACTCCCAACATACAGGGCAGATTTTTGCCCCAGTGCAGCCACACCTTCGGACTTCATCATAATCAGTAAGATCAATATCGAAAACGAGTTCTCTCTGAGTAGTCGTGAAGTTTTGAATCGCATTTTTGTCCTTTGGCGGATGCGAAAAGATGGCGCCAATATCAATCTTTCGAGGATTTTTCTTGACAATGGCATCTTTCAACTCCTGTTCCGAACTGAAACTTTGGTAGCGAATGTAGATTTCCTCACCTGGAACTGGTTCAATTGTGAAGGAAAATTCTCTTCTGGAAAACAGTTGCGGTTCTTTCCCCAAAGGATCATAGCTGAGCCATGTGTGCATAAAGTCATATGGAAACAAGCGGGTGTAATACATTTTCAACAACTCTGGACTGAAAACATGAGCTCCTTGTGTTGCTGTAGTCGACGATTGATTCGTCGCGACGGTCTCGTCCGCGTGATTGTCGGTATCCATTATTGTGTGTTAGTTCGAGTGGAGAAAGTTATTGTTGTGGGTGATTTCCAAGGAAAAACAGATTTTACATGCACACCGCATTGGGGGAACATTTTCTACGCTGAACAGCTACACAATGTACCGTACGCGACTAATTTTTTTGGGCGCGAAGAAAAACGGGCCTTTTGAAGTACAGTCCCACAAACTGCAGTATTTGAAGATCGACTATTGTATTATCACTTCACTAGTCATACTCTGCTCTAAAGTTTGACGTGACTTTGCCAAACATTTGAGTTCCTTGCATATTCCCTTGTTCATCTACCTTGTACACGACTGCCGAGCAACCAAGATCTCTCAACGCGGCATATGCCTCATCAAGACTTGCTTGATGACGAGCTGCACAATCCCGCAAAACGTTTTCGGCTCCTGCGTCCAAGAGAGCTTGTTTTGATTTTGGAGGTAATCTGACAGCCATATTTCTCAATGCAAGGGCGCCCTGGCGTTGCAAAGGTACCTTTGTGGGGAACATACGCATAGCACTCAGGATGAATTGTGCACCGCCAGCTTCGCAGATAGCATTCGCGTTATTTGGTTGTCGCAGGGCCATTGAAGCGATTATTCCAAGACCATGTTCTTGAACCAACGGATTTGACGAATGGGTTTCCATGGCATGTAAAATTGATGGAAGTGACTTCTTACAAACTGTAGTTTTGATTTCATCATTGGCACACAAGTTACGCAGTAATCCAAGTGTTGCTGCTGCAAGTGGTGCCGATATCGTTTCATTCGACAGGAGACTGGCATTCGCTGTGTCTAAAAGCCCAACAGCAACCATATTCTGGACAATGTCGTTATCAATTGCCAAGACTCGAAGAGCAGACAATAGCGCACACAGTAGATCTTCTCTGTCTCCGCCTGTACACTTTCTGGCCAACAGATGAAGGACATTCACTGCGCCCGTCTTGTGAAACTCTTTGACATTCGCGTGAGCAGATGACACGGTTGGAGTCTCGCCATCTTTTGGTTGGGCCTCTGCAGATGCCTGAAACTTGCAAACTATATTGATCAGTTTACAAACTTCAATTATGAGTTCGACGGCAGAAGCTTGCTGATTCTGGTCAGTAGGAACCTCTTTTGGGAGGCTATCAAGCAGTAGTTTTAGTCCAGACCGACCACCTTTAGAGCGGTACTCAATGGCTGATCGAACGAACGTCTTTTTATTACTTTCACAAACATTACAACAGATGCGTGCCCATTTGACCAGGGGGGTCGATAGACTTGGATACTTCTCAAAACTGCAACACCATGATTCCTCCAAAGGTTTTCCGAATTGTAGCTTGAGCTCTTTGGCTGATGGGTGATTTGTTGTCACGTCAGGGAGGATTGCCGCCGCAAATTTCAATACAGTATCCAGCTCTTCTTCATCCTGTTCAAACATCAGCAAAATTTTTGAGTCAGGCGCCAATAACCGATTTTGTAAAACCAAACTTGCATATGTTGGCATCGTTTTTCGTTCAGTTTCAATTGCGGTGGCAAGCATGCTGATTGCACCCGACACATCTTCTCGACGAACGCACTCAACGAAATCTTTTTGTTTCTTTCTACTGTCAATCCCTTCTTGAGATTCTGGATGTGTCAGTGAAAGATGATCTAGGAGGACTGATGGATTGCTTGTTTTCAATTCATTTATCGTCTCGATTACTGCCTGCTCATCAGAATACTCGAACAGTTCCTGACTCTCAACCAGAGTATCGTCAAAGAAATCTTGGGATATTAACATTGTATTATGTATTGCTTTTCCTTTATTTTCGTGTACAACAAGCTGGGTCGAGAGAAAAAGTGTATGCTTTTGTTTTGTTTCGTTCCAATGCGACAGACACTCGGAAGGTGCGAGTGGAACGAAAAATGAAATAGATGCGTCTGGCCACACCACCGACTGCGATGTAGTAAAGGGGGCATGAGCTTAATTTTAAAGGGATGACAAAGAGGGAGAGTAATCTGTGTTTGCTTCGTTATCATGAATCAGTACTTTTCACTTTCTTCACAAAGGCAGCCAGTCTTGTCATCAGCTCATCCACTCCTTCTCCCTCTTTGGCACTCATCCACATCAGACGCGTATGGCTCATTGCTTCTATCATTTTTTCTTCAAGTTCGTTGCGTGAAAATTTCGCTTTCAATCCCGTCTCCCAATCCTCTCCTCGGCCTTCCAATGCATCCAGCTTATTGACCACAACAACTTGTGGCATTCGACCTAGTTGGCCTGTTCCATAGTTTACTAATTCGCGGTTGAGCATCTGGAAGTCTGCAACAGGATCATTAGATGTTGCGTCAATCAAGTGAAGAATAACGTGACATCTTTCGACATGGCGGAGAAAGGCATGACCGAGGCCAACACCTTTCGACGCACCAGATATCAGCCCCGGAACATCCTGCGAGGCAAGAAAAGAGTGGGTGTGGTTAATGCAGATCGTAGAGAAATCTTAGACCCAAAAACAATTTTTTACTTGAACTTACACATAGTACAAGACCGTCACTTCCAGCACCATCCCGTGCATCAGCAGCGTACTTGCTATTGTCACCATACGAGGATTCTGAAGGAATCCAAACACCAAGATTTGGAATAATCGTTGTGAAAGGATAGTTAGAGATTTTTGGCTGGGCTCTTGTTGTTTGAGAAAGCAAAGTACTCTTTCCAGCGTTCGGAACCCCCACTAAAGCCACATCAGCAACAATCTTCAAGGTGAGTCTGAGGGTTTTCCTTTCTCCGCCTTGCGGTGAAATTCGAGGCCGTCTGACACCTCGTCCTTTGTTGATCCCAGAGCCTTCCCCCCCTTCACCACCGAGAGCTACTTGCAGTTCTGGATTGTCCAGAACCAGACTCCCAAGCTCGATGAGAGTTTCAGTTCCATCATCTTTCTCCAACAGCTCGTGTACCACTGTTCCTGGAGGAACTCGAATTTGGACATCTTTCCCAAATCTACCATTCTTCATTTGGCGTGCTCCGTCGATTCCATTCTCGGCACGGAAGCTCTTTCTTTGCTCTCGAAAACTGGAACTTGCAGCTGCTCCACTGCCTCCAAATGAGTTCGGTCTCCACGCATTTGTTAATCCAGCCAACGTGTTCAAGGATGCGTCAACAGTGATAATGACATCCCCCCCCTTTCCCCCGTTGCCTCCATCAGGAGGACCGTCTTGCCCCCCCACTCCTTTCTTGAATGTGGACGATCCTTGACCACCACTCCCAGCTCGGACATAAACTGTCGCTTCATCAAAAAAGGAGTATTCGTTTGTACTAGCCTCAACTGCAGTCTCCATGTCCATATTATCTAGCCCATCTTCCATCAGATCTCCTTGTGCTTCCTTCAATGGTCGATTTGGTGAAAAATATGTTATTTCGTCCGTGGTTTCTTCGACATCTTCATTGGCTGGTGTTTGCGAGTAGGTGACAGTTTGACAAGAAGACGGAGTTCTAGTGATCTTGTAACACTTCACCGTCGAAAAACAACATACTGTGTGTTGCTTCAACAAAAACAAGTATATTACCAATAAGTAGGTGATTTGTCTCATTTTGAACCATCCAAATCACTGCATCAGTCAAACAACCAATCAACGCTGTACCGGTATTTGTTTTGGTCTCGATTTTCGATTTGATGTGAATGGTGACTGAGGAAAAGTGAATGAATTAAGACTCATGACTGATATGGTCCAATTAGTCAGCTTTTACAAACAACAGTAGATACCGGTAGATACTGTAGCTACTAGCCACAATAGATCCGTCTCTACAAATCTACAAAATGTCTCCTCAATAACTTTTCAAATTTTTCTATGCTGTATCATTTTGGTTTAATATTGATATCACCATAAGCCTGGAGCTATGCATCAGCAACAATACTACTGGTATAAAGGAGTCCTAGCCCTTTTATAAAAAAAGACTTAATCTGCACAGTGGCCCGTCTCATCTTCCAAGGACAGTTTTAGATACTACAGCACATGTTACCTGGTACCAGGTTCTTGTATTGCACGCCCACACATGTGAAAAAGTAGTACAGTAAAATGCTGCGGGCGCTATGATAAAACTTCTCGTGCAGTTTATAAGGGTCGACTGTTCTTTGTTGTTCCCATCGGTTAGTGAGTCATCAAATGTGACCAAAACGTATTGTGTGCGTGTGTCATGCATGTAGAATCAGTACCATGGAACTTGTCAGTCTGTCCGTTCTGATTTGGATGGTACCCACACACCCGACAGATCAGGAGCCATCACTTTCACACAATTTATTTGTTGTTGACCGAACTGAATTCTACATCTCGTTTTATGACTAGAAATAACCTCAACAACTGCTTGATAATATGATGCTTTCTACCTCTGCTGCCCGTATGGGATGCGTTCGAACGACTCTACGTGAAATTGGGAAACGCAAACTTCATTCTACCGCACGTTGTGTTCGTGGAAGGAAGTCTTTGATGACTCAGAACATCCGCGTTCCTCTTTCTTTCGAGCTTTCTCGTTGGAAGTCAACGATGGCTACCTACAGTGACTCGGAAGACGAGAGTGAATCGGCAAGGTCTCTCGGCCATGCTGAAGCCTCCAAGGCGAGATCGGTTTCCTCGTAAGTCTTGCTATTTGAAGTCCTTTGTCGTCGTCGTTGTCGTCGTCGTCTAATCATGCCATCTGCCAGTCATGAGGAAGCGTGGATGATCAACCTTGGACGTGATGGAAACAATGAATGGCTTAGCACTCAACGTGATGCAGACGAATGGTTTACTGGCTTGAAACCATCCATTTGCGCTGGATCTGATGCCAATGGGAAGATTCGGTCGCTGGCCTTGCCAAAATTGGATACTGTGACGCGTCAAGCAGCCAAGGAATACTTTGATAACTCTTGGACTCTTTATGAAACTTTGTTCGCTGGGCTCAAGGGTGAGGAAGGTTTCTACCGTCCGCCACCCCACGGTCTCCGTCACCCACAAATTTTCTACTATGGACACACCGCTTGTCTTTACGTCAACAAACTTCGAGTCAGTGGTGTTCTCTCCAAACCTGTGAATGCATATTTTGAATCCATCTTTGAGGTTGGAGTAGATGAAATGCTTTGGGACGATATGCATAAGAATGACATGTTGTGGCCAACTGTCAAGGAGGTCCATGAATACCGTAGACAGGTCTATAGTGTTGTCGTTGACGCGATTTTGAATCACCCCAGCTTGGACGACTCCAATGGACGTGTGGAAGTCGATCAATCGCATCCCATGTGGGCTCTTTTCATGGGCTACGAACATGAAAGAATCCACTTAGAGACAAGTTCTGTGCTTTTCCGTGAGACACCCTACCATCTTGTCCAAGCTCCCGAAAACTGGCCCCCTATCCACCCTTCTGCTGATGGCAATAGGCCCTCTTCCAACCCAATTGAGAGTATCGACTATCCAAGCAATAGAATGATTCCTGTGACTCAAGGAACCGTGGACCTTGGCAAGCCTGCTGACTTCCCTTCGTTTGGATGGGACAACGAGTATGGCGAACGTAACTTGGATGTCCCCGACTTCCAGGCCAGTGAGTTCATGGTCTCGAACGGAGAGTTTTATGAGTTCGTCAAGTCTGGTGGTTACCGCAACAAGGAAAACTGGTGTGATGACAGTTGGGCATGGAGAACCCACAGAAACATGAAATGGCCTTTCTTCTGGGAACCAGCTGGTCCAGCAGGGTCGCACGAGTATAAGCTACGTACCATCTTCAAAGTAGTTGACATGCCATGGGATTGGCCAGTAGACGTAAACTACTACGAAGCAAAGGCTTTCTGCCGATGGAAGGTAAGTAAAAGCCCGTCAAATGACGCAATCGAAACTTCAGTTCTAGGTCATCTCATCCTTGTTTTGTTCCTTATAAGACTCGCAAGGACGGATCTCCCACTTCTAAACCTTACCGTTTGTTGACCGAGGCTGAACATCATCTTATCCGTGATGAGAATAGCAATCTTGCAGCAGCTCGCAAGAATGTTCTAGCTGATAAGGTCATGGCAACGTCGGGTGGAGAATTCCCAGAAGGCTCACATGGAGCAAACTTGAACCTTGCATTTTCGTCGCAGAATCCAGTGGACCACTTTGCCCCATCACACACTGGTCATAGAGATACTACTGGTAATGGTACGATAACGACATGCTTCGAAAGGGGCGTTGTTTTCTTTGATTGCGTGGTCCCTCACACAAACTTTCCACTTTGCAGCTTGGGAATGGACCGAAGATCACTTCAATCCTTTGAAAGGATTCGAAGTTCATCACGTCTACGATGACTTCTCTACACCTTGCTTTGATGGCAAACACAGTATGATTGTGGGGGGTTCCTTCATTAGTACTGGAGATGAAGCTTCGGTATTTGCTCGATTCCATTTCCGTCCACATTTCTTGCAACATTCTGGGTTCCGACTAGTGGCTTCTCATGACGATGCCCCTGCAACCCACTTGTTTGCTGGAGCTTTCGAAGGACAAGTTGCAGCACGGGACGCCATGCAGTCAGAAAGAGAAGAAATGGACACTGTTGGAACTTCTAACGTCTACGAAACCAACGAAAGTCTCAACATGTATCTAGGGTTGCATTACCCTGCATCTGGTGAGAAGGAAGCTGTTGCTCCCATTCTCCCCCATGCTAATGCGCCAAACCACGGAGTTGGATTCCCACAACGCGTGGCACAACTTCTGTCTACTTTGAACCCTGAGAAGACTACCAACCGTGCTCTTGATATGGGCTGTGCCGTTGGTGGTGCTTCCTTCGAATTGGCAAAGAACTTTGACCAAGTGGACGCATTTGACTTCAGTGAAACTTTTGTCAATGCTGCCAAGAGGATGCAGACGGGGGAAGCAATCCCTTTCCGCGTCCCAGTTGAAGCTGAACTTTTCGAAGAAGTGAACGCCGTCCATGAAGCAGGTACCAAGGCTGCAACACTCGATAAGGTGAACTTCTTCACTGGAGATGCCTGTAAGGTTGTAGAAATGGCATCAGAAGGTACCCTTGGAACGTATGATGGTGTTATCATGTCTAATCTTTTGTGCCGACTACCCGACCCAATGGCATGCCTCAATGGGCTAAGTACTGTGGTAAATAAGGGCGGTATTGTGGTTATGGTCACCCCGTTCAGCTGGTTGGAAGAATTCACCCCTCGAGCCAAGTGGTTAGGTGGTTTCTATGACCCTGTTTCCAAGCAGCCCATTGCCTCCAAGGACGTTTTGAAAGAAGTTATGGAAGATCGTGGATTTGTCAAGATTCATGAGGAAGAGATGCCTTTGGTAATCCGAGAACATCAGAGAAAGTATCAATACATTGTCAGCGAGGCATCTGGTTGGCGTAAGGAAAAGTGAAGGACGAGCTAGCTAGTTACGATACTCGTACAGTACCGGTATAACTACAATATGTAAATTAGAGCAGATTGTTTTTGGGCTGTGATGGAACAATAAAAAGAAGTCGGAGTAGTCGTATGCGCTAGTTGCTCGCTTCGCTTCCACGTGACACCAACGCACGATTCTACTTCAAGTGATGGCCCTCCACAACATCTCCATCGGCTCAAGTGTACATCAGCGTTGGTGCAACTTTTGTCGAGATTACTAAGATTTGACGCTTCATCGTCTGAATAGTAGAGATCGGAACTATGAAATTTTATTCAAGTCAATCTCTTCTGCTGCTCGCCGCACCATTGTTTGTATCTGGAGCACTATTTCAAAGAAATTCCCTGTCGACTTCATCTTTAAGTCAGCGCACTGATCTCTTCGGTGTTTCAAAACTTTCCCACATTGCCAGGGGGGGCTCCCAAGAAAACGAAGAGGCTGAAGTAGAGACACTGTACCTTCCAGGACTCTTGGATGCTGAGCTAGCTTCGTCATCGGAGGTAAATTGTCTCTAGTTACAACAGTGTTCGAATTGCCGCCGCTTCTTATATGTCCTCTTTTTGCATCTAAGCCAACTGTATCGTCTGATTCAACAGTAGTCATTTCACCATCCAAAGCGAAGGAACTTTCTTTAAAGAACGAAGATGTCGTTGTAGTGATTGGTCGTCGCCGGAAAGCAGCCTATGGTCGTGTGAGTATTTCCAAAGGGAGAAAGTCCGTCTGCACTATTAGTGAGAACCTCGCAAAGAACTTGAGGCTGCGCAAGGGAGACAAATTGAAGGTCGTTCCTTTGACAGGGGATGTGGAATCTAGAAGCGGTGACATGATTTTATTTCAACATTCTGCTGCGCCCAAGATTACATCTGCGACATTCGCACCTGTCGAAGATTCCCTGTCGACTCTTGAAGCAATGGAAGGAGGTGACGAAATCGCTGACGAAGATATTAAGTCTCGTTTCGTAGACCCATACCTTCAATCTTTTGATGGGCTCCTGAAACGTGGCCACATTCTTCTCCTCAAAGATGAGAATGGAAGAAAGCTTGAATTCATTGTTACCCACATGGAAGTTGAAGGACAAGTACCTGCCGAAAGCGAAGAGAAAGACGAGGAAATTGTCGTTGCCGGTGAAATGAGTGCCTCGTCTGCAGTCGCCTTGGGTGGTGCCATCGAGCGTCCAACTGTTGGATTGGGATACGACTCTGTTGGAGGATCTGAAAAGGCTGTCCAGCTCATGCGCGAGCTAGTTGAGCTCCCACTACGATTCCCCGAACTCTGGACTACTGCAGGTGTACCTTCGCCAAAGGGTGTTTTGTTACACGGACCACCTGGATGTGGTAAGACATTGATTGCCAATGCTCTTGTCGAAGAAACTGGTGCACACATTGTGATCATCAACGGACCCGAAATCATGGCAAGAAAGGGAGGAGAGAGTGAAGCCAACCTTCGTCAAGCATTCCAAGAAGCCCAAGAAAAGGCTCCTTCAATTATCTTCATGGACGAGCTTGATTCAATCGCTCCAAAGCGTGATCAAGCGCAAGGTGAAACTGAAAAGCGTGTCGTCTCCCAACTTTTGACCCTCATGGATTCGCTCAAGGGAAACAGTAATGTAATGGTCATCGGTGCCACAAACAGACCGAATGTTATTGAGTCAGCCCTTCGCCGACCTGGGCGTTTTGATCGTGAGCTTGAAATCGTCATTCCTGATGAAGATGGACGACATGAAATTCTTAAAATCAAAACCAAGGATATGCAACTTGAAACCGACGTTGATCTGTTTCAAATTGCGCGTGACACCCATGGTTATGTCGGTGCCGATCTTCAGCAATTGACTCTCGAGGCTGCTCTCCAATGCATTCGATCAAACATGGGAAGCTTTGATGTCGACAGTGAAGATCCCGTTCCAGAAGATGTTCTTGACAACCTCCTAGTCACCAATGAACACTTTACCCATGCACTCAGTGAATGTGACCCTAGTACCTTGCGAGATAACAAGGTCGAGGTTCCAGACACCAAGTGGGCCGATATTGGTGGATTAGAAGAGACCAAGCGTGAACTCCAAGAAATGGTTAGATATCCAATCGAGCACAGGCATCTTTTTGAACGATTTGGGATGCAAGCATCTCGTGGAGTTCTTTTCTACGGCCCACCTGGTTGCGGAAAAACGCTTATGGCAAAGGCGATTGCAAATGAATGTGGTGCCAACTTTATCTCTGTCAAGGGTCCTGAGCTCTTGAACGCATGGTTCGGTGGATCTGAAGCAAATGTTAGAAACTTGTTCGATAAAGCTCGTGCTGCAAGTCCATGTATTCTTTTCTTTGATGAAATGGACTCTATTGCACGTGCTCGTGGCTCTGGTGGTGGCAGCTCCGAAACCAGTGACCGTGTCATTAACCAAATTCTTTCAGAGATTGATGGTATGGGATCAGGAAAGACGCTATTCATTATTGGAGCTACAAACCGTCCAGATATTTTGGACCCTGGTATCATGCGCCCTGGTCGTCTTGACCAGCTTATCTATATCCCACTTCCCGATAGGGAGTCAAGAATTTCCATCTTCAAGGCCAATTTGCGCAAAAGTCCAATATCTAATGATCTTGATATTGAGCAACTTGCGGACGCGACTGACGGTTTCTCAGGAGCAGATCTCACCGAGATTTGCCAACGTGCAGCAAAGAATGCTATCCGTGAAAGCATCACTGCCGAAATTGAGCGAGAAGAGCGAGTCGAAGCCGGCGAATTGAGCCAAGAGGAAGCAGATGCTCTTCCTGATCCAGTTCCAACGATTACCCGAGCCCACTTTGAAGCTTCCATGACCAAAGCCCGTCGTTCGGTTGGTCCCGAGATTATCAAACAATACGACGATTTCTCCGCAAAGATCAAGCAACAATGGAGTTCCAATGGTGCAGAGGATGCAAACGCTTACGATATTGATTCTGCTGCTGCCGAGCAAGCTAGAGAAGATGCAATGCTTGACGGTGTTGACGAGGAGGAAGAAGCTGTTCCCGCTACTGGAGGAGAGGATTAATTGTAAATATAATGCATTTGAACTAGAATCCACAATTGAATTAATATGTTGGCTATAAACTCAATTGTTTCCACTAAACTTATACTGTTTTGCGGACCTTGCTCCACAAGTTTCTAATCTGTTACGAAGTACTCATCTCTCTTTCGGAGGATCGATAAACCATGCATAAAAACCGGCGCCGAGAACTACGCTCGCAACTACAGCACAAATCTGGCGGTTAACAGTTTGAATCAAAAAGCGAAAATTGCACAGCGGAAACTTACCTGCCACGAATGTGGCATCGGGGGCTTTCGTATCAGATCCTACTCCCAGATAGCCTCTCGACCAAGTCATCTTAGACTTTGTTTTGGCGCGGTCCGTCTTTGTTGTGACCTTGCGAGCTGCTTCAAACCATGAATTTCGGGCGGCAATCCGCCCAATCTTGGAAATGGAATTCCTTCCGGCAGCAACAAACGTCATCGTGAACAGAAATTGATGGCATCAAAGCAAGCAACGTAAGGAAAGTGAAATTAATTTCCCTCCGACCACCACGATCAAATTTTGCTTTGGTCACATCAACAGTTGTCCATTTTTCGACCACCACGAATCGTTCAAAACCATTCAACCCTCGAAAAAAGCAACAAATCACCAATAATCAATGGACTATGACGTCTGACAAGTCAACGACGACTGCTTCTCTCGAAGAAACCTTGCGAAAAGTAGATGCCTCCCTTCTGCCATCAATTGAAAACACGGTATCGAGTACGACGTTCTCAAAAGAGGATATGCTCGATTTTCTGGATGTTAAGAGTAGCCTGATGGCATCGTACATGATTGATTTGACGCTATATATTCGAAACAAGAATAGTGGAAAGGTGGACGAGAAAAACATCCGTCGGCTCACAGAGATGAAAGTTGCTTTGGATAAAATGCGAGGATTAGACAAGAAGCTTCGTTATCAAATTGAAAAACTTCTGAACGCAGCTACTTCAGCGTCCACGTTTGCTTCTGCTGGCGACAACTTTGGCCCAGAAGATCCACTGCAGTTCCGAGCGAATCCAGAGCTTATGGAAGAGAAGGCAGACGGCTCTAGCGATGACTCGTTCGCGTCTGATGGTGATGACATGGAGGAAATGGGTGGAAAGAATGGTGCTGACGAAGACGACGACTTGCAAGCCGCCCGAAAGACAGTTTCTCTTGCCAAAGACAAGAAGAAACGCGGGGAGGCTGAGTCAGAAAATGGGCTGTATCAAGCTCCACGCCTTACTGCTGTTCCTTATACACACGACGTTGAAGGAAGGCAAAAAGAGAAGGAAAAGAGATCCAAACGTCGTCTCCGGGCGACAGAACTTGCACAAACTTTGCGTGCGGAGTATGGGGATACACCGGAGCAAGAAGACATGCACGGTGGCAGTGATTACGGAAAGCAGCGTGCTGCTGCACGTCGTCTGGCAGAACGTGAGGCAGAGAAGACAAGAGCCGAGGAAGCAGGCATGGTCCGCCTCATTACTTCGAAGAAAGACAAGAAAGAAAAGAAGCGTATATTGCGGATGGAAAGTAGCAACCTCGGTGCTATTTCAGATTTGAGCAATCTTGTTCGAGAGGCGAGAGATTTTGGTAGAGAAGATGGAAGTGATGGTGACGGCGACTTTCCTGATAGTGCACCAGTTGAAGATCCCGGAGACCGCCACCACAATGGAAAGCGGGTCCGAAGCCGTGATACGTATAGTGAAAGATCTACGAAAAAACGTGGAAAACCTGGAAAAGCAAAGAACTCACTTCAGGCTGCTTTGTATGCTACCGGTAGTGAGGGAAAGACGAAGTCCAAAAAGAGTAAACGGTAATAAAAACTATTTAGGTACTATTTGATGTCGTCTGTCAATCGAAGGTGGAAATCACACATCAAATCAAGAAGAATGAATCACATCAACTCTCGACCCCGAAACATTTGTCAACATGAAGATCTTCTTCTTACTGTGCAGCATTTACACAGTTACAAACTGTTTTGTACCTTTAGCACCTGCTAGAAACATTCGTACACCAGGTCGCTCTAGCCATGCACTATACGGGAAGAAAAAGAAGAAAGGTGGTGCGGGTGGTAGTGGTGGAAAGCCTCGCGGAGGACAACAGCAACAGGAAAAACAATCAGTAAAGGATGCTCGGTTTGATGCTGCCACCAGGTCTTTCATGTTCACGCTAGTCGGCTTGACTAAGATCCTACCTGACAAATCGAAGAAGATCCTGGACAATGTCAATCTTTCTTTCTATCCTGGAGCAAAAATAGGTTTGTCCTCAAGATCTATTCGAAAATCTTGAAGAAAGCCGTCTCACCCACAACTCTACACCGTCTCATAGGTATCGTGGGTTTAAATGGGAGTGGAAAGAGTACACTGTTGAAAATAATGGCTGGCGTTGACACTGAGTTCGATGGGACAGCTAGACCTTTGCCTGGAGCATCAATTGGCTATTTACCTCAAGAGCCTGTCCTTGAATTCGAAACAGTGCAAGAGTGCATCGATGAAGCCGTCCAATCCTCTCAGGCAATCCTTGACAACTACAATGAGCTAAGTATGAAGCTAGCCGACCCTGACATCACTGATGATGAAATGACCAATACCCTGGAAAAAATTGAGGTATTGAATGATCAGATTGAAGCCGGCGACTTGTGGGAACTTGAACGAGTTGTCAACCGTGCTATGGACTCTTTGCGCGTTCCTTCTGGTGATGCAAAGACAGCTGTGTTGAGTGGAGGAGAAAAGAGACGTGTTGCGCTTTGTCGGTTGTTGTTGCAAAACCACGATATGCTTCTATTGGACGAGCCTACGAATCACTTGGATGCTGAGTCTATTGGTTGGTTGGAGCAGTTCTTGGATCAATTCAAGGGCACTGTTGTTTGCATTACGCACGACCGTTACTTTTTGAACAATGTCGCCGGGTGGATTCTAGAGTTGGACAGAGGCGCTGGAATTCCACATGAAGGAAACTATGCCGACTTTTTGGAAGCCAAGGAGAAGCGCCTGGCAGAAGAGAAGAAACATGAAACGGCCAATGCCAAGGCAATTTCAGCCGAACTCGAATGGATTCGAACTAATCCCAAAGCACAGGGAAATAAGAGCAAGGCTCGCCTAAATCGTTACGATGAGTTGCTTGCGGCTGCAGCACCAACGGAACTACGCAACGCCGGTCAGATTTACATTCCTCCTGGTCCGCGCCTTGGAGATGTTGTCATTGAAGTTTCAAATCTGAAGAAGTCATTTGGAGATCGTCTATTGATCGACGACCTCACTTTTTCCCTTCCACCAGCAGGCATTGTCGGTGTTGTCGGTCCAAATGGTATGGTATTCACTTTTTCCCTTAATGTTCTGATAGCTTGCACAACCGTCCGTAGAACTTACCAAAGCTCGTTTTTTTACTCTTAGGTGCCGGGAAGAGTACATTGATCAAAATGCTCACCGGAAAGGAGCAGCCGGATGATGGTGAAGTCAAGGTTGGCGAAACTGTCAATATCGTATCTGTTGGACAAGAACGTATGGACGAATTGAATGGCGAAAAGACAGTCTTCGAGTGAGTGTCTGAAAGTGTGAGGCTGCGTTGTTTTTCATTGCGCTGGCGACTAAAACCCTTTTCTCCACCTTCAAGAGAAATTTCCGGTGGCCTTGATGAGATAGAACTAGGCACGCAAAGTGTTATGTCTCGCGCATACTTATCTTGGTTTGGCTTCAAGGGTCAATCACAACAAGCTCGTGTTTCAAACCTGAGTGGAGGGGAGAGAAACCGTGTGCAACTTGCTAAGCTGTTGAAGGCTGGTGGCAACATGATCATCCTAGACGAGCCCAGCAATGATCTAGATGTTGAAGTTCTACGTAGTCTCGAGGATGCTCTGCAACTTTTCGCCGGCAGTGCCCTTATCGTTAGCCACGATCGATACATGTTGGATCGAATCTGCACTCACATTTTAGCCTGTGAAGGCGATTCCAAGTGGTTCTTTTTCCCAGGCAATTATGCGGAATATGAAGCAAACCGAAAGGAGAGATTGGGAGAAACTAGCATCAAGCGAATCACTTACGCCCCTCTTGTCAATGCATAAAAGTTGTACTTAAGGCAGCCTATTGTCTAGATGGTTCCTTTCCTACTAGCAGTCTTCTAGATGAGTCAGAAATTCGTTCGCGAACCATCATCATGAGGGCACTCTTCAGAATGGTATGCAATAGCTGCCAATCACACCCTTTGTATAGTCCTCTTATGCCCTCTTCTTTATATGACTTTTGTAGAGTGTTTATCAAGCTGGTCTCTGAAGTTACCATCAAAATCACCTTTGCTCTTATCAAAGGATATGTTGCTATAGTAGCCACGAACTTTGCAAAGAGGCCTACCAAGAATGCTTCTGGCATGCTCAATTTGTATCCTTCTTGCTTTCGTCTCTCCAGTATCCTTACTTTTGTCAGATCAAACGCCGTGTAATGTATGGAGGGGTTGCTGCATAAGAGTAGGGCCGGTATAAGCCCTTTCCACAAGCTTTTGAGGTAATTTAGATCTTTACCCTCGTAATACTTCTTGAAGACAGCACTCATATCCAACGATTCAAACGAGGGGAAACTTTGCAGAGATTGACTTCGTCTTTGATCACTAGTCGTATTTGATTCCAACACCTCTGTTTCCTTCCCTTGCGGCATGTCTGAGTCATTATCAGAATCTTCTATCAGTATCATTGACGAGTCTTTGAATTCGGAAAGAGATTTGTCGTCATCATTTTCTGCAAGTTGCTCCCACACTTCGTCCATTGCGCTATTTTCTTTTGCAGAACCATCAACTGTAACTTCCGTCAACTGCTTGGATGACAAAACATCCAGAGGTAAGGTGATGAGAGTATTCATCATAGCGGCAACTGCAGACAGAAAGAGTCTTGTCGCAGGATTGATTTTGTGCTTCGGTATATTATATCGCTGCTTCCATTTGTTGAATATAAATGAATAGAAGAAGAAGTAACAGAAACTAGACGACGTCGTATGCAAAGTCTTTGAACGACACCCTTGAAACAAGGATCTATGTTTGCTTTCTTGTTGAGAGGAGCCAACTTGTCGATTCGATTTGATGACTTCAATGGGGTAGAATGTCCAAAGAGAGACTAAACTACCTGCAACCCCGGAAACTGCATCGGCCAACGCCTTTTGTCGTTCCAGGTTCCTCCTGTTCGTCATTTGTCATGTAGATGTACAGTATACGTATAACAATAATAATAATACCAGTGGAGTGATACAGGTACTCACTCGTACGGTAGAGTTGAAATAAAATTATGGTCCACGCCAATCACGTGAGTGACGTCACAAACTTTTTGAACCGTGACAGTTCCTTCTCCACCACTACAGTATCGGTACGTGTACATCACACATCACACAAAAAGCGAACGACAACCAGAGATGCGCGTATCAATCACCTTAGTTTCTGCCGTGCTATTGGCATTGGAGAATACTTCAGCATGGCTTACTCCACATGTTTCGCCTTCGCCCATAAGGGCCAGAAGTTGGGAGACGAGTCCAACTTGTAGCAGGACAAAGCAAGAGCAACGAAGAAATCGCCGATTGTTGATGGCTGATGTTGACACTGGCGATGATTCCACGCTGGCTGACGAAGAATGGAGCGTGATTGCAAATCTGTACCAGCAAGCAGCAGGAAATCCAAGTACACTGAGTAAGCTAGTCCTTGAGGCTTTGCCTACTTTAAACCCTTCGTTAATCATGAAACTTCGTGGTGCCATCCTGGACTCTCGTGATGAGTTTGTTGCAGTCCAGAATGCATTGAACTCTGTGCTGGATGCTCGACTTGCTGGTGCTCGGGATGTCTTGTTCGAATTTTTGAATGCAGGAGAGATCCGAAAACTTGATTCCCTGATCGGAAAGGCTGCGAGAGATGGAAAACTAGACGTCGCATTCTTCCAAGTCCTGAACATGAACTTGCAAGACGCTTCACAAGAACAGGCCGACGACGGAGATGAGAATACTGCTAACAGATTCCAAATATTACAACACATCTACACGCGATGCCAAGAGGAGGTCGAGAAGACCATCCCTCCAGGTGTTGCGCTTCTCAATAAGCTCCTTCGAACAGATTCTCCATCCATTCGGTCCAACCAATTGGTACACTATCTCTGCCCCCAGTCCAATGTCATTACTGCACCAGATGGCAAAGAGGTCAAGCTGGAAGGCAGAGAAAAAATCCTCGTGTCACACGCTGACTTTGTGGGTGCCATTGGCAACGCCGTAATACAAATTCGAAACGTGGAGAAAGCTGGTGCAGCCAATCGTGAAGTATCAGCGAATATGGTCGAGGCGGTTCGAACGGTGGCAAAAGAAGCCCGCGTTACGATTGCTGATAAGTTTGGGGTTGAAAGTAAGGAACTACAGGATTTTGAGGCTGGTTTGATGCCGGTCTTCCGACCATCTTCCCCAGAAAGTTCGTACATCAAAGGCGAATAAGTTACGACCAATCCCAAAGCGAGAGTTTTCGTTTGCAGTGAATAATTACATCTTAAAAAAGCAGTTCCCTCTTTAACGCCACCTAGGTATTGAAGAATCGATCTCCGTAGTCACCGAGCCCTGGAACAATGAACTTGCTTTCATTTAATTTTTCGTCCACTACGACGGTTACTATTTTGACTGCTGGAAAATTTGTAGCCATGCTTTATTCAGATCGACAATCATTGAAAGGAAAAAGAAACGGTTAGAAAACATCACCCAACAATATGCATGGCATGTCTTTCGCTATTCTTACCACTGTAGTCCTTCCGGTGCACAGATCATATTTGCAAAGATAATCTTTGCAGGATCAACATTGTGTTTGGATACCAAGGTGCCAATGGCCATGGTAGCACTGCCACCTGTTGCCAGCATTGGATCACAAAGCAGAATATACATGTTCTCAACCCCAGGAGGCATTTTACTGTAAAAAAGTGTGGGCCGCTTTTCGGGGTCACTTTCGTCTCGTTGAATCAATATTTTCCCCACTCGCACCGCTGACTCCACATCTCGAACAGACTCTAAAAGCGCATCACCGCTGCGAACAATGGACACAGCCTTCATGTAGGTAGGAAAAAGGGGTAAAAGATTCCGAGTGAGTTGATTAGTCCGAGTATCGTAGCAGACACTGCAAGGTGTAGACTCACACAAATGGTTGTTGGATCTGGTCCTTCAACACCTTGAAAGGGCCCACAAGGGGTATGAATATCCACCGGTTTGGTTGGAAATTCAGCGAGGGCATCTTATATGCGACAATATGTAGTGAGTACATGAAAAGTACTCGACAAGATAGGACAGGGGATGAGCACAACCTCACCTTCTGCAAGAAGTCGCATCGATCGCTTCGCATATCGAACAAAGGATTCCGACGACGTCGTTTCATCGCGCAGCTTAGTGAACAAAATGCTATGTGCCTTTGTATTTTGGCAAATGACAAGGTTTGGGTGCAAGGAGGAGAGCATGATCTTGGGATTGTTGAATGTCACGGAATGTGTGAGGCAAATACAGGAATAGAAATGAGTTCCCGCCTGTTCATCGTTCTGTAGACTGGAATTACCCGCTATCGAATGGTGCGACTACTCTTTCTACTGGGCAGAAAAGATACCGAAGTGAGGTTTCAAATACATTATGCTTACAAGAATGACTGTTACCCCTCCCCCCCCCCCATAATATCAATCATTTAGTTTCCCGACTACAGTACCTGAAAAGAAGGATTCACCAACTAAATGAAGACAATGTCATCGTTGAGTTTCTCTTCTTTTTCGTTGGCTTTTTCGATGATTTTAGCACCAATTTGAATGGTCTCCAAAAAGCGTCTCTCCTTGGCCATCTGTAGCTTCGCCTTTTCTTTGGCTGCTTCCAATGCTTGTTTGGCAGCTACTTGGCTGGCTTGATGAGCAGCCTGGAGCGTCTCCATTTTGGTCTTGTGCTCAGAGCGAATCTGCTCTTCCTTGTCGATCATCGTCTGAAGTTCCTGTTCCAACATGCCCTTGGTGATTTGTCTTGCGGAAGCCCGAGTTTTGACTTCATCTTGCTTCTCCTTCAATTCGGATTCCAACCTGGCTACCTTCAGGGACACTTCATTCTTGGTCTCCATCTTGTTGGCCAAGGTTTCTTTCTGCTCGTTTTGGGCTTGGACCAGTGCAGCGTGATGCTTTCCAATTTGAGTGGCAAGTTGCTCCTTCTCTTGAGCCAAACGAGAGCGTTCTTCTTCTCCAGACTTCATCACAGTTTCTTCTAGTCGATCGTTTTCCGCCTTCTTCTTGAAGACCTTGTCGTGGAGCTGCTGTGCATTCCCCAAGGCCTCCTTGGACTCCTCGAGTTCTTGATTGGCCTTTTCTTGTTCGGCAGTGAGTGTCTCGAGCAGCTGGAGTAGTTTCCCGTTTTCTTCCTGTTCTGTTCTAAGAGTTTCTTCATGAGTCTTGCGAGCTTGACAGAAGTCGTTGTAGTATGCTTCCTGCTGTTTCAGCTCTTCCATTCGTGACTTCACTAGTCCATGAGAGGACTTGGTGGCTCCAAGTTCTTCCTTTTGCTTCGAAAGAGAATCAGCCGCATTGGCCACCTTCGACTTCATGTCTACTTGTTTGACTTCGTTGTCGGCTCTGAGTGCTTTGATCTCCTTGGTCTAATGGTAGGCGTATTTCGTGTCGTCGAAGTGGGTGAAAAGGAACGAAATTGGCAAGCGATTTTGTTACAGTGTAAGTTTGCGAACCGAGCAATATATATAAAAAAAACTAGCAAGCAGATTTTCCGTACCTTGTCTGCCAATTGTTGGGCATGGTTTCCACATTGGGATCGGACCGATTGTACCTTTGCCACGAGCTGGTCACGACGCTGTGATTCATTCTGGACATCGACGTGAGCGTGCTGGTTCTTCTGCTGGGTTTGTTCGAGGACGGCCACCAAGCCTTCGGATTGAATGCGTTCCAAAGTCCGATTCTTTTCCATCACCCAATTTTGATTTTGGTTGCGGAGTTTGTCGCCTTGTGTTGTCTGTTCTTGAATGGATTGGACTAGTTGCTTGAGCATTTCCTCTTTTTCCTTCAAGACTTCTTGGTTGGTCTTGGAAGAACCAGACTTTTCCTGCCCTTCGGAGACATCAGGAGAAGGTGGGTCTTTCAATGAAGTAACATTCAAAGTATCTAGGACACTGACGGGACTCTTTCGACATTCGGGCAACACGCCTGTGGGACGGGCTACATCCGTGTTGAGTGTTGTATCCAATCCGTTCAAGAAGCTAGAATGGACTTGGGCATCCTCCAAACGATCGGCGGCTCCTCGGCTTAGATTGCGCATTTCGCAAAAGGTATGGTGAAGATCTTGTTGGAGCTGCTTTTGGAGGCGTTGCTCCTGCTGATGAGCTTGGGTTCCCTTGGCAAGCTTGGCAACAATTTCTTGAATCTCGGAGCGAATTTCGCGGCGAAGGTCCTCGGTCACGTTGATGGATGTGCCAAAATCCAGGAGGAAAGGATCGACACTCGTAGATGCTGAATCATGACTGTTGGTGCTGGAAGGAGCCGATGCTTCGAAGGCGATGGGGCGAGAAGATTCTTGACTCTGACTGGATTGGATGGTGTTCTTGTTCCAGCGATGCATGATGGTGGGTAGTATTGAGGACAATGACGGGATTATTTATTGGTTGTAGATGCAGTAGCAATATCAAATCTCAGAGCAGTAATCAAATGCAGGGATTTGATTGTCGTACGCGATGGAGTCACTGACAATCTGTCTCGAGAAGTTCAAAAGTTTGTGTTGTTCAAAGTGTTCAAAGTGTTCTTTTGATGCGAAGAATTATTTCAATTTGAAAAACAGAACAATAATTGGCGCGGTCAAAGTGAGTCGACTCAAACGATTGATTCTAAATTGAAAATATTAGAAAATAAATACCGGTACACGTCATAGGATGAAAAACTGATACGAAGGACCCAAGAAGACACCAACACGTACTTTTCTATTTGTTTTGACAATTCAAAGATTCTTCATTACCATGACACTTGTAATTATTACTGGAGGAGGCGGTTTCCTAGGCCAATGCCTTGCCACTGCTTTGCTCAAGAGATCCACTATTGGAATTGAAACATCGGAGGGGACTACGGAAGAGGCTTCCATTACCAAGCTCGTTTTGGCCGACATTGCGTTCCCCCCCTCCTTGCAACCTACCATTGAAGCAGCTGGCAGCCTTGTGGAAAAATTACAGGGCGATGTATCGGACGAGAAATTTTGTAGTGAGCAACTGTTCTCTTATGTGACCGATTCCACCAAACACGTTTCCATCTTTCACATGGGTGCCGTCATGTCGGGAACGGGAGAGAAGGACTTTGACTTGGCCATGAGAGTCAATCTCTATGGCACTCTCAACATGCTGGAGGGAGCAAGAAAACACATTTTCGAAAAATTCGGTTTCGCCGCAAAGTTCATTTTCACTTCTGCTGGAGCCACCATTGGATCGGGAGCACCAACGGATTACGTTCAAAAGGAGGATTGGATCTCGGACGCCTCCCGAGCTACACCTCACACTACCTATGGCATGACCAAAGCCTGTTGCGAGTTGCTTATGACGGACTTTTCCAGACGAGGCTTTGTTGATGGCCGTGCTGTTCGTCTTCCTTCCATTGTGGTCCGTGCCGGGGCTCCCAATGCAGCTACCACTTCTTGCTTTTCGTCCGTCATTCGAGAACCTCTGTCTGGTATTGATGTTGTCCTTCCCATTGCTGACAATGTGCCACATGCGGTGACTGGAACCCGAGCCGCCATTAACGCCATGATGACGGTTCATGATGCTAGTAGAGCCGAGATCGAAGAAGTGCTTGGCTTTGACAGAACGGTCTTCCTACCAGCAGTTGCCGTGTCGTTGGGAGAACTCCAAGAAGCTTTGTACAAGGTTGTCACACCAGCTAGCAAAGGGAAGCTCGGAGCAATCACATATGAGGTGGATGATTTTTTGTCCAACGTTGTTGGCGGCTTTCCTACGAAAATTGATGCCAGTCGGGCGTTGCAACTGGGTGTTACACCTGCACCCAATGCTGAAACTCTGGTACGCGAGTACATAAAAGACTTTTCGACGGCACTCGTGGACGGCATTGAAATCGTGCCTCCAACCAGTGGATCGCCAAAGGCAATGGTAGACGAAAAGGTAGCAGTCATTACAGGCGGAGGCAGTGGTATTGGACGTGGGGTAGCGGTTCGATTAGCAGAAGATGGCTGGTCTCTGGTTCTCGCGGGAAGAAGAATGGCAACGTTGAAAGAGACACAAAAGATCTTGGGTTTGGCTGATGACAAATGTCTTTGCGTCGCCACCGACGTTTCGGTTGAAAATGATGTTAAGGAACTATTCCGAAAGACTGAAGAACAATTCGGCTTAGAGGTTGGTCATCTACTATTGTTCAACAATGCCGGCATCAATTCACCTGCTGCGAGTGTAGAGAATGTCGAATACGCCGACTTTGAAAAGGTCATTAAAGTTAATTTACATGGGCCGTTCTTGTGTGCCAAGGAGGCGATGAAACTCATGGCCAAGACTGGTCGGGGAGGACGCATCATCAACAATGGAAGCATATCAGCTCACGTCCCGCGGCCAAATTCCGCCTGTTATACAAGTGCCAAACATGCTGTCTTGGGATTGACAAAGTGTATTGCTCTAGATGGCCGAAAGCTGAAAGTGGCGTGTGGACAAATCGATTTTGGCAACGTGGTTAGCGAATTGAGCATGGCAACCAACACCAAAGAAGGTGCCTTGCAACCCAACGGAACCAAACTGGTCGAGCCTAGCATGTCAATGAAGGATGCTACAGAAGCATTCTGGACCATGGCCAACATGCCCTTGCAAGCGAATGTTTTGCAAATGACAGTTATGGCCACCAATATGCCCTTTGTTGGCAGAGGTTAATCTTGATCTAGTCAACGTGTCACACAATCCATGCGAAGTGCTGGGATGTTTTGATATTGAATATGCACCTGTAGAATACTTGCTTCGCCCTAATTCCCAAACATAATGGTGCACAGCCTCGTGACGTTCCAAGGGATGACTGACTCACTCTGTTCAAGAAATGCCCACTTTCTTGACTAGTTCATCGTATCGAGCCATTACGAAAGGTCAATATCAGTATCGATGTGTGTTAGCGAACCTTCTGTCTTTCTCCCCAATCGGACCATATGATTGTGCGAAAAATCCGTCTTTTCCATTGCTGCAGTAAGTGTAATCCACTGGACTTGACACTTTGGGTGTGATGTAGCAGCAGTCTAGTATGGATAGGATCGTAGATATCGCACTTTCATTGCCTCGAAGTACAGTCTCCTCTTGTGATGCAGCATCATGGCATTCGAATTTGAGTACCTCTGCAATTTTGTCAAGTCGAAATGGTTTGTCGCTACTTTGTGATTCCATAGACTTTTTCGCTAATAATGGTCGTTGATAAAAGCACGTTTGTTTCTTTTCGATAGTGTGACTTGTAGCCCCGTTGTTGGAAGTCTGGCTTTCAAAGATGAATGGAGCCGTTTGCATCCCCAGTGCACTCTTTTCGTCTCCATCCACCTTTAGAAATCCTCGATTTTCCAAATGCTCCAGTATCCCGTTTGCTGCTGACATTCTGAACGCAAAAATACAGTAGATTGGTGAGCATGATGGGAAGAAGGTGCTTATACTGCCTACTGTATGTAATGCAACTTACGTTTGTCTTGACGTCATGTATACCGGCTTGCCAATAAAGATTTCATTTGGTTGAATGTCATACTTTCTTAGCTTGAGAATATTAATTAGTTGCGTGAATGTAACTCCTCTCTTTTGGAAAATGCCGTCACAGGATGGTTTCCACCTGTCCGGAATCGATTCCTGAACTAGATCCACAACACTTTTCGCCGAGTCGATTTCTGCATCGATGAACAGACGAATTATTTCATAAAGATTGCGCCTGGAATCCATTAGCACTAGCAGCACAGGGGTTTTTGTTGATGTTACTCGCCTCCTTTTCATTCGAAGTGTCAGTAGTGTTGAATCCGCAGATACCGATGAGGTATCAAGCTCGTGACCCCGTCGCCAATTCGCTTTGTAAGGTTCCAATGATTTCGATCCGAATATGTAAGATCCACTGAGATCCGATACATCCCGCGCCAACGGCGCTGGGGTATTGATAGAAGATGGTACAGGTTGAATCGACGTCCTTTTTCTTGGCATTGCTGTCAAGTGAGTTTCTCTCGAACAGATGAAGAGGATTGAGAACGAATAAAAATGAATCAATCTGAAATCGTCGTCGAAGAGATGTTGTGTGGCGTATCGTAGTTACGCAAGGATACGGGTGTATCGATTCATTGGATTGATTACACTTCACTGAACGATGGTCGTGCTGTACTGGTACCAGGTACCGTACAACAAGTTGAACGTCTGATCAGCTTTTATCCAACTTGTGCGAGAGAATACATACAGCAATATATTATATAGTAAATATAAAATAGTTTTATTATTTGTTGATTTCGACTGTCTGCATAAAAAACTCAGGATGAAGTTCGGCGCTTCGAAAAAGCAGGCTCAATATCGTAACCCCTGTTCGGCGGATGCTCAAATGGTCGCTTCTTCCTATCCGATTGGTCCTCGCCGCGGTACCTGTCCGAATCAAAGTCTCTGCTACTCGTTTGGCGCACGTCATGATCGTCATTGCCTTTGTGTCGGTGTCCACCGGTGGTCGACGCTTCTCCACGGTTTCCGCCGAAATGATTGTCACGCAATTCATTGGAGTATCTGCTTCCACCACCATGTCGGCCAGAATCTCCAAAACCAGAGTCCCTGGTACGTCTATCCCTTTCTCTTACACCACCGTGACGCTGATGAGAGGAGTTATTATCATTATGCCCGGCGCCGTAGCGGTTGTCCCCATCATCACCCCTTCTATTATCACCAAAATGGCTGCTGGAGTCTCGATTTCCATTTGATCTGGAATCACTGATCCTTCTACCACCCTCTTCACGAAACCGATCTCCTCTACCATCGTAATCTCTACTACCACGGCGGTCCTGGGCATTCCTGTTATCCCAATCACGCTCGTAGTTCGAGTGCTGTTCAAACCCCCCACCCCGTTTACCTTGCTCGTCATGGCTTCTACGTTGGGCTGGTTCATCGTAAGAATTCCTTTCTCCGTAACTTCTCTTTGGTGGCTCACCGTACCCAGAACGACGAGGTGGTTGATCCACACCTCCCACGCGATGATCAGCGTGGCCACCACTGTCCCTATTGTCTTTACCATGTCCTAAACGACCATCATCCTGACGATCACTGTAGCTGCCACCTCGACCTTGAGACCACCCATCATTGGATCGATGGTGACCATTTCCATTTCTGTCATCAAATCCTGGACCTCTTCGACTGTCTCGGCGCTCAGGAGCGAAAGATTCATTTTCTCTCTTCAAGTCCGCTCGATTGAACTCGAGATGATCAAGACCCACGTTAACCTCGGCACTTACTTCACGCACAAAGGTTCCAGGAGGCCCTTCGTTGGGCTGTGCCGGCCTGAATCTAGCACGTACTTGCTGAGGAACGTCTGGAAACTTGTTGGCGGTGGTCTCTTTTTCTTTCCATCGAATGTATCCCTCCAAGTCAAAGTTAATCTTCCCGTCGTTTTTTCTGACCTCGGAAACAAGAGCTGCTTTGTTGATATGGATCCTCCCTTTGTTCGGCTGAGGAGTCTCTTCGATGTTCATGAACTGCAGCATGGCTTTCACACGAAGTCGCATTCCGTCGTCGTTCACACGAGCTCCTCGTGAACGCGTTTTTCCATATCCGGTGACAATGGAAATACTCTGCACAGCTTCCAGGCGCGACGTGTTGATGAGGTATGGAACAAGACAGTCTTCAAACCACCATCCAAGAGCAATCTCTCCACCACCTAAAGACAAAAAGTGAAGGTCAAGCTCCAACCATTCTTTACCCAAGCGAGAGACGCGAGCGTAGAACCCCTTTTCCACTCCTGAACATGAAATATTAGAAATGGGAACCACGACTAAACATCGGGAGCCGGTGCCTTACCTTCTTTGAAAAGTCCACGACCAAGCGCAATTTGCGAGGATACAGCATCGAGAACAGCATTGTATGTAACGACATCTCTCTTGACACCAACCTTGTCCATTTCCTGGAAGAGTTCGTATCCCTTTTCCCACAGATTGCAACGAGCGCATGCACTAATTGCACTGTTGTAAATGTGGACATTTGGTGTAACATCTTCGTGTTTCATTCGTTCCATGAGTTGGAAGGCGATGTCTGCACGACAGCTCTTCTCCATGCAGGACATCGCCGCACCAAAGATGATCACATTCTTCTTTATTCCCATTTGTGTCATCTCGTCTAGATATTCGAGACACTGTCTATATTGAAGGCCTACGAGTGGAGAAGCCAGTGAGAAATTGGCCACTTTTTATGCATCAATCGTGGAAACGTCGAACTTACCCTTCTCGCACGCACTAATCGCGCTTCCGTAGCTCACAACAGTGATTGGCATATTTTTAAGTTTCATTTCATCGAACAAGTCCAAGGCACGCTCCCATTGCAGTCCCTCTAAAACAATTGTTAGAGTGATAAATTACCCGCTCCAAAATGCATCGCAAACAGTAAACTTACTTTCCAGGGCTGTGATTGTGGCCTAGAGTTTATTGTTGGTAGTAGGTTGAAGTAATTGTCATGTAGTCAGGGGCAAGTGTTAGAAAGAAAGGAAAAAAGAAACCTGAAAACTGCAGAAGACATGTAGAAGTGAACTCACATTGTAAGTCACGATGCTTGGCTTCCCTCCAGACGCTTCGATTTCTCGAAACAGTTCAAGCGCCTTGTGCCACATCTGTCCTTTGGAAAGAGCAGAAATAGCGGCGGAGTACGCGATAACATTGGCACCATGACCAGCAGCTTTCATTTCTTCCAGGACTTCCAAGGCCAGTTTCCATTGCTGGCCTTTCTCTGCGGCGCTGATCAATGCAGAATAAGTAACGACAGTAGGTTTCACACCCTCCCGTTTCATTTGCTCAAAGATCTCGAGAGCTTTGTGTGGCACCAATCCCTTCTCACATGCACTGATCAATGCAAACTAGATGAGCACTTTTGCTTTGGCATTCTCTGACATTCTCATACAGCAAGCACGTCATACATACCTGATTGCCGCGTTGTAAGCAATGGCAGTTTTTCCTTGCCCTTCCTTTTTCTATTACAGCATTAGACGTAAGTCATGTCAGATGAGGAAGCAAAGAATTGAGCGATGCATTGAAGAAACACAATCTCACCATTTGCTCCAACAAATCAAGAGCAGTTCTCCATTGTCCACACTTTTCGCATGCTGAAATGGCAGAGGAGAATCTGCGTCGATCAAAGAAGATGGTGTTGAGAATTTATTAGGGTGAAGGGCAACAACATTCCAATCGCCAACGACGGTCGTCTTACGTTACTTCGTTCTTTGCGACATTCTTCGCTTTCATCTCGTTGAGAAGCTGCAAGGCTTTGCGGTAGTCTCTAACTTTTTCACAAACCGAAATCAAAGAGTTGTAATGAAAAGTATTCCTCTGGATTCCCACAGAGTCGATCCAGTCCCAGACGGTCAGTGCCAACCTAAGATTGCGACGACGTGCAAAGTTGGAAATAATTCCTGTGATGGCTTTTCCAGATTGAAATACTGCCATGTTCTCCTCTCGGGCAGCATCAAGTTCCTTAAAGATCTCGTTGCTGTTTCGGCAGAGACGATCAACGAGAGCTTGTACATCCAAACCCATGATTATCTGACCCCGTCGGTCATCGCCACGGTCCCTACCAGATGACTTCCGTTCATAGAACCCACCTCCACGCGAATTGTGGTGACCACCACGTCCACCGTGACGACCTCCAGAATGCCGTGGTTGAAAGCGATCAGAGTTTCCTTGCGACCCGCGGCCCGAACGTCGAAAGTCTTCGTGCAACGAAGAAGTATCGCGATCCCGCAAGTGAGCCCGTTCACGATAACCTCGCTTGAAGTGATCCAAGATTTGAGGAGCAGTGTTGGTGGGAGCCGATTCGGCTCCAGGGACAAAGTTCTCGCCATGATCAGGAACATTCCTTCTCGCGGGACGACGTTCCTCGTTCCTTCAACAAAAGTGGTAAAAGAAAGAGTGGGTGATTAGTGCGTGGTGTATTGGTTACAGCGTTAGCTTGTTGAGTATTCAAATAGACAGTCAAGTTCAGAAGACACTGGAGAGACATGGTTGTTGTATAATTCCTGTAGACAAAACTGTTTCCATCGACATCGTCAGGCCAGGATTTGGTTCCAATTACAGCGTGAGTTGGTCGAGTCACCACATAGGCAGTCAAGGCCAAGGATACGCTGGAGAAACAGAATTGTCGCATGGTATTGGAGAGATATCTTCTGATTTGTTGCGTGGAGTATTGAATATGGTTACGATAGATTTGGGCCAATAACTGGGATCTGCTGGTTTGCTACGTGACAAAAAATGCTTTACTATTCGGCTTCATTGTCGTCTCACCTGCTCATTGGTTGTTGTGTTCTGGTATTCAGTGAAAGCTGATTGTGTGGAACTCAACGTGGATCGGTTTGCTCTACAGTACAGCAGGTACACTATGTTTGTGGCAACTGTCAATTTCAATGCCCCCTTCCGCATCTACGGACAGACCAATGACTAAAAAAACTATCCAACTTGAAACTCTGGCCTCACCTTCATGTCTGGTAGCTTGAAAGATACAGCATACGGCGTGTATCCTTACGTGTTGCAGCCAAAAAAAAATTGCTTGAAAAAACCTTGTCGACGGCAATCTATCTAGGTCAAACCAGAGTACCACTCAAGTTCGTTTCGAATCGATATTCAAATTTTAGACGGAATCAGCAATGTGACGGCATCCCGAACCAGATTTGGAATAAAAAAGAAGCCGATTCACTAGATTGGCGGAATATTCAATATCCTGAGTGGTCAACCCTTTAGACCTTCTTGTCTATTGAATCTGTAAACAACAAAGCACAAGCCTCCCAGCAACATTGGTTTAGAAATCATCGTCTTGTTCAAAAATGTCTTCGACAAAGTCATTGCTCGAGTTCAGGAAATGCAACGATGCTTGGAGCGTAACTAACGAATAGCCTTCTTTTCCTCGAAGCAGCTGCTCGTCTCTTGCGAATTCCTCCAAGAATGCGATCTGCGCATTAATTGCGGGAACCTTTGCCATGATGAGATGTTGACACACTAATTTCAGCAAAGAATCAGCTCCAATCGATTTGGTGGAGTTGCCACTATCCGTGCTGGATACTGAAAAGAAATCAGATATTCGTTCCAGGAAAGTTGTGCAACATTGGAGTTTATCGGATACCGAGTGCGAATGCGGAAGACTGTGCATCGCCCCCAGAGCTAATTCTGAAACGTTGGATTTGTAGCGATTCGGGGTGGAGTCCAACGACCATTGCTGCCGCTCAAATTCTGCAATTTTGGCAAGAAGCATGTTGTCTTGGTCAGCATAGTCTGCTTCGATCTCTTCCATGATCAAATCATATGCCTCCCCGAACACTAAACTCTCGACAGCGGTAGCTGTTAGCTCTGTGATTGCCGGAGAAGCTGAAAAACCTGGGCGAACTTCAAGTAAAGTAGCTGTCACATATTTTATGACTGCATGGGCATCCTGCCGTCTAGCCCTTCGTAACTGATGCGCATTCTTGCGTTCATCCGAAGCATCTTCTCCGCTCTCTTCATCCACGTTTCGATAACTGGGATAATTTACTGGTTCCTCGAATAAAAGACGAAGGGGACCCCGTGATGCAGATCTCACTCTGATTGTGTCCAACAGCTTTTGGTATATATGCCCAGGTAGACTATCCCTATTGTTGAGTTGTCTGCTGACAAGTAACAAAACTTTGTCACCAGTTGCAAGTTCCTCTTCGTCTGTCTTAACAATATCGACTTCACGGTCGTATCGTTCCTTTTTTGCCGACTTGAATTGATTTGGGAAAATGTCAAACGAGATATCAGTTGGATGTGACTTTCGAGCATTTGTATAGATCGTTTCCCATTCAGGATGAACAACGACATTTGGACGAACAAGAAGCACCCGCTGTTTTGTTCCGTCGCCCAAGGCCAAGATTCTCTTTTCCTCTATCTTGTCTTGCAGTTGTTGCCCAGCTTTTCGTCCAGCTGCAACACCTGACGCGAATACTCCGATACTGACAGATCCTTCCAGAACCACTCCAAGTATTCCAGCTGTTTGCCCAACCTTTCCTCCAATCACCCAGCCAACTGGACCAGCAAACATTAGTCCAGCAATGCCTCCTGCTACACCGCCTGCAACTGTCGCCAGTCCAAGACGCTTATTCGACGTCTCCTTATCCAACTTTTCCGCCAATAGACCCTCCACTTCCGCCACAGAAGGTGATTCAGACTCACAAGACACCGTCCGTGATATCTCCAATTTCTGTTGGCTCTCGGCATCTTCATCATCTTTGCTCTTGTTTCTCTGAAATCCTTTTATCCTATCGCTTTGAAGAACAAGTTGATGCATCATGGGCTCAAAGTGAACCGCAATGTTCTCATGCAACGCTCTCGAAACATTTGAAAAAGTATGACTAGCAAAGTGTATTGCTGAATCCATGATCAAGGGATCTTGACCCTGTTGGCTACTTTTAGAAGGAAGATTCTTGAGGAGGTCCTGGTTGGCCCAGTGCATGGGAGGGCCATCTTCCGTCCATTCGAAGGATGAATCGAACAAGGAATGTTCTCCACCATCTCTCTGACAAAAGCCACTTTCCTTGTCGAGTAATGAATCCAATTGACACCGCCCATCCCAAGTCTGACTCCGCTGCACTCTGGTTGGCACGTTCAGATACCCATTGCCTGATGTTTCATCAACCCCATTCTCCAGAAAAAGTTTCGATGCAGAAAGAAACGGAAAGCTAGCTTTCCCTGTATACTTTCGCTTCCGACTCGGTTCACCTTCTGAAACAACTCTTCTTATGGCATCTGGAGCAGTGACCGTAGGCGGAGTGCGAAATATGCTATTTCGATCAGCATGATCCAAATTCGAATTTGATGAAGTCGAAGAGTCATCACGCATTGTATCAGTTGCTGCGGAAGGTGTTTCTTCCAGCTGCGAGTAGTTCATGGGTCGGAGGATTAATGGGTTGTTGCAGCCTTCAGAGGTGCTGCTATCGCCATTCTCCTGAAGCAACTTTTGATTCACCTGACAGGCTTCTTTCCACGCCAGTGACTTAGAAAAAGCACAAGAACGATGTGCAAAACCTCCACAGGATTTGCACTGAACCACCTGGGCTAATGAAGTACTACCAAAGAGCTGAAGACGCTTGCAACAACCAACACAACTGCGAAAGGGAAGGTGGAAGGACACAGACTGAAACGAATGAAGGTGTTTCATATGAAAGCACCCATTTGATGACATCAACGCAATAGCCCTTTCCAAATCACTGTCATCTTCGGCTGCAGTTGGAGACATGGCTCCTTTTCTGGATGTTTGATTGATTGTTTGATTGATTGATTCTTATCTTTTCGTCTTGTTCTTTTTATTTTTATTTCAGAACTGTTTCAAAGTACTTGCGTAGTGCAATATGTCCGTTTCAAAGTACTTTCGTAGTGCTAAGTTTACGAACCGACCGTCCGTCGATGGAGTCAGTCTGAAGTGACGCACCAACCGAGAGGAGATACCTTTCATTTTGTTGCCGGAAATGCATGCGTAGATTCACGTGTGCATTCTGCCACATACTCACCGAAATGCAGTACAGACTTCTACGAATATTTCACGTAGACTTGAGACAAACGTCAGTCACGTTGGAAAAGCGCGGATTTGGAATGCATGTCAACATCGTCGTGAATGTTGTATCTTTCTGTGGCCACAATTCTGCGCAATAGGGTTTACTCCAAACAAATCCGATACACAACAATGAAATTCTCCTCTTTTGCAATTGCCGGCGCAGTCCTTGCCACTTCTAGCGTCCATGGATTCAGCACTCCTTCCAAGTTCGGAGTCCGCCAATACACTCAACTGGACATGGCTACTGCCATCGATGCTGACACCAAGACTGCTCTTGCCACCGCTGCCAACGAAGCTCGTGGTATCGCCATGGACTCCATCGCCGCTGCCCACTCTGGACACATGGGACTTCCACTTGGTGCTGCCGAAATCGGAGCCGTTCTTTACGGATCTCAGGTAGGTGTCAATGTTCTTATTTTTACCCATCAGGCATTCATTTGACATCTCTCTAACTGCTTCTCTTCATTCTGCAGATGTCTTACAACCCCAAGGACCCCCAATGGGTCAACCGTGACCGCTTCATCCTTTCCGCCGGACACGGATCCATGTTCCTTTACTCGTGGTTGAACCTTGCTGGATTTGACCTTCCCATGGAAGAAGTCGCAAAATTCCGTCAACACCACTCCATGACCCCTGGTCACCCTGAATTCCCTTCTTCCGAACACAACACCCCAGGAATTGAGAGCACAACCGGTCCTCTTGGACAAGGTGTTTCCAATGCCGTCGGTATGGCCGCTTCCGAGAAGATGGCTGCCGCCGTCTACAACACTGAAGACCACAAGATCTTCGATCACCACATCTTCGCCCTTGCTGGAGATGGTTGCTTCCAAGAGGGTGTCTCCGCCGAATCCGCTTGCTTCGCCGCCCACGAGAAGCTTGACAACTTGATTGTCCTTTACGACGCCAACGAAGTCACCCTCGACAAGATGGCCGAATACACCCAATCCGAGGATATCTTGAAGAGATATGAAGCCTACGGATGGGAAGTCTTCGAAATCGACGGACACGACCTTGATGCCGTTGAGGAGACCATCGCTGCCGCCAAGGCCAACAACAACGGAAAGCCCAAGTTCATCAAATGCAACACCATCATCGGAAAGGGAATGGAAGAAACCGAGGGAACCAACGCCGCTCACGGAGAAGCTGGTGTCCCATACGTTGACAAAGCCAAGATGAACATTGGTCTTCCCGAGGGAGAGAAATGGTTCGTCTCTGAGGGAACTCGTGACTTTTTCGGAGAAGTCCAAAAGAAGAACAGTGCTACTTACGATGAATGGCAAGCAACCTTCTCTGCCTGGAAGGAAGCCAACCCTGCACTCGCCAAGCAGTTGGAAGATGCTATTGCCGATAAGACCCCTTCTGCCAGTGAAATGATCTCTTCGATCCCCGCGCAAGGTGATGCCGCCGAGGCTACCCGTGTCTCCGGATACAAGATCATCCAAGAGATCTCCAGTCTTGTCCCCCACTACGTTTCTGGATCTGCTGATCTTCACGGATCCACCCGTAACTACATCGACAACGGAGGTAACTATGGTGCCGGTTTCGACAAGTCTTACGGTGGAAAGAACTTGTACTTTGGTATCCGCGAACACGCCATGGGAGCCATTATGAACGGATTCGCCTTCCACGGTCTTTTCAAGATTTCTGGATCCACCTTCTTGGTCTTCGTTGATTACTTCCGCGCCACCTGCCGTGTCGCCGCTCTTTCTGAGTTGAACCGTGTTTCTTACATCCTTACCCATGACTCTATTGGTGTCGGTGAGGATGGACCTACCCATCAACCTGTTGAAACCGTTTCTGGTCTTCGTGTCATCCCCAACTTGGATGTTTACAGACCTGGTGACGCTGAAGAAACCGTTGCCGCTATGGTTTCGTCCGTCACCCGCCAAGAGGGACCAACTGCTTTGATCTTCTCTCGTCAAAACATTGACCAAAACAACGACATGGACTACATGGCCCGTCGTGAGGGTGCTTTGAAGGGAGCATACATCGCCAAGAAGGAAACCGCCGACTTGGACCTCATCATCCTTGCTACCGGTTCTGAAGTCCAACACGCACTCAAGGCGTCCGCCGATATGCCTGGAGCCCGGGTTGTTTCTATGCCATGCATGGAAGTTTTCGAACGTCAATCTGATGAATACAAGGAAGAAGTTCTTCCGTCCTCTGTCACCAAGAGAATCGCTATGGAAGCCGGAGTCACTGGCCTCTGGTACAAGTATGCCTCCAAGGTTGTTGGAGTTGACGAGTTCGGATTCTCTGCTCCAGGAGATATTGTCATGAAGGAGAAGGGAATGACCCCTGAGAACCTTAAGGCCGAGATTGAGTCGATGTAAACTTCTATAATATTCAAGTAAATTAGCAACCACACAAGATTCACACAGCACTGGTGCTACTTTGGAGGATTTTTGCGTCGTTTGTTCGTTGGTATCATGTCATGCAAGTGCGACTGTGCATGGTGTAGTCGTGTAGTATCCGACTACTTCGACTAAATTAAATGATTTGTGTGAAAATCTGATGTCTTTTAAGGGTAGGATCAATGTAGTAATAGTATGTATATCTATAAAGTGTGTATATATCGTGTCAACAACATCTTGGTTGATACGACATCAGAGGCTACTGTTCGTCCATCCCATCTCCGTGAGGTGACGTACGAACCTCCAATTCATTGAATATTCTCACACTCCCTCTTGGGAGGACGAATAGTCAGAGCATTTATTACCATCCAATGAGTGCTTTCCGCAATGGTATGAACATATGGGGCAATAGAGGCTTGGTACCAATGTCGGCAAGTTGATCAATTGTGTCTATCCGTTCAATGGTCACATACCCTTTTCGCACGTATCGTTTGAAGTGATGGTATTTGATGTTGATGTGTTTTGTTCGTGGCCGTAAGTTTTCAGTTGTTGCGATCGCTATCGCGCCATTGTTGTCTTCAAATGCCTTGCATTTGAACCTTGGTCGTTTGTACTTGAATGATTTGATCTTCTTTGCTAGTTCTTTGAAGAATCGCATCAAACTGATCACTGTCCGTAGCGCTTGGGACAAGCAAATGTACTCCGCTTCAGTTGTACTCAATGCAATCTCTGTCTGAAGTTTTGAGTGGGAATATACAAGGCAGTTGTTAAACATGATGTGATAGCAAGTTCGTGATTTTGCTGTCGCTGGGTCTTCTGCATTGTGCTTGTTGTATCCTCCAGCGAAATCTGCATCGGCATAAACCTCAAATCCTTTATTCTTGTCAGGTTTCATGATCATTCCTTTGTCTCGAGTGTCTCTCAAGTAGGTGCATATTCTCATTATCGCATCTTCATGGGATTTCTTAGGAAACGCCATGAACCTACCAACTTGTGACACTGCAAATATGAGTTCTGGACGCGTTGAACGTGCCAACCAATTCAGCATCCCAACCACCGATCTGTAGTCCCAATTCATTCGGCGCTTCTCACCCCCTTCATCTTTGTGTAACGTTTTTGTCGCTGGGGTTTTCACTTCTTGCCGATCTCCTCTATTGAGCGACACTCCGACCGTCTGCAATATGCGTTGGATCAGTGCTGGTTGGGTTAGTTCACGACCGTCTTTGGTTCTCTTCATTTTGATGCCGAGATATTCATTTAGGTCGCCTTCGTCCGTTAATTTATACTTGTGTCCGAGTTGTCCGATGACGTCATCAATTTCGCGTCCGTTTGGACCCATCAAAATCCCATCATCAACATATACAACAAAGATCGTCTCGCCTTTGTAGAAGACTGCCTTGTCCTCACTCGACTGTACAAAACCAATTTCCTCCAGTCCTTCCTTCAGAAATTCGAACCACACACGGCTCGCCTGCTTGGTCCCATATAAGTTCTTCTTCAAAAGCAAAACGTTGTTTTCGTTCAACTCCGATCCATCAACGTAACATTCTTTCGGAATTTCCATGTACATCGGACATTCAACTTCTGCTTGTGGAAATGCCAGTACGAAGTCGATTTGTCTGGTAGTCCATCCATTGAGTATTGCCAGTGTCAGTAGGCTTCGAATTGTCTCCCAACCAACAACTGGGGAGTAGGTCTCCCAATAGTTGACGCCTTTCTCTTGCGAACTGCCATCGATGCATAATCTCGCCTTCCATTTGTAGACTTCTCCGGTTCCCACTCTCCGCTTTCGCTTCATGGACCATACTCCACGCATGGCACGGTGGCCTTCTGGCATGGAACTTCTTGGAACGACTTCCCAGTGTTTCCCTTCAGTGTGGTCTTGTATTTCTTTGACCATTGCTTCGTGAAACTGTACCCAGTCAGGTTCTTTCTTTGCCTGATTCAGATACATAGTGTCTTCATCTGCAAGCGTCGCTGCGAATGCAAACGGATTTGAAGTCATGCATTGCTCGACCAGCTCTTCTGCATGAACCTCTCTGGCGATCTCAGTTTTATAACATCGGATCGTCAATTGCATTTCGCGGCGATGTTCCTCAAGGGACGTCGCAGTTTCAGTTTCTTCCATCTCCTCTCGTCCTCGTTTTCGTTTCTGTGAGGAGGATTTGTGTGCTTTCAGGGCTTGAATTGCTTGTGTTTGGGAGTTTACTGTTCCCTGCAGCGCCGGATGTTGGAAACTCACTCTTTCTGTCTCCCTCTGAGAGGCGGATCCATCCTCCCTCTGAGAAAACAATTGTGTCTCCCTCTGAGGATCGGATTGGGTCTCCCTTTGTGAAGACGCTGGAGTCTCCCTCTGAATCAATTGCTCATTCTCTTGCTGAGTATGCATGGGGTCTTCCCCGTTCCGGTCGTGAGCTAGCCTATCTTGGCCGTTCCGCTCGGGTTGACCTAGCCTATCTTGGCCGTTCCGGTCGTGAGCTAGCCTATCTCGGCCGTTCCGCTCGGGTTGACCTAGCCTATCTTGGCCGTTCCGGTCGTGAGCTAGCCTATCTCGGCCGTTCCGCTCGGGTTGACCTAGCCTATCTCGGCCGTTCCGGTCGTGAGCTAGCCTATCTTGGCCGTTCCGCTCGGGTTGACCTAGCCTATCTTGGCCGTTCCGGTCGATCGAATGGGCTCCCATGCTCTCTTGCACGGGTGCACCGTTCTCACCATTTGACTCAGGTGTGGGAGTTTGAGTTGTGTCAATGGGCTCAGACACGGGAGTATGGGACAGTTTGGTTCTCTTGTTTGATCGTGCTCTCTTTGGCTTCAGTACAGTTTCGTGTATTCTCGTGATTCCTTGCCATTTTCCAACATTCCTCATTGCTGGAATCTTTGTCGTTTCGAATCGTTCATCGTGCTTCACATGAAACTGTGGTGAAGTCAGTCCTGTGTCGGGGTTCAACACTAGTGATACTGAGTGTGCATGTTCTCGTGATAGTCCAAGATAAATTCCAATACGCGCTCGATCACACCATTTATTCTCCAGTGAATTTCCACTCTGAAGCTTTGGATCCAAGTTGTACACCGGGCAGCCAAATGTGTGAAATTGTTTGACATCTGGTCTATCATCGGTGTTCGCAAATTTCTGCAGTGCTGTCCGTTTCTCTCCCTCTCGAAGAGTGGAATTTCGAATTTGAGAGGCGTAAATCATTGCAAAGCCCCATAGGTTGGCGGTGATTGCCGCAGGCCAATTGTGTTGCGCAAGTAGAAGCATGGACCGAGCGCTATCACGAATGTCACGAATGCGTTTCTCGGCTTTGCCATTTTGGTGATGAGCGTTAACGCCACAAAAACTGGAGGTTTGACGAGCAGCGCGACATGCCGTTTTGAAGTTGGTGTCGGCAAACACGCCATTATCACAGCATAGCGTTCAAATGCAAGTTTTGCTTCAAGAATGCTGTCACCATCATTACGTTGGTGGAGATGCACATAGTCAAGATCAGAGAAGTGATCCACAAATGTGGTGGCATAGTGGTACCGCATAAGGGTTGGACGTCCACGCAACTGGGCAACGAGGCCAGGTACATTTCGGGATTCCGCAGTGTCCACAGAGACAACATCACCAGGATGAGCTGCTTGACGAAGTTTCTTTCGGCTCCCATCTTTCTTTTTAGAGCGGTGACGCCATGGCCGACGTGTTGCTTTCCCAAACTGACAGCCAGGGCAAAATGGATGTTCTTGAACAGTGGCGAGACGAGGGTCGAGTAGTCCAGCGGCTGCACTTGCTTTGAGATGGCTGAACGGCATGTGGCCAAGACGATAGTGCCATCGTAGCATCAAAGTACGCTTGTCCGTCTCATTCAGTGATGGGAGTCGGGCTTCAGGGGCTGTTGAATCCCAGTCTTCTGACAGAATAGATTCAAAATTGAAATCTTCCAGTGCCGGTTCTTCAAATGCTCCCGCAATTGTGTCGGCAAGAATAGGTGCTGTCTCACCACGAAGGTCAAAAGGGTCCTTCTCGTAGTTCTTATTGTCCATTTCTTGATTTAGTAGTTCCCGATCTTCTTGGTGTCTTAGGACTGATCCCGCAGGTAGTTCCACATTTCCAATAGTCAGTGCAGTGGGGCGGATCCGTGCCTCTCTAGCTGTAAGGTGTTGAGAGCAAAGATGTGTAGAGAAAGACTTGTAGCCGGGTTTTGTCATCAAGAGAGGGATCTGAAGCTGTGCATCGTAGTCGATAGTTTTGATACAGTCCTTTTCAAAGTGAAGTTCGACCTTGTCTCCACGAAGGACAGTAGTGCGAACCGGGTCTGCGGATCGTCCCTTCTTCGGTCCTTGGTTTGACCATTGTCGAGGGCTGAGCAGGGTCAATTTGAGGCGAGGGGCATAGTATGCATTGTGGACTTTATGTTGGTGTGTCTGTCCTGCATCGTCAACAAATGTGAGCAGTAGTGTGCCGCGTCCGACAATTGGAATGCTTGTATTTGTTGCGCCTTCAAGCTTAAGACCAAGCACCGGTTCCAGTTCTCCAATGAACATCGGTCGTGCCCCACACACAGTTGCAGACGTGCAGCTGTCAATTCCCACCGGCACAGAATCATGCTCAAAGATTAAGGATGTGTTCATGGCTCGACAGAGATGCGATTTGAAGGTCTTGATAGAAAGTTTAGTGGTTATTTTCCCAATATGACTGAGGTCGAGTCTCTGCTTGCCCATATCTCAGGAGTCATTATCTGAATCGTTCTCGTTACTTCCGTCGTCGTTCGTTGGGAATTCGCCCGTATCGTCACTGTTGCTTGTTGCGTTATCAGATGCACTATCGTCTTCCAGCGCAAGTGCTGCTTTGAGGGCGTTGACACGAAGTTGCTTCTTGGCTCGCTTTGGGTTGCTATTGGACTGTGTCTTGCTCAATGCACAGGTATCCGAATTGTGTGGTCGCCCATCTCGTCCAATCGCTAAGACCATTTTCTTGTGTTTGTCGCACCAGTTCCATCCTTTCACTTGTCCATTTGGACCTTTCTTTTGGACCACCTTGGTCTCCTCTCCCTTCTTGGGTTTGGTAACCATCCATCTATCAAAGTCGGTTTGCCGCTGTCTCTTGCCACTGTCGGCTGCTTCATCAGCAGGTGAAGGTTTACGTTTGGATTTTTCCTTGCGAGACTGTTTCGACTTGTCCAGTTGTCGTTGGACATCGATAGTCTTCTTTTCTGCCTTGGAGATTAGTGTCGTTAAGGACATGATTTGTTGACTTTGTGAAGGGACGTTCCATACTTTCTTCTCGTCCAGGTCTAGGAATTTTGCATCGGCTTCTGACATAAGGTCTTCGTGGGGTTGGATGGCTGAGTTGTCCTTCACTCCCATGAATGCTTTGAATTGATCTTGATCCACAGAGTCGTAAGCCAAAACAAGGGCGTTGTACAACAATTCTTCCGTTAGAGAGTTGCTCCCGCCCTGTTGTGCACCTTGCCCTTGATTCATTTCAACTTGGGCAGTTCTGTTGTCGATAATTTCTTCGAGGTTGTCGTCGCGAAATCGAACAGTTCTGTTGCTGTCTTGTTCCAAGGTTTCTTCTTCTTCTCCGAGTCGACGTGGTGGTTGTCCTAGATTTGTTCTTCTTGACCGTCGCGTTGACTCTCCTCCCGGCATTCAGTATGTCGTATTCAGTGTTGTAAAACGCAGAGGGAGCGTGTGAAAATCTGATGTCTTTTAAGGGTAGGATCAATGTAGTAATAGTATGTATATCTATAAAGTGTGTATATATCGTGTCAACAACATCTTGGTTGATACGACATCAGAGGCTACTGTTCGTCCATCCCATCTCCGTGAGGTGACGTACGAACCTCCAATTCATTGAATATTCTCACAATTTGAAGATCAAACTCAATAATTTAGGCATGCCATTGTTCACTACTGGTGTTTCGGCTTGCCGATCACAGAGAAGCCCGACTGGTTTGATCTACCGGTACTACAATGCACAGTCTACAGAAAATGCACACAAGCTGTCTCGAACGGAACGGAGATCGATGATGAGGAAGCAAAAGAACAGAGTGCGAAGACAAACTGGAAATCCGAACGAAAATGGCAAGCACACATTTGCAGCAAGAGAGGAATCGATTTTCAGCGGTCTTGTGAACAGGATAAGCTTCGCTCATCCCAAGGTTCCTGGAGGGGGGAATCTCTACTTCACTCGTGAACATTTAAAACCACTTCTCTACCGGGTTCCATTTGCAACAATACTCTTTCTTCTCGTCACTAATGACGAGTATTTCCCTTACATAATTCAAGGGAGTATTGGACCAAGTATGCTCCCAACTATTCAATATATTGGAGACTTATGGTTGATTGAAACTTGGGCTTGGCATCGACTATTTGGATTACAAGTAGATCTTGCTGTTGGAGACGTGATCATTTGGAAAGATCCAACCACGCAAAGAGTGTCTTGCAAAAGAATAATTGGGTTGGAAGGCGATATGGTCAAACGATTTGGACAGTATGCGCATATGTACAAAGACCGGGAGGATATGGGAATAGCTGTTCCAATGGACTTGAAAACACGGAACATTTCACCCGATTGGGATTCAGCCGGAAGTAGTGAAGGAAATAATGTTGATCGGACTATTACAATCCCCCCCGGTCATGTTTGGGTGGAAGGTGATTGTCCGCTATTTTCGTTTGATAGCCGACACTATGGTTTTATCCCAAAAGGTTGGATTAAAGGAAGGCTACTGTATCGAGTTTGGCCATTGCTAAAAACTGATGAACATGACAACCAGATTCCTTTCCAAGTCACTCAAAAACGTCCTACCCCATTTTCGTCGATAGACGACTACCTTGGGTGGCGTTTCAATTTTCACAAGGTTTCAAAACAATCATCGAAGGTAGACTCTTCGCATTCTTCTTAGCAAACTGCCGGATATTCGATCCATTCGACTATAATACCATTTTCAAAGTTCCACCTCACAACTCACAACTCATCTTGAACATGCTTCCCATCGTAACTAGGGCAACTCTTCTTCTTTCCGCTATACTGGCGTCGCCTGTGTTCACATTTCAATCGATACGGAGATTTCCTGGTCGTATTCATGAAACTGGGCTCTATGGGAGGATGAAAAACAAAGTTCCGTCTCGAATTGCCGATCAGACAGAGTATGTAGAAGTCGATGCGAACGGAGATGATTCATGGAGAACGATGGATGCTGCTTCGCTTCTAGGCCGCGGTGGCCTGGGTATCATGCCCACAGAGATGGGCTATGGGTTTGTCTGCCCTCTCATGAGCAAGCAAGGACTTGAACGCATGCTCAGAATAAAAGAAGCAAGTAATTGCAAGAGACCGATGACGTTGCTTTGTAGTGATCTTACAACAATCGATGAGCATTGCTTCGGAATTGATAGAGCAGTATTCAAAACCTTAAAAAAGAATCTTCCAGGCTCTTACAGATTTATACTACCAGGAAAAAACACACTGCCTAAGGCGATAATATTTGAATCGAAAGGGAGCAAAAGCTCATTTACACGACAAACAATCGGTGTAGGGATTCCAACGGACCCAATCCTACGCTATGTTCAAGATGAGCTGCTCGATAAAGTGCCCCTACTGATGTCTCCTCTTCCTATTGAGAATGATATGGAATCTGATCCATACCAATTGTATCTGGGCCCTGACGCATCCTGGTTCAACGATTTGGACTTTGTTGTGAATGCAGGAGAGAGACCAGGAGAGGCGTCAACGGATTTCGATTTGAGCAATGGGGCTCCAACCCTCGTCAAAGAGGGATTAGGAGAAATAGAACTCGTTGCGTAAAACCCAAAATTCCATGCCATGAAATCAAATGATCCTAAGATTATGCGACAGCCATCCGACGAGTATGTTGTAACAATGAATAACACGTGTTTCTGAATGGGTGTATTCCATTATCTACATTTGCAATTTACCAGAGCTTGTTTCAGAATAATCAGCGCACGGAGTCTAAAATTCGTCAGTGCCAATGCTCTCTTTTACAGCTTCGCATACATCACCAACGCACTCGGCAACATCTTCGATGATTCCAGTGGAATTTGTGATGTTTTCTGTAGAGTTCAGGCCAAGTTCTTCTAGTCGACCTTCTTGAAGCATCATCTCTTCCCATGTTTCTTCATTTCCCAGGAACATATTCATCAAGAAATAAATGATGACGAATGTTCTGACTAAGGTGAAGATATCCTTCATGGTGGTTCCCTTGATGCTTGCAAACAAGATATCCCGGCAAAAAATGAACTTCATCACTCTGTCAAGTATGAACGATGAAGACACGTCCATCATTAGAAGTCGAAGAATTACATCTCTGAAAGCATCATCTGGGAAAGGCACGAGCTGAAAGTATCTATTCAATCCTGGGACAGTCTCAGATGCAAACATGAACGTCAGGATAAAGGTAGCAGCAAGACTCCATAGAAGGGGGCGGTTCTCTGTCAATCCAGTCATGAACGGACGTCCCTGGAGATTGACAACAAAAACAGTGACCTGCTGTACGTTGCTGACAAGGAAAACGACAGTATTCAAGATGCCTGGCTTGAAGGCTCCGTCAAGGTTGACTTCATGGTCTTCTGGGAGTTGCTCCTTGGCAAGGTATACAGCGTATACCATTGTCCCCAAGTGGATTGAGAATTGTCCAAGCAAGCTGATGAAGAGGGATGGATGGAAGATTGATGTCAAGGGACGCACAGATGAAAGCCTATCAAGAGGCTTTGAACGTGAAACTGACATGAAAGAGATTGACTGGAAAATCAAAGAGCCGTAAGCACATGAATCTAAAGGCATCCGGAATAAAAATCAACAAACTCACCCCAAGCATACCCATTGCAGTCATTTGCGTGTCACCATACTTGACTCCATCGAGATACAAGACAGAAAGGGAATAGGAACTGATCAAACACTGAAGCGCCAAAATTTGGTACTGAGGAAGCAAAGTCAAAAAGTGAGAAGGGTAAGTATGCAATCGGAGCTTTCAACCGACTGTTAAAAGATGGAGAATGCGTACCATTTGAATGCTTGAAACCAAAGTGCATCGCCCCTGGCGAACAATGTCGACACAACTCTTGATACTCGGCATTTTACTGGTAAATGGTGCAGCGATGGAAGCATCTCCAAGCTTCACCATTGGAAGGTCTCCGCTTTCCACATCTTCCAGCTGAGCCGCTAAGGCACTTGCCGAGCCTTCGATTCCGCCACCCTTCACGATACCACTCTTTTTTCGTTGCGCCGCCAAATCTTCGTTCAATATCTCCTTCATTGCCTTAAAACTTGCCCAACTGACACCCTGTGCTTCTAATTCTGCAACTCTCTTCATTAACCTTTCTTGTTTTGCAGCAGCGTCTTTTTTTTGCTGTTCTCTACGTTCTGCAACTGTCATGTTCTTCGTATTCTTCAAATTATTTTGGTCGTGCCTTTTTACTGCTATTTCGCGAGCCTTGATCTGGTATAGCTGTACCAAGTCTTCTTTCTCGATCAAGTCTGGGTACTTATTTGGATCAACTCCAAGAGATCGAATTTTCATCTTAATCAGGGACACTGGCATCTGTCTGATTTCGTTGAGCTTATCTTGACTCATAATCGCAGTGACTTGAGACTGCTCTTTATCTTTCTTCGTATCAGCCTCGGCTTCTGCTGATTTCTCTACGTTGATGTCACCAAACCCTGACAACAGAGCAACTCCTACATCAGCCCCTTTCAAAGCACCAACGTCATTAGCACCGTCTCCACACATGAGACACAAAGAACCGACTGAATGAAGACATTCAATGACAGTTTCTTTTTCATCAGGAGTCATTCTAGCAAATACTTTGAAGCTGCCGAGCACTTGTTTTGTTTTGCTATCGCTCTCCAATGCCAGCGACAACATCTTCCCTGTTGTGGCCAAGCCATAGTCCTTTGACAACGCTGGTACCTCCTCAGCAACGAAGTCCTTGACTCTTTTTCCATCTTCGTAGCTTTGCCAATAGAGATTCCCCGAGTCTTCCTCCAATAGCAAGATTGGTTTGTACTCCTTCTTCTGTTTGTTCCAATTCGAGGAACTTGGGTTTCGTTTGCTATTGAGAAGCTTTTGAAGCTCTGGATTATTCTCGACCGTCCTATTCAATTCAGCCTCAATGCCTCCAATAGGCTCAAATATATTAACCTCTTTGGCTACGTGAACAGCTGTAAGCAATGCATCACCAGTAACCATCGCAATCGACAATCCACCTTCCATCAGCCTCATCAATACTGCGGACGTGTCCTTTCTTACACGGCAAGTAAATGCAATAAAACCAGCGAATTGCATGTTGGATTCACAACTAGCTCTTGCTTCACGAGAACTCGAGATTTCAGTTTCTGTTTGAAGGGGCTTGTACGCAAGACCAATAACTCTGTAGCCTTCCTTGGAAAGAAAAGCTGCTTTTTCGTCATATCCTGCTGGTTTCTTTGCAAGATGGTCGCCTACAGCTTCTGGTGATCCCTTCATTACCGCAAAGTGCTTTCCGTTCGTTACTGACTTGGCAACACAACTCATTCTTTGAAGCTTTGAACTAAAGTGATGTCGCGTCAAAACCTCAATCTCAGATACGGTTGCGCCAGACTGCAAACGAATTGTACTTCCTCCTGCCTTCTTCTCGGTAGCAGGGGCAGGGACAGCATTTCCTGTCTCGGTAGACAGTTGCCATCGCATTGATTTCAATGATGCACTCTCCAATGGATCTCCTGTCGTTTCACCTTCAATGTAGACAAGAGAATGGCATCCAGCCAAAACTAGTGCAGCTTCATCGCTTACCTTCACCATAGGGGTGAGGAAATTCTCGTCCTCCTCCTCTTTATTCTTTGGAGTCTTGAGCTTGACTGGTTGACATACACCCACGGCCACAAGCTCATCTGTGGTCAAAGTGCCGGTTTTGTCGAACAGAGCAGCATCCAATTTTCCAGCCATCGGTACACGATAAGGTTCTGTGCAGAATACATGCATCTTCATCAATGTCATCAGACTATTATTCACAGCGAGAGCCATCTATGAATGAAAAAATAGATTGAGTAACACGATTTGTAGTGCCAACTCATATCGCGACTCCGCAAACTTACCTGCATCGGCAATTCCGGCGGAATAACACTTGTAATGATAAGAATACAATGCAAGAGAAGCTCATACTGACTTCGCTGGTCATTTTGCAGACCATGGTATAACACATACGAAGAACTTGCGACAGCAAAGAAGAAAAGCAACAAAAGCAGCAGCCCAGTTTCCTTTTCGTGACCCTTGACTTTTTCCTGTGAACCCTCAATCATTCGCACCAACTTTCCTTGAGCAGATGAAAAGCCAGTTCGAAGCACGAAGCAAACGGCTCCATTATCAGGAGGATTGGTAATGCCCTTAAGGATCGACTTTGAGACTCCAGTCTGGGCTTCCACTTCGGCGGCACCCTTACACTGCAACATCTTTGTGCCTGCGTAAGCAACGCTCATCTTGTGTTTAAACTTCATGCTAAGGTTTTCGTCTTCTACTTCTGTCAACCCTTCCTTCATTTGAGGCACCGATTCTCCAGTCAAGCTGGATTCATTGACGACTGTCGATCCATTCAAGAGCAACAAATCTGCTGGCACAATATCTCCACCTTCATCCTCGACTGTCCTCTTCTTGTTTCCTTTTTCCTCTCCCTTTGCGAAATGAGGCTTCTGTCGAACCAAACTCATCAGATCACCTGGTAGTAGCTCACTGGTTTCGACCATGGTCCATTGTCCAAGACGATGCACCCAAACCGGTTTGGATTTGTTTCCCATTCCTCGCAGTGCCGAGAGACTCTTGATACGAGAAAATACAACCGTTGCTTCAAACATGAGAATCATGAAAAGATTGAACAAACTGTACTGCCAATACTCGTCGAGCATCCAGAGCATGACACAGAACAGTTGAAAGACAGTAAATGGATTCAGCAATTGTGCCTTGTACAACTCGCCAAAGGTCGGTTGCTTTACACTGAATGTGTTGCTTCCATATCGAATTTGACCAGATATCACATGGTGGTCCGATTGAAAACCGTTCCAAGTCTCAAGAAAGGTCAATGGAATATCGGTGCGGCATCGAACCTTACTCCATGTGGCACTTTCAGCGTCAAAAATATATCGCCTGCGATGGTACTCGAATGTCATTCCCAGGGTAGGATAATACTCAAGTGGTACCAGCATATGCCGACCCTTGGCCGGTATGACTCTTGCATGCGTGGGAAGACTAGATGGTGCGTTTTGAATGGCTCGATCCATAACGGCATCCTTCTTCTTCGGATCTTTCTTCCAAGCCGCCAACCGAATCTCGTCTTCCTCCAAGTCCAATTCCATGAGTTCTTCAGATATTTCCACTTTGTCCACATCAAATTCTCGATAGTTGATCCAAACATTGAATCCCACCGACCAGTGCTGCATCAAGAACACCAATGCGTGCAACACGGCCAATATTCCAAGGATCAGCGTTGGCGTGAATTCGGTCGCATAACGGGAAGGAACTCGCATATTTTTTGGCAAACTATCCAAAACGTTCTTTTCCTTATCCTTCTTTTTCTCTTCTGCCAGTTCTTCAATATCCATATCCATCCAGTCCATCCAACCAATCTTTTTGATGCGTCGATTGGGATCATTGATATCTTGAAACGTGTGCTCAAGTTCTGCCCTCAATACAGTAGATCCTTCCATAACTTCAAAGCCTTCACGGTCTGCCTTTTCAAGAAACTGGCGATAAGGTTTTCCAATGGTGGACGCCACCCAAATACTTTGATAGACATATAACAAAACAAAGACAAGATTGTACAGACGAATGCGTCGCTTCTGGGTTCCAGCGGCAAGCTTAGGTGAATACACTGCCACCTGTTGGATTCGTTTCGAATCAGTATCCTTGCCGTACAACACCATCTTGGAGTCGTCGTTGCTGGAGCCGAGATTTACACCTACTGTATTGGCAATGACAATAATTCACAAAAGGCTTGGAACTGAGCTCTTATTCATCGTTCACCTGCCCCCACTTTGGAATTCCTCTTCGATCGAAGCGATCGTACGATGACAGACATGACCTTCGACAATAGACTGGACTGACTGGACTGACTGGACTGACTGGACTGACTGACTGACTGACTGACTCGTTTGACCCATGCTCGCTTGTCGATCGCTGTTTGGAGTTGGCGGGAGAAAAATTTCAATCGCGTGCACAGTTTTCGAGTGACCAGACCACCACTTGACACGGAGTTTTCGAAATCTCCACAACAGCGTCACACAAAACAACAACTCCGACGACTCCTTCATGCTCCCCATGTCCAGCAATCGCAGCCTCAGCGATCAGTTCACCAAAACGTTCAGATTTGAACGAGGTAGTAGCTTTTCGTCGCTCTTCCAAAGACGTGCCAAGAAGAGCCGCGGTCAAAAGATGTCTCCTTCTATTCCAACCTTGTCTGGAACATTTAGCTCGTTTCTCTCGTGCAGTGGACCATCGAAGGAAATGCCGGAATCGTCGCTTTCGCAAATAAAGAGAGAGCTACAAAAAACTTCTTCCTGTGGAGAGGGTGAGGACTTTGGTTTCGAGGTTAATGAAGAGGTTTCTTTAAAGACTGTGTACGATCTTTACCGAGTATGATCGACCAATGGAATGCTCTACAATTTCGAAATGTCCACAAAAACATTGATTTGGACCGCACGACTGTGAAATGGAGAGCTTCTCTGTGGAGGTTGCAAGAGATCCGTTCCTTTTGTGTTGGCGTCGTTGGAAACAGCTTGAAACCAAGAAAACTACAATGCGGGACTGGAAGCCATGCTCCCGAAAGTCTCTTTGATGCACTGGCTGTACATGTACATGAAAACCTACCTACGACAAGTAGAGATGCAACTGTAAACTAGAACTTTGTTGTATTAGTTTCATCTTAGTTTCGCTACAGAATCCATTAAATGGAGGTTTGGAGGCTCTCTTGTAGTTCTCAGAAACACTACAAAGTTCCAATTGCGATGTTGTTTGCAGAGACAAGAAGGAGGAAACAAAGAGAGTACCCACTTACTAGTATCCAATAACAAGGCAGCGTAAGGGAGGTAGTTGCAACAGTGCAGTGCATGATCCAACCAACACCGACAGCTAAAGGTTTCTAGTAAAAAGAAGGGGTGTCGAAATGTTTTTGTGGAACGCTCATCTCAAATGAACATCGAACTTACTCGTCGCAGTTGACTTTTAGTTTGACTTACTATTTCCATTGTTTCAAGACTGTGTGGTGCAACCATGCATGCAATTTGCAAAATCCATTCTTGTAAAACTCGCACTGGGTTAGGCGAAAAAGTAATCCAAACACTATTAGTCTTTTCCCTTTCAGACACGTCTCACCAATTGCAACTCCATCAGTTCCCCGCTCCTAAAATTGAAACCGTTCCACGTCGTCTTCCAACATGCAGCACCAGTAGCATGCAAAACAGCAACCCCTCTATTGATTCGCAGTAGCCATTCGCAGTAATTTCTGATATCTTGGTAAACTGGCACGTACTTCTTCCATGGACATTTCCTCCGCTACGTCTCCTTCAGGATCGAAGATGAGTGTCAGACCCCCCTTGAGTTTCTTGGTTTTTGTTGTCTTGCCCGCAGTCGCTGGTGCGTTCAAGGACATGGAGAGAGAGGCGGCGCTTTGGGCTCCAGATGCAGCCGGTGTATTAATTTTTCCGGCATTGATACTACTACTGGTGGCTAAACTCGACGCGGTTGGGGCAGCGGTGGATACTATTTGGGCCTGAGGAATGAGATCAGCCGACGGCAAACTCGGTGGTGGTGGCTGTGGCGGAGGCACACCAGGAGGAAGGGGAGGCAATCCAGTAGGTGGAGGTGGCAATCCCACAGGAGGCGGTGGCATTCCAGGAAGAGGAGGCACTACTACTACTCCAGGCTGGTACGGGAGTGGTGGCATACCCGTTGGAAGGCCAGGAATAACACCTGGAGGAGGTGGTGGTGGAGGGGGCGGTGGTATATCCACCGGTGGCTGTGTTAGGCAGTCATCGTCCACAGGAAAGTTGTTGTAGCCATGAGCACTAACCAAAGCAAAGGCAGCACGACAAGCGCAATCCATAGCCGCTTCTCTCGTTTTCCCGCGTCCCCAACCAAGATCGACCCCTCCAACGCGAGTAGAAAACACATGCGGCTTTTCTGGTGTCACACCAGTGTTCCATCGCACGTAAGAAGCGTCCAACATGCGATGTGATTTAGTGTATTTGACAAAGGCTTCCATCGCTTGATAAATCTTTGTCGGTCTGTATTTTTTTACGAGGAAGCTTTCACCAGTGTCTGGTTTGGCTTTCTTTGGCGCAGAACCTTCCTTGTTGCTGTTTTGAGATCGCTTCTTTCTTCCCATGGTGTCTTGGCTTTCTCGTGTCAACAACTGATTGATCTATTAATACTTCTTTGATTTTAATTGTCGGCTTGGGTCAAGTCGTCCAGTCAGTCAGTGATACGATACCATTCATTGGAACCTGAACGATACCGGTATAATATCGTGTACGTTGAGGTCCGTCCTTCGCTCAATGAAGACTAAATACGTACTAGCGGAATATCGGTATTCGCAATGAATATGTAGATACAAAATACTTCGCTAAGGTGAGATTACTTAGAGACACTGTGCTACCTTTTAAAAATCGCCGGCGCAGTTCGTTCCAACGAACGCTCGAAAGCTCGACCATCATCATTGTCATTGTTGATTTTGTTATTTCTTCTAAAGCATGTCTTCCAAGCATCGATTGACAAGATCATTCCGAACGTTGTCTGCACTGCTCTATATTGTAAGTGTCTCAATCATTTTGTGGCCTTTCAATTCATTCAAAGCTGTTGTTTCCCCGGTGTTTGCAATTCACAAGAGGGGATAGCATGATTTTGCTGCTGGCACGTTCTCTCATATGCTTCCTTTTATTGCTTTTGAATTGTCCAGCTGAACATTGTAGTCTCGGTCAGATTCACCCGAACTCTAGGCTACCTGGATGTATTGGTTGGGTCCCTCGTTTCGGTAGCATGTTTGATCATGCTTTTTGTGGCTATTGAAGCCCCAACACCAGTAGTTACACGTCTTGAAAGGTCGAGAATTGGGGAGAATCTCTTTACGTTTCGTGGGCGCTATATCATGGACCTTCTCGTTTCCCTTTTCTTGTTTGCCATGGGAGTATACGGAGTGATAATGGGAATCTGCACATTGGTCCTGATCTTTGGTATTCGATTCTTGGGAGTCAAGCAACCGGACGCCTTTAATGAAATCTTTCGCCAATCGGACTTTGACGCAAACAACTCGGCGACGGATTCTTACACTCTTGAAGATACCTATGACACTGAGGCCAATTCACGGTAGATAGATTGGTTGCAACCCTGATTGCATTGTGTGGTTTTTTGATTTAACAAATCATTAAGTGTATTGTATCAACAGCGATATTATTTTTCTTTTAAGTTATTTTCTTTTGGATGTTTACTGCTTCTCTAGCTCAATGATGCTCCACCATAGTACAACTATCAACAATATGAACGAATTTAGTAATTCATCGCGAGACTCAGATTCATTCGTGCTAGCTAGAGTTGTCTCATTCAGGCAGTCCTCTAGCTGACATGGGTTGCATATACGGCCACTATTCGCATTTGAGAAAGTCTTCATCAATTTCTGTGTTAGACTTTTGCAATCTTCTATGCACAAAGATTGCACCAACTGTCACTCTTTCTATCGTACCGCCGTCGAGATCACATGACAACTGAAACTGCCATGTTTTAAAATACTGTGTTTTAAAATAGTGACTGACTCATCACTCGTGATTCATCATCTTTCAACGCACAAGAATTCTTGCTCACAAAGGACAAAGGTTTCGAATCATCATCGTCATCTTCCATTTCGATCCTTGCATCTTCTGCAAAACGCAATGAGCAAAAAGGATCCAATCTTACCCGTCATCTCAGAAAATGCTGCTGTAACCCGACCTCCACCTAAGCAAACTGCAGAAGACGAAGAATTAGGCCCCTCACCTCTTTGGCAAAAGGAAGACGAAGGGTGGGAGTTGACCTGGCCGATTTGGCACATGCTTCCACGGGACGAACGGAAAGAACTTGCCAATAAACATGGGTACAACACGATTGGTGAATTTGAAGAGTAAGTTTGCCGTTTGTTAAAGTGCGGGCGGTCGAATGAATAGACAATGGACAAGAATGGACTTACACTTGTGGTCGTTCATGACTACAGATACATGTCGCTTCAACAGGCGGTTGACAACTCTGGAGCCAAACCTCAGAAGCCATACAACAATGAACTCATTTATCCAAACGAAAAAAAAGACAAAAAGAAAGGAAAGCCTGCTGTTGAGCCGAACAAGAAGAGCGAGCCAGAGGAAGACGACGATGATGAATCTTCGATTGTCCAGGAACAAGAATACAATCGACAACTTTCCTCTGGAACTGAAGGAGATCTAACGGACATTATCGGCGCAGGTGGCCAGATATTGATACTGCATGATGAACTTTTGCACAGAGTCTTCAGTTATCTTCCAGTAGACAGCTATGGAAGCCTTGCTTTGGTCAGTCCTCACTGGAAGCATCTCACAAGGACAGAGGCAGTCTATAGGAGGTTATGCGAAAGGTTATACCTACAGCAATCAAAACGAAAACAGCTGCACCTATCGAAATTTGGCGGAAAATATAGGACAATGCTGGAACAGCGACCTCGCGTCCGAGCTGCAGGAGGATGTTATGTATTGAAGTATTCCCAGATCAAGAAGATTCAACGAGACATGTGGACAGAGGTAAGAGAGAGATTGCATGGCAACTGAGTGTTTGGGCAAGAATTTTCTAACTTCCTTTGTTGCAGATCCCAGTTGGTGCGATTCTGGAAGCTGTCTACTACCGCTACTTCTACTTCCAGGAGGATGGGCGGGTGCTGTATGCTCTTTCCTCGACGCCTCCACATGAAATGTTTAAAAGGCTGCTAAGGGTTTGCCTCAAGAAAAAAGACGACCCCGCGGCTGTATGGGGAACCTTTCAGGTTCAGAAAGATATCCTAACCGTTACGGCTCGACAAGAGTGGCATACCGTCAAGTTTACGCTAACCATTGGTAGCGACAAAATGAGTGGAAAATTTGGACTTTTGACAATGGATGAGCATCAATCATCGCCTTCTGGTTGCTTTGAGTACTATTCCAATGACCTTGTTGACTACGACGTTCCTGAGGGTTACTTTAGGTTTGTCCGGGATAGAAGGCTGTAATCTTTCATTCCTAATGTAGATTGACATTTGGTGAAAGCCTTCTAGCGGCAAGAGTGGTACCAGGTAGTGTAGAGTACCAGGTACCAACCACCCTCTTGCCTCGTCTCACTTTCTTGAGCCATGTACCATATCTCGCGCAAAAACCGCGCGAATTGTGGGGCGTGCGTTCGTTCGTTCGTTCAAAACCAAAGTCGGTTTTGGAGCAAGATCTGATTCCCAGCGTCTCTATCGAATCAAATCGAAAGTCATCACCACCATGAGTGCCGCCGCAGCCCGCCGTCGAAAACAGCTCTTGGCTCGCAAGAAGCAACAGCAAGAATCTGCTGGAGATGCTGTAGCTGCCCAGCTTCAAAAGTTGTTGGCGGATGATTCTTTGTCAGAAGAAGCAACGGCATACGAAGCCTTGCAACTTGCCCAGTCACAGGTTCGCAAGAAGGTTCATGCCAATGAATTCAAGGAAGCCGTCGATCTTGCGTACAACGCCTCTTTGTCTATTTTGAAGCACGGTCGCGTTTCTGTTGCTTCTCAGCTATTGACGGTTTTGGCGAATGTCCTGCGTGAGACTCATACTGAGGAGACGGATGAGTTGCTGGATCGATTGGTTGAGCTGGACAAAGCGCACAAAGTAGCCATGGAGGGGAAAACTGGATTGGAAGCAGATCGCCTTCAAAGGCTACAACGTGATTGGCTGCGCCGATGCGTGCAATGGAGTTCAGAGCTTGGCCCTATCCGCTTTGGCAGCACACGAATGCAAGAGCTTTATGCTGCCCAATGCTGGGCCATTGCGCACTCTATTGAAAAGGAGATCGAGGAAGAAGAAGTTGCTGGACTGAAAGCCGATGCCATCACGCATATGGCGCTTGCTGAGAAACCCGAGACAATTATTGAATGGCTCAAGACCCTTCCAAAACCCACTGACCAAGAAACAAAAACAGGTCATGTATGCCCACCTGCTGAAAGAGACTCACTTCTCACTCGCGCAGTCCTTTGTCTATGCGCGATCGAGAATTTGAGAGATGCCACCACACTTGTAAAGTCCTACATTGACAGTGTTGAAGAGCGCGAGATTGATACTTTGACAAAATCATACACAAGTAAGGACGATGGCAAGGCACCCTCCCACATTATCTTCTGCTGCATGCTTCTTCGCACTTGCGAGAAGGATCCTCGTACCGGACCCCTGTTCTCGTGGCTCCTTCGCTCTTTCAAGAGAGAACTTGATGCTATGTTCAAGACCCAAATCATCCAATCTTACACCACCAAGATTGGAAAGATTTACTTCAATATTCAGCCCCCACCAAATATGATGAACATGTTGGAGAATATGATGGGTATGATGGGCGGTATGGGAGGTGCCGGTGGAGGTATGAACCCTGCCATGATGCAAGCAATGATGCAAGGCATGTAGATAGTATGTATATGCAAGTTCCACACAGTCGCGTGTGGGCAGTTTAGCACAGAAGTCTACTACTACTGTAGGTACGCGGACTTTAAATTTGTGAAAACTATTTTATGGATAGAATAGACTACTCTAAATGAACGGCATCGCTGCATACTCATACATAATTGCAGCATATTTAACACATCGCAATGAAACCAACGATTGGGTTGACTGGATTCAGGGCAATTGAAAGACTGTTCAACTGACCAATGGCAATATGATGACTCCATAATACTCGTATTTTATTTATGACAATCTATACATCTTCTATAAGCCTAAATCTATTTTAAAATACACATAAAATGCCCCAGTCGTCCCCTTTTTTATATGCATCTAAGCACTTCTTGCTATATACGTAAATCCTTTGGGAAGGGTTCGGTTGCCCTGCATTATTATCATAGTCTCGCTCTTTTGGTGGAGCTCGACACAGTTCAAGTCCGGAGCCGCCAGCTGATGATCAATGATTTGCTCGTTTGTCAATCGGGAAATGGTCAGTTTTCGTCGCTTGGGACGAGGGGCAGATGGCGCTTCTTGCATTTGTGATGCTGGTGGTGGAGGCAATACTTGAGTTGCAGGTTCTAGTGGGGCGAGTTCCAATATTGTCATGTTTTTATATATTTGTGGTGTCGTGATTGACTGATACTTTTTGGTCTTGCTTGGTGTCTTGGTTTTGTGGGTTGTATTGTACCGAATTGTGATTGCTGTTTGTATTGTGTGTTGTTCGATAAGATCGATTGCACGTTTCAATCGTCAAATATCCAATCACAGCAACGACAGAAGCGGGATTGGTGTCTTTTAGTTCAGCAAGACTTCAGTTTGAACAATGAATCGAATGAATTTATGCTTAGAAAGTTAGTGTCATGGTCGAGTCCCGCGAGCAGAGAATTTCGACCGAAGCCGTTTTGATTTGAGAAGTGATGCCGGCACGCGATTTATCACTAAATATGTTCCGTTTTAACTACCAGAATCACAACAACTCTCAAGGTTTCCAATGTTTTGTTAGAAAATCCACGTTGAGAGTTTTTGACCTCCAAAGCTCTCTCAAACGGAGGCAGACACAAGCGCAAAATACTACCCAATCGAAAAAAGAAATGACTCAACTATTGTCCACCACCGGCGGCGATGAAGGATCCTCAAGCAATGAAAGCAGTGTTCAAGTGGCTGTTCGGGTTCGACCGATGCTTTCTCAAGAGGCTGGAAATACAAATTGCGTCGACGTTCTTTCTTCCAATTCCATAGACCTGAATGTCGTCCAGCTAGGAGGCGGCACAGGACCTAAATTCACATTCGACGAAGTATTTCCAATAGCCGCGAACCAAAGTGCGGTATACACTGACAGGGTTTTACCGTTGGTGCATAGTTGTATGGAAGGTTACAACGCGACAATTCTTGCCTATGGTCAAACAGGGTCAGGGAAAACATTTACAATAATGGGGCCTTCCTCTTCTCTTGCGACATCAGTACAAGACGAAACCAATGCGGGAGTCATTCCTAGAGCCATACGGAAAATTTTTACGTTATTAAATGAAGCACGAGACAAACATAACACGAATGACGACTTTCAAGAAGATAAGAAGCTCGAACATGATGACGATTATCATGGACAGCCTTATCAATTCGAAGTTCGGGTGCAATTTTTGGAAGTCTATGGGGAAGATATTCGAGATTTGCTTGTTGCGCAACAAGGATCACGGAAACTAACTATTCGGGATGTCGGGTTGGACGAGCCTGAGGTCGTGGGAGCCACAGAGCAGGTGTGTTGTTCTCCAGAAGAGGCTATCTTATGTTTAACACGCGGCATGTATCGGCGAGTGACAGGGGCCACAGCCATGAACCAGTCGAGTTCCAGATCACACGCAATGTTTTCACTCATCGTCGAACAGTCGATAGCCATGCCCGATGAGGACAACTCTGACAACTTGAATGCTCAAACACAAGTACAATCGATTCGTTCGAAGTTCAATTTTGTTGATTTGGCTGGTTCAGAACGACAGAAGCGAACACAAGCTGAAGGTTTGCGACTGAAGGAGGGAATTGACATCAATCAAGGCTTGCTCGTCTTGGGAAATGTTATCAGTGCTCTGGGGGATCCAGCGAAACGAGGAAAAGCGTTTGTGCCCTATCGAGACAGCAAATTGACTCGACTTTTAAAAGGAAGCTTGGGAGGTAATCACAAGACATTAATGATTGCATGTGTCTCGCCATCGAGGAGCAACATGGAAGAGACATTGAACTGTCTCAGATATGCAAATCGTGCAAAGAACATTCAAAATCATGCCGTGGTCAACATGGATGCAACCTCACGTCTGGTAGCAGGACTACGAAGCAAGATGCAAATGCTCGCATCTGAGCTTCTCAAGGCGCATGATGCAACTGAATTTGAGTCTAGAATACCAATAGAAGTGATTGAATCGATTGCTGATGGGGGAGATGGAGATGGCTACGAAAGCAAAAAATCGAGTTTGGTGGCTCGCAATTCAGGGTCGCGACCAAAAAATGATGCTTTGGAAATGGAGCTTCATCAGCTAAAGGCAGAGAACGAAGGGTACAAAATCCAGCTCTCAACAGGCAATTTTGAGGAAAATGACAAATCTGATGGCAGCAAATCGATACAAAAGGCATTTGTAGAGAGGTCGGTAGAGTACGAACGCGAAATCGCTCAGCTGAAGGTCGAATTAATGCAACAACAACAAGCTTCGTCCCGTTCACGATCTCACCAAAGGTCATTGGCTTCTCGCGAAAGGTCTGAGTCTCCTGAGATGCGCCGCCTTCGTGCGCAAATGCTTGGTAGTCTGTCTAGCCCCCAAAACTTAGATGCAGAAGTGGAGGCTGAAGAACAAGCAGCGAAAGAAGTCATGACTAAGTTTCTGAGTGAGAGTGGCGACGGCATGGGTATGGTCGAGGATGGGCAGGACACGGAAAGCTCAGAAATTCACCAGTTGACAGAAAATGAAGCTGCACTTCGTCTAGAAGCTGATTTGCATGAGTTGTCAACCTCTATTGATGCAAAGGAAGATTTGATTCAGAAGCTGTTGACGACACAAGAAAAGTTTGAGGTACGAAATTTTGCCTTTTCTCGTTCACTTGTTGCCTCAAGCTCATTCCCATTGCTCGCTTTCTCAATCCTTAGGCGATGCGCCAATTTTATGAGGGCAAACTGCACGAAATGGAAACCTTGTTGTCAAAGAGTGAAGTTGAAACAGAGAAACTCAGCCAGGAACTGGATCGTCTAGAAAAGGGCCATAGCAGTGAAGCCGAGCTTCAAACGAAATTGAAAGAAAAGCAAGAACAAGTCGCACAACTTAGAAAGAAGCAGAAAGAGCTTACTCGATTGACAAGCGTTGCAACTAGAAATGAATCACAAATCGGCCTGTTGCGTGCAGAAGTGACCCATATGAAACAGAAGAAGGCCGATCTCCAAAAGCAAATTTCCAGCGAGAGAAAGAGTCACGCGATTGAAGTGCAATCGTTGAAGAAACAATCGATGCAAAAAGAAAGAGAGCTGAACAAGGTAAAACGGATGTCTGACAAGAGAGCCGTTGAAGCGGAAAAGGCAAAAAATATTGCAAAGACTAGGCTGGAGCACATCAACCAGCTCAAATCAAAGTACAAGGAGTCTGAGAAAAGACTGAGACTGCAGACACTCAAACGTGGTGTCATGAACAAGGCTGGCTTTGACTCGGTTATGGTTGGACGTCGCGATTCTCAACGACGTGTAGGTCGTACAGGCTTTGATGTCGACAGTTTGCGCGACTTTTTCGATGACAAGGTTGCAGATGTCGGAAGAAAAGAAGCCCTTGCGGAGAAGTTGGCACAAGAGTGGGAGGAGCATCTGGAACTGTCAATCAGAAAACAAGAACTCCAAGTTGCTGATGAAGAGAGCGAAGAGATTATGACGGTCGACTCCAAAATCAAGTACAAGGAAGGCAGAATTCGTCAATTGGCCGCCAAGCTTGGAAAGCGTCGAATTCGTGAAGATGATAATCACGAGGATGACCCATTTCTCTTTGACAATACGTTCAGACAAATCGTTGGACGTAAGTGCTCTTGTCTATTTGTTTCTAACTTTCGAAGTGAATCAATCGTGTCTAACACTTTGTTTCACCTCGTAGACTCCTCGCCCACGGCCACTAAGGCTGCAGCCCGGGTTCTTTTTGGTATGGTAGTTCGCGAGAGACGACGAATTGCAACTCTGGCACGTACAGCGTCACTTTTGGATGAAAGGGTGCAAACGGCCGAGGCAGCATCGACGTCCAAAGACGAAGCATTCCGTGCTTACATTAATGAACAACGGTTGGAAGCTGCGTCTCAGGCACAAAACCAACAAGAACATATTCTCTCCCTAATGGAAATGGTGAGAGAAGAACCCGCTCCGTCAGACGATACCAAAGAAAATAGCATATCATCAAATGATCGATCATCTGGAAATTCGAAGCTCGTCCTCCTCGCCAACGAACGAATTTCCGTTCTCGAGAGTCAATTGGACAGACTGAACACCGAATGTGACGATCTTGGACAGTATCGACAAAAGGAAGAAATTGCACGGTCCGAGCTAATGAAAAAATCTGAAGAAAACAAAAAACTTGCCGAAGAAATCAAGCGTCTTCGTTCTACGTTGCGCAAGGTCCGAGACGATGTAACAAAAGGAGAAGAGCACAAGTCGATCCCTCAAGATGAAGCAGTCGTCAAACAGCACAAGATTGTTGACGAGATTTCTAATGCGCTTCGATCGCAACCAATTGACCAGAAGCTGCATAATTCGTTGCAACCAGGCTTTGTCGAGAAGAATGGATCTTTTGATTTGGAATACAACAGTGATGATGATGACGAGGTTCCAGACTGGGCAGAGGACATCATGAAGGACCTTGCAGTCATTGCAGAAGGCAAAATGCCGACCTCATTGCTCGATTCATCAGAGGTCGTTGATGCTGAAGCGCAATTGGAGCAGGCGAATGTTTTTGATCGCCTGACAAATCCGTCTCGTTTCACCGGTGTACAAAAGCAGAAGAGGCACACAGCCAAGCGCCCTCCGAAGCATGCCATCAAGAGAGATTCAGACTCTGAAGGATCGGGAGCACGATCAAGAAAACCGATCAAGGTAACAGAGAGCATCAGCAAGCTTGTCGTTTCATCAGATACGGAAAGCGTACAATCAAATAGATCGGTCTTTGACAGGCTCGTGAGTCCTTCGAACGCCACTGGCACACAGAAGAACCGAATGCAAGAAAGTCAAAGATCGCTACGTGGTTGCTCCGACAGTGTGGACGAACATGGTCAAGGAAGCGTCACTTCTGACATTACCTCGTCTTCTCGGCCTCCCACAAGAATTGAGATCGTCTCCCAAGATTCCCACCGTGGGATCCATACATCGATCTCAAAGGCACAGAGTGTGCAGGAACAACTGCGTGAAGCAGAAACGCTGTTGGATAGCGTCTTACCAAAGGATTTTGTTACATCGAACGTGTCACCGAAAGCAAAGCGCGAAAAGGATTTGAACTATGAAACTCAAGATGTTTTCGAAAGATTGACGAAAACTACCACCCAAGCTTATGCATTGAAGCAGAATATCTCTGTTGTAGACAAGCTTTTGGACAGTGTTCTTGACGACAAGAAGGGACCACCTGGAAAGCCGACTCATCGACGAGCTGCTTCGTTGAGCGGGAAAACAGACGAGCACGATATGAATCAAAGTGCCCATAAAAAGAGAAGTAGCTCTTTGCGCAAACCTTCAACAGAGTACAAAAGTGTCTTTGAGAGACTCCACAAGACTCCTACAGAAGCAGCTGCGAATCGAAAGAGCCACTCGACACGCACATTAACATCATTATAGATTATAGAATACAATTTTATTGTATCTTTATTGTATCTTTATTGTATCCATGTATGATTTAGTGCGTGTACTACTACTGAGTACTGTACCTATTGACGAAGCCTTAGCGTTGGCGTCCAACGTTCTGCTGGTGCCGTGTATGGGCGTGGTGAAGAAAAACGATTGATTCTGTTCGTCCGGTGTCCGTTTCGAACCGAACTGGCCAGCGTGAAAAAATCATCGCTAATACCGTCGGAAGTTGTACAAACACTCAAGCAGAAGAGCACTGACTGTTGACCATGAGCTACTTCATCGCCGCGATCTCAAATGGAGGGGGTGCCCCTGAGCAGGCCTACCGCAAAATGCAAACGGCTGGTGCTTGCCCTGAAAAACCCTTTGCTGGTGAGTTAAAAATTGGTCGAGAAAGAATATATTCCGATCCAAATTCCCCGAAGATCCTTCGTGATATCTTTGTCTCACCAAATGTAATTTCATTGCAGAGATGTTTAAATTTGAAGTTCCTTCTTTGACAGTCGGAACTCTGGACACTTTAATGGTAAGATTTTGATTTTGTTTCGTAGCTTGACAAGAAAATTGTGGTTGTTAACCTGTTTTTGTTGGCGCTGGCGCATTGGAACAACATAGACTTTAAGTGACGATCTTGTGAAGACAGACCAAGTTGTGGAGAGTATTGTTCGAAAGATCATTGCAACATCGGCAGAGCTTTTTGAGGGAAAGAGAATTGATCATTCCGTCGGAGGTGTTCCACCTGCTCGTTATATCCAACAGTTCGCGTGGGACTCGGCGAAGTATCCTAACCGGCGGCCATTGAAAGAGCTTGTAGGCCTGATTGCTGGAGGGGCAGCTGGAATAGAAGAAGAATTGAAGCAACTTACTGCATCGTTTGCGGACAAGCAAATAGCCTTACAAGAGGCACATCGTCGGGGAGCTGGAAATTTGATGCAGGCTGATTTGAACGATGTTTTGACAGAAGATATTATGCGAAGTGTGAACGTTGTAGACTCGGAATATTTGAAGACTGTGTTCATTGCTGTGGGAAAATCGACCAAGGAGAACTTCGAAAGCACTATTGAATCTATTGGTAACGAACTTGTGGGATATGGTGGGCCAGACTGGAGTCGTGATGGGTCCAAACTTGGAAAGCCAATTTCGTTCGGATCATCAGTGGACCGTCACAAGGTTCGAGGATCACCTGTTGTTCCTGGATCCACACAAATGGTCCACAAGGATGATGACAGTATCCTCTACGCAGTTACCATCCTGAAAGGGCAATACGAGTCTGGATATTATGAAGGAGATCAATTCCAAGCTGGAACAAAGATTGACTTTGAAACTGAATTTGCACAAGCATGCCGCGAAAAGCGATACGTGGTGCGTGATTTCAAGTGGGATTCCACGCAAGCTTCAAAATCGGCAATGGCAAGAGAGCAACTCCAAGTGGAAGTCGATGGAATGAAGAGTGCATTGATGAGATGGTGCAAGACCCACTATGGCGATGCTTTTGTGGCATGGATGCACATTAAGGTCATTCGCGTGTTCGTTGAAAGTGTTCTTCGGTATGGTCTTCCAGTTGACTTCACTGCTGTTCTCTACAAAATTCACCCCGGGAAGGATGGTGATTTGATGAATGCTCTTGACAAAGCACTGGGAAATGCCACGGAAGAGGACTTGGGAGACGACGATGGTGAAGAATATCATGATTTCGTGTTGCTTAAGTTTGATCCGTGATTTCAATCCATGCATATAAATACAGTACAGTATATTCTAGACCACTACAGTTTCCTTTTTGAATTTCGTCAGTCTATGTTTAAATGTTTTATGGTTGTGCTGTGCTGTGATTCGTTAGCTACGGATACTGCAAGTAGACTACCAGGTACTCTTTGCCCCGGAGACTACTAATAGTTAATCTATATCGCTCTGCCGCCTCCGTTCTCGGGGTTTGCGCGAGCGTGCTTTCTTGGGTGGCAGGTCTCTTCCTTCCATGGATACTCTGAATGTTCCATGCACTGGCCTGTGGTCACTATGTTGTGCTTCAGGAACGCTAGTGTATTCCAATACTCTTGTACCAAATGGTTTGAATAAAATCCGATCAGTCCACGCAGGGATTCGCTGCTTGTGTGATGTGTCGTAGGAGTCTGACTCCTTGTCGAACTTAAAAGTTGGAGCAAAGGAAATTTTTCCTTCAGCAAATCCAGGGAATGCTTGATTCTCACACATTGTAGCTTTCAGTTGATCATGATACATCAACTCGGAATAGAGCATTTGGTTTTCTTCACTGCGACCTTGTCCGAGAGTCTGCAATTCAGTCAACTCTCGCGGAAGATCAACTCTGTAGTTCAAGTCGCCGCAGAAGAAAACTCGATCAACGGAGTTAAACAAGAATGATTCATTTTCCGAAGCGATAGAGACGTCGTGCTCTGGTAGAAATCCATCTGGGGCTTGTGCTTCGAGCTCACTAGAAATCCGCCAAAAGTCAGCATTTCTTGCTTCAACATTCTTAACGTGGGCAGCCATGTGTGCGGTCACAAAGACCAGTCGCAGCGATCTGGCCTTGTTGCTTGTGGAAGATCGATTCCTTGCCTTCACCTTCAGAAATGCTGCGATCGCCCCTTTGTTATGGAACACATTGCCAATCCCACAAGTTACGTCTGCGATTGAAATCTCTTCAATTTCTTTCAAGAAAGATCTCTTTGCAAACAAACCAAATTGAATACCACCAAGCAGATGAAGTGCAATTGGTACATATTGCTTCCCAAGCATCTTAATCATGAGACGGCGATACTCCCTAGACCTTGAGCCCTCTGATCGCCTTGGTTTGATATTTTCACACTCCTGACCTGATATAAGTACCAAGTCGCTACCCGACCCCTTCCTTGTGCCTGACTTACGAAACTTTCGAATGAAAACAGCATCTTCTTCTGCAGGTGAGACCTCAGCAAGGTTCCACGTAACGACCGAAACTGCAATGTCGGTTTCACAGTCTTCACATGCTTCTAGAAGAGAAGCATCCAGCGTCATAGTCTCTGTGATTGTAGTATCTTCTACACAAGTGGCTGGCTGATTTTCCTTTTCTGTTGGTTCTTCTGACGAGTCTTTTTCATCAGAGGATTTGTTTTCATCATTCTTCACTTCACTATTGATAGAAGTACTAACATCCTGGTGACCACCTCGAGTATCGTTCACAACCGCAGTGGGCTTTGATTCGGAGTCCGACGACGAGTCGTTTACCCAAGACTTAACATCTTCTTGCAAAATTTCCTCGATGAAATCCACAACACCCTCTTCCTCTTTCGAAGGGCCGTCTTGCTTCTTTTCTGAATCAATGTCATTATCATCAACAGCGCCTTCGTTGGCCTCTGATTCCTGTTTCTTCTCGGAGTCTTCGTCAACCGGTGCTTCGACATAAGATTCTTCAAGAGAAGTTTCTGTTTGGGTTGCAGCTTCCTCTTGCGATATTGGCCCACTTTCCATTTCTGTAGCTCGCACCGAATATTCGTCAACAATAGATTCACCTCCATCGAGTTCAATAGCGGATACATCGACTTTGTCCAATTCCTCGTCGTCAACTTGCTGGTTCTCCGTTTCTTCTTTATTGGCAGTATCTTCATTTTCGACATTTGTTGTAGAGACCATTTCTATGGGAGCACTATCGACTTCATTCACAACTCCTTTCACTTCGTTAACAGCATTTGAATCGATGGTTGAATGGCTGGAGACTTCGGCATTTCCGTCTTCAAGGCCATCACCTGTCGTCAAATCATTGCTTGGAGTGGAGGTTGTTGGTCCTCCTTTAGATACACTAACAGCAACATCTGACACGTTCGTGGCGGCACTCGCAACACTTTCTACTTCAACGAATAGTACCTCTTCCTTTGACTCGTTCTGGATATTGGTTGGAGCCAAATCGTCATCTTTTCGATCCAAGGTTGTTGGTATATGAGGATCATCCTTCGAATCGTCGGTTATGGGTGGAGTTTCTCCATCAATCTCATCTTTCGCTAGAGCCCTCAGCAACGATGTTGCGAATTCTTCGGTTTCTTCTGGTTCAGAGCCATGATTGATGCGTTTTGTGTTGGCAAGACTTCGTTTCTTTGAACGTTTCACGTTTCGTTTCTTGGTGGATGAGCCCTTGACTGGCATAGATTTGGGTGGCGTGTGTGACCCTACTGCCACATGCTTTCGCCGCTTTGATCGCCTCTTTCTTCGGCTTGCCAAATTCGATTCGTCCTTTATTTTCTCTGAAGACGCTACTGTTGTTGAGGCGGCTTTTGATGATTTCTGTCGTATCCTCTTCTTCGATTTGCTGACACTAGTTTCTGTGCTCTTCTTCGCATCAATGGCCACAGAAGAACGCCTTCTCTTTGTATTTTTCCCTTTCACTCTTGAGGCAGATCTACGACCTTTTCTCTCTATAGTGACAGCTGGACCAATAGCATTGCCAACTCTTGCATTTGAAAAGGATCTGGGAAGATCTTGAGTTGCCATAGGCGATGCTTTCCTTTTTCTCCTCTTCGTTTTCCTCGTCGGTTCGTGATTTTCCCTATCATCATACCTTGTGTTCGATTTTTTAGTCTGATTCGATACTTTTCGACGTCTTTTGGATTGTCGGCGCTTCTTTGGATGATTGGATGGACTAGAAGTTGGTGCCAAGGATGGACTTGTTGAAGTTGAACCCCAAACTGCTGAAGCGAAAGGGAGGAAGCTTGTCGATCGAGCTGAAGCACATTGTTCAATCAACGATAGAAGAGCAATGACATATAGGCATGCAAGGGATCCACGTCGAAGTAACATTATTTCCAATGCACCCAGCTTTTGATCTCTATGCAAGCTTTTGTTTGATGTTTGAGTTGATACTTGATGTCTGGTTTGCGTTCGTGCGTCGACATACATTCCACGTTTCACAATTTCACACGGGAATGAAAATAATCATGATGCCGTGCTACATGTACAGTCCGGTACCAGGAGGCCAGGAGTCACTGTACCTTTGCGATGTAGACCTACTCCTAGTGATGCTGGATAGACATGTGTATCATAGGAGAAATACACTTTATACACAACCTATTAGAGTTGAAAGACATCTAAAAAACGAGAATATCTGGTAACTTGTAATCTAGAAAGTTGAGCAAAGTTGAGCAATCACAGGGACAAAAAAAAGTGAAGTTTCGAAGCGACTTCATCAGAACACTCCCGTGAGCCAAGTGCGCCCTAGCAAGAGGAGCCCAGTCAATTGGTCCTGCTCCAAAAGCGTATCGTCGAAGATGTTGTATTTTACTTTTTCAAGCTTTGACAAATGATGGAACGCTGGGACAACTGGGAGAAGGCATGGTCTCGCGTGCTTTGGTACCACACTTTGATTCTCCCTTGCCTCTGAAAAGTGTAAAGAGGCCTTTTGTGACATTTCAAACACAGCATCTTGCAACATTTGCACGTCCCCTTCAGTCATCTCGGCTTTGGGATCTTCAAGATTAAACTTGTGGTAAGGGAATCCCTTAGCGATAAGCTCTTGTGGGATCGCACATTCACCTCTTACCAATCTGAACCGAGCACTACGCAATGCTGTAACAAGGCCGATTCCAATACCGGCATTGTAAGCAACCGTATCAGCTGCATCATCTCGAACCTAGATCATATCGAGTTGTCAGAATCAAGTGAAAAGACAAGAGGCAATACTCTCGATTCATTTTAACTTACACCTGCAGATTCAAGGGACAAATAAAGTAGACTCGAAAATGTGTTTTCCGAATAATCAATGGCTTCAGCAAGGGTGGCTAGTTGCTTAACATCGAGGTCAGCTGCTCGAGCCTCCAGCAGTCTTTCCAAAAACCGCTTTGTTAGATTGCTTTCATGAACTGCATCGTTTAGTAAGCGAACCACTGGATTGTTCCAGCATGATGTTGCCATATCTAAGGATATCCCTCCAGCCGCCACTTGCTCATCGATATCACCAAACACTTGATTCAATGCATCTTGCCACCATTGAACACGAATTTTCAATGCCAATGAAGCTGCGTCAAATTCACCCCCCTCGGATTTTCTGGCATCCTTTATTGATGCGAGTTCAACATTGAAAGCTCTGATTGCAAAATATGATCTCCTAGCGTCATGTGGCATCAACAGTCCACATAGGTATCCCTCACGATCGCGATTTTGAACCAAATCAACACAATACTCAAAGTCCTTTTTCGTTGACTTTTTTACAGATTCGTCAACCGAAAAACACCGTCTTTGCATTCGTGAAGTGAAACGAAGTAATCTGTTGCTCATATTGGAATCTCAAATATGAAAGAACGTGCTATTGCATTCATTCACCGAACATGAAGAATAATGATGTGTCAGTGGTTGTGTAGAAGCAGTCGATCGAATCAATCACTCATGGAACCTGGACAACTATACTTGACACTCTACACGGTACATGTCTCTATCGCGACTCTCTTGATTAGACACTGGTTACTCTTTATTTCTACTTCACTGATCTTGGAGTTCCTACCAATGGCTTTTGTGATTCTGGAAGGTTTTCGGCAATCTGGCACCAGACATTTTCCGCCAATTCATCTTCTGACTTGCCTTCGGTTTCAATCGGTTCTCCGATATGGATTGATGCAGGAATACGCCGTCCCATTCGTACGGGCAATATGTAGTCCTTTGGATGCACTTTGTGCGCATAAGAGATTGAAATGGGGACAATACAAGCACCAGTGGCTGTGGCCATACGAAACGCTCCCTTCTTGAATGGACCCAGTCTGCCATTGTCACTTCTTGTCCCCTCGGCAAATGTTACTAGATTAACCCCATCCTTCAGATATTTGACTCCAGTTTTATACGTTTGCAATTGTGATTTCAAGTTTGTTCGATCGAGAATGATGTGCTTGGCAACTCGTAAGCTCTTGGAAAGGAAAGGGACCTCTGGAACAATCAAGACGACGGATCGTGAGAATTGGACACATGTCGAGAGACCAAACGAGATGAGAGAAGCACATACTTAAAAGTTCTGATTTTGCTACCATCTGGGAGAGAAAGACCAGAGCATGAGTGAACGGCAATGTAGTCTCTTCCAATCTGAGATGTATGTATGTATGTACCTTGTAGTTTTTCCATCCAAGTGAAACCCCAACATAGTAGATATCCATCCACGAAGCATGATTTGCGACAAACATCACAGTCGTTTTCTTCTTTGTCTCCTTGTCTCGTTTGTGAATTGCTTTCAAATTCTGTTTGCCAATAACTACAGGATAACAGTTTGTCAGCCTGAGTACGACTGTTCCCCAAAGATGACCTAGTTCCACTGGAATGCGCCGTTGGGGATCAAATTTTTGACGGGTAAGGAATTGAAATGCCTGGTAGGCTGCGAGGCTCAACCACCAAACGATGCCTAATGAGACACCAATGATACCCCAAATTACGCCATACCAATTCAGTTTCAATGATCCAATCGAGATCCTGGGACCTGGTCGAAATTTCCCGACTTTTTCATCGACACCTTCATCGACACCAGAGAAAGCGTACACGGAACGAAGAGCAGTGGAGGAAGCGAATCTTGTTGAACTTTTCGGCTGAACAAGTGATTCAAAATCAGCCTTCACTCTCAAAGCCGCCCGGCCACATTGTAGAGGTCGGAAATGATTGCTGCTGAACGAGTTACAAAAGATAGGTTGCGTGATGATCAGGAGCACTGCTAAGAATATTCGCTGCATCGAAATCATGATCCCGAAACCAAAGCTGTTTGGAGTCCTTTCGTTGTTTGAGACGGCAGGTGATTTGATTGTCATACATCATTCATCTTTCCCAAAAACGTCACACAAAAACTAAAAAAGTACATACTGTACGGACGCTGTGCAGAAAATGGCTTTTTCCCTCAAGCTTGCTTGTGGCTTGTGACCCGACTTTTGAAGTTTTGGAAAAGGGTAAACCAAAATAGAGCGAAAGACTACAGTATTAATAGTTGCCTCTTATTTCCGCAGATTCACTGGGACACGAGACAATACACATGGCGATAGATCTACCAGCCCCAGCATTCCGATGGCTGCTCGAGAACGCAGCCAGCAACGAAGAATTGGCAAGTATTTCCAATGTTTGTAGAAGCTGGAGAGAAAAGATATCAGATGAAATATGGAAGCAAGTTGAGAACTCAGCAGAAGAAGACATTGGGAAACGTGAAAGTGCGCAACATATTCTACTTTTACCTTCTATCCTTCGATGTATCATCCGCGATGACTTGGTAGACAAGGGAAGTTCGGAAACCTTTTGCCTATCTTGGTTTCATCCCTATGGTATTCAAACAAGACGGATTCCACTGAATCCAGCATATGATACAGAAGACGAAGATGACAAAATGGATTACCGAGGCCATAGAAGAATAGGTTCTCCGAATCATTTTGCCCCCAGTGGCCAGACATCGTATGTCGGAAGCGAGGAGGAAGGAAAACCAGGAGATCGAAAAGGAAATTCAAGGATGATTGCCTCTGTAGGATCTCGGCATAATCGCAGGCCCAAGTGCGAATATGTGCACTGTATGTATCAGTGGGACTCGCACAAGGAAGCGACAGAAGTCCTACGGCCTTTTGGTTTCACATCTTCTTTTGTCAAGGTAAGTCATCTCGGCTCGAAGTTTTGGAAACGCCCAGCCACCTTTCTCATACATTTGCAGCCGTTGATCGAAAAAGCATCGGACAAGTCAAGGAGTAGCAGTTCCAGAAAACGGAAGGATAAAGAAAAGTCAAAGCAGAGCACACCCGCAGTCCGTGGAGCGACGATTGCACGACCCGAAGGGTTTTGCCTGTGTTGGGATGACAGCCAGGAGAAACTGGAATCCCAGTTGCGTGATGCCCAGAATGGGGCATCGGACAAGAATCCAGCTGAGCTAAGACGACTAGTTCGAAGGAGGGCACGTCGTCGTCGGGAAGTGCAACGTGAAGTGTTGCCCAGGGTCGTTGACTGCACTCCGAGCGCTCTCGTTTACGAGCCCAGATCCATTCCAAGAGCAGTACAGTTTTTGAATGTGGACTTTAGTCACGCAGTCAGGTTGTTTACCCCTCCATTTTCAGGAGGCCCAATACCAACACCAATCACTTTCTTCTTAGTTGCCATTGCAACTGAGGACGGGTGTTTTTTGTCTGGACTCGAGAATCGTTTTGAAATTGGACATTTGTACCCACAAAATGCAAATGAAAGTCTTGTCGAGCGGAGCCCAATATGTATATGTACAGAGTTTGGCGTCGAAAATAAAGTGCCGAAAGCCACGAAAAGTACTGACGAAGGAAGCCAATTCAAGAAGGTTGAACCATACAATTCGGATGACAGTAGTTTTGATGTAAGCATGGATGGGAGTAATTTTGATCCTCCGTCAAAGTGTGCTTGTTCTTTTTCTGGGTTGGGTAATGCAGTTGAGGACGAGGAAGACGAAGATGTTGGACAGATATGCCGAGGAAGACGAGGTCCAGGTACCTGGCACTGCTACACCATCGTAGTTGACGGTACATCAAGTGTGATTCGAATAGATGGTATCCGAGAACCGCTAGAATGCAGCAACGGCATTCCTGCTAAAGCCGTTGCTTATCTTGATGGTCTCACGATTGGAGCCGACCACACCTTTGATATGAGCTTATGTTTCGGACAAGGCTCTGATGGTGAAGGTGAAGGTGCTATTGCAGAGCTTGCTGTTTTCAAAGGAAAGTTAAACGTGGCAGACATCATGGCAATGGAAAAAGATATGATGCACCGCCATGGAATCGACCTGCCGGAGCTCGAAAGCAATGTAATCCTTGCAGAGGATGTTTTCTTTAAAAGAGCGCATGCGATGCTATCTCACCCTCCCCAACACAAGATTTTTGCTGATGGTGCAATGAGTGTTCCTTTGCGTTATATGACGAAACATCGCAGTGTTGCCTGGAAGCAAGCAAATCCTGTAACAGGCGACAAAATTCTTGTATCACGAATCGGCACGAAATCTACAGAAAGCTCAAGTGACTGGTAATGTAATAGATATGTGTTGCTGTCTGTTTTATTCAAATAGACGATACGCCCGCCTTTTTCAAGTTTGGGAATTCATTCGTTGTAGGAAGAATGTGGCTGGCTGAAAGGAAGCATTTGGTTCCGGTGGATCTCTCTTATGATGTAATGCATCTCCAATGGATATTCAACTTGTTCTTCAACCGTATTTCTCTTTCTCTTTTGTTCATGGCATTGGTGGATTGGTTGGGGCACTGAATCCAAGGTAGTATATCCACGCCGTAAATGCGACGGATGCAATCGTGACTACTTGCGCCGTAAATATAGGAATAGGAAGAGCATTTTCATCAAAATTTTCGTCGTTCCAAGCTGAAAACATAGGAGGATCTTTGACCAATTTGTTGATCTCTCGTTGGAGGTCTTCTGCTTCCTCGTTCAGATTCTCATTCCAGATTTTTGTTGAAGGAGCCAATGACCGGGATTGCTTTCTTATTGCTGATGATCTCATCACAAAGGCAGAAGCTTGGATATCAATAATGGCACAAACCAAAAGCAGGATAATTTCGAAGGTCTTCATGCTGGAAGCTTTGGATTTTGTGTCTACTCGTATTGAATATTTAATCCTATCGAAGATAGCCAACTGGCGCCTTCTTTTCGGGTTCTTCTGCTTGGTGTTTTCTTGGAGTGACTCTGGTGGGTTGTGGTGTGAAGCTGGTCCTTTTGAGTTGCGCGCGAAATAACTCTATCTTTCTGTCAGTATACTTGCACACAAGTTCGATATGTGTAGATCGGACTTAGGTTGCTGGTGCAATACTGAGATGACGGTCGCCCTACCGTCGTTCATGGAGTCACTATTGAGT
>CAKOGP040000291.1:3697-78069 GCA_933822405.4 Cylindrotheca closterium | reverse complement strand
CTCTTGCACACATTACAAAACCACCCCCGCCTCCGTGTCTTGACTCTCCACAATCCAAAGATGTCAGAGCAAGTGATGCAGACATTGCGAGAATGGCTAAGTCGTGAAGGCTGTAGATTGCAAGACCGCACAAGCAGTGAAGGTAAATTATTTCAATGTAGAAGCTTCCAACGACTCAAATTGATGTCATTCGTGGTCGCCGGTGATGAATTGGAAAGATTGTGCAATGGATTCCCAAACTTGAAAACCTTGTGTCTCGTAGACAACAACATCTGTGATCTATCGACGTTGGAATCGATTTTATCCAAGGAGGACTGCCCGATCCAAGTGCTGCATCTACAACTCAATTTGATCACATTTGACTCGCTCATGAAGTTTGCTTTCAAGATTCCAAAAATGAAGAGTCTTAAGCGTCGTTGATTGCTGCAGTTCAACCCGTCCAACCCGTTTTTCTCTTCGCTTCCAAGACTTGAGCAAAGCGATTCGCTTCAATCGATTTGGAAAGCGGTAAAAGACAACACAAGCCTCGAGCTGGTGAGAATGGATAGTACTAGCACGAAGGATGACAATTTGATGTCTCACACAGTGAACGTAAATCGAGGATGTAACTGCCTCCAAGCCTCGCCGGGTTTGTGGCCTTTGCTCTTCCAACAGGTTTCATCCATCAACTACTTTGCCGAGAATGACTTGGTCTATGATAAAAGGCCAAGGGCTTCTGTTGTTTTCTCCCTACTACAGGATAACTCCGACATCTTTGAGCACTGTGGAAACACCGATGACAATAACGAAGATGGTGCGAGTCCTTCGGCTTCTAAGAGACAAAATATCAAGGCAGACTGAAGCCGAACAATCAAGTAGAGTGAACAGAACGTGGCCATAGTTTTTAATAGTGCAACGCAAAACAATTCAAAAGGATCTGAAAAGGGAATCAATCTATTATTTGCATATCAGAGAAGAACATTTTGGAGGTCCTAAACGAGTTTGCCGATGTGTAATAGTCGTGGGTGGGTCGAAATAAAGCAGCGATGGATTTGCAAACATAGTTCGCGCGCTTCACTGTTAGCATCATCATATTCGCGTGCTTAATCCCCTAGTCCAGCATCATCATGACTGGTTTACAGTATCGCTGCATTCTGGTTTCTCCCAGCTCTTTCCATGATCTGTCAAAAGACTTTTCATTGTCTCGTTCTGTTTGAATAGGATGGGTGTGATTTGGTATGCTTTCCCGTCAAACTTTCCACTTGTAATCTGATCTGCAATCATCAAATCATTGGATCGGTCACGGAGCGGAAGGTAAGTTTGCATCGCCTTGAGTGCACCCGCATACGAGTATCCGACTGCATGGGTGCAGGCAGCCTGATTGTAGTGAACGATATCATTCATCACATGATTGTCATTCTTGCAAGAGGCATAACATCTTCCAAAGTTGACATAGTCCCAATCCAACCGCTTCATATCGCCAACTACTTTCGAGAAATGTCGCCACCATCCTGACAATTGCTCCGAAGAAGCCAACGTGGCAATGTCGTCTTCGAGTATGATGCATCTAGATTCCATCCAACTATGGTCCTCATTGTTGTTGTTGTTGTTGTTGTTGCTGAAGCTGTCATCCCCATTCTCCGAGTTGTATAGGAACAATCGGAGTGTCTTTAATAGTGTCAAATGGTTGGCAATTTTGCCAATTCCCAATTTGAAAGGAGAAGCAACGAATCCCTTGTTCTGAAACCATTGCTTGTCGATGGAGCTCTTATTGATGGCTGGTACATATATAATGTCGAAACAATGGGCAAAGCCATAATATTCCACCACTTGTTCTATATACTCCCTCCGCTGTGGCATATACATGATGTACATTGCATCAAAATGTTTCATATTGTTCCCAGAAGGACATGATGATTGATGATGTGATGATTTGGATCCTTGAGCTGCCAACATCCCGTTATCTGACGAATTATTTGTGCTGCTGATACGAGCGGAAGAGATGGTGACCAGAGACAACCTATCATTTGTTGCTAAAGAATCTGGTTGCAAGTTTCCCACATCCCAAAGACCCCGAGCGAGAATCGTCAAAAGCACAACAAAAACAACCCATCTTTGCCCTCGACGCGTATTGCTCATATAAAGTGGCTCATCATGCATCTCTGTATGTAATATTTTTACTCTCAGTTGTGACGAAAAGTGCAGGTCATCATCATAGTTTTCCTATATCACCAAGAAGCTGCAATATATACTGAGATGGGTGGAGATATATATTATTGGTTGTTTTGACTGTAACAGGAGACGATGCGATACGGAAGTATGTGTGATGTATGTTATGCCTGCGACGTGACATGTACCTACATTTACAGCAGCATGAAATATGATGTGATACGCGTTCGTGATGATGCACGTAATATGGGATACCTCGCATATATGATGATATATATGACGAGATGCGTTGAATTCTGGTGGAGGAACTAAAGAAGTGCATATTTTCATATTGATGCTAAATCGCCTACAGAAGTACCTACGAGAAAGTGTCCGATATCCACTATTATTTACGGACATCAAGTACGTGTGCGTTTTGACTGTTCGAGTATATCAAAATAATTTCAAGATTCAAATTGAATGATAATATGCATAATATTCATCTGTCATCTACAGTAATACGTATCATCAATGAAACCATGGTAAATGGTGAAGTTATTGCATCCATCATGGATGATTCATTATTGAAGAGACACTTGATCCATGAACACTTCCTTCCGACTTTGGAATTGCTTCCTTACGCCATTCCAACTAGCTAACGAAATGTGAATGTCGTTTCTTTTACCCAACGTGAGCGTGTTTCCACGATGCAAACTTGCACCCTTGCCATTGCGACATTCGCACTGCAAAAGCTGATAAAACAAAGTGCCAAGCTTTCTTTTTCATATATCTTTCTTACAAGCAAACTTATTTTTCACATAACAGCAAACACAACCAAACATGAACACCTTTGGAATCAAATCAACACGTCGCAACATCAAGGATGACCTTAAAACCGCGGAACAACGCCGTCAAGGCGGACAACGACAAGCACTTATAGAGCGAAACAGAGCCAAGTTTGACTCTTTGCCTCTGAATGCTGGTCCTTTTGTGTACAGCCCTTTTCCAGTTGCCATATATGTCAGTTCGGAATCTGATTGTCGGGATGCTACTGCTGGAGACAACATTGAAGCGGAAATGATGGAGACTTACCTTGCCCTCCATCCTTCTTTGGAAATCGCCGCAAGCAGCAAGGTGGATGCTTCTGTGGCCGATCTTCCTAAACGATTCTCCTGTCTTTCTGTTGACTGCAATGCAATGGAAGTTGACCAAGACGAAATGGACATCGATCTACCTGAAATTGTCTGGATGCAAGTCGATATTGATGAAATGGAAGTCGATCTACCTTCAATTGACTGGATGGATGTAGACGGTGACGATATGAATGTCGATGGTCCATATTAGATCTTCGACAATGGGAATGAATACGAACATTCCCACTCTGTGTCGCGATTATTATCGAGGACTTGTCGAGAGTGGCATCTTGTAAAAAGAGATAATGCCCAAGGCAAGCATGATAGCTGCTGTTGTATCGGTGTTTCGGCGAGTCTCAAACCGAGAAGCGCCCCCGATACTACTATGTAGCAGTTACTCTATGTGGACAACTTGATTGTTGAATCAATGGAAAGTTGCCCAACCACGAAGTGTACCCGCATATGACACAAAATTCCATCCATTCGGCGGCGTCGGTCAAAAATCATCCCCAGAACAAAAAGAGGAACCCTCGATATCTTTTTTTTCATTAAAAACAACAAGATTCAATATGCATCCATACAACTTTGCTTGGAAAGAGATTCCAAGACAATAAGGAGGAGCTCTCGAGATATCCCAAATGCTTCATTAATTTCAACAACAACAACAAATTTGATTGTAAGAGGGACGTTCGAGATCCCAAGAACAAGAAAACAACGTGAATGAATGAAGTATGCATCGATGGAACTTTGAATAAAAGAGAAATTCAAAGACAAACTAAAATGAATATGCATCAACCCAACTTCGAATGGGATAAATCGAAGATAAAATGTTATTACAAAATATAATATCAATAGATACAAAAAATACATCAACATCAGTCGTTGCTTTCATGTAATCAATGATAGCATACCCATGGGTATGATATTCGCTATTTCGATGTACTGCATGCATACTCGGTGTTGTAGCACTATCGTAAATACGACCGACCTCTTCAACGAACAGCCCATCTGAAATTGTTCAAAGTCATGCGATTGTTCTGTTGATGTGAGTCCAATCACCAGTTTGATCTCTTCAGAACAACATTATCATCAAAAGATAGCTAGTGATGAATCTCGCAACCTGCTTACAACAGTTTCCCTCCAGTGCTTGGGCTACTCATTCCTCCATTTCCTCTTCCACATTCTGTAGAACAGGGATAACCTGTTCGGCATCTTTTGACGACTTTGGAGATCGTTCTGATCTCCGTGTGGAATGTCTGTGGGACTTGTGTTGATGCGTCTTTCGATCCGTGGAATCATTGTTGGGCCGATGAGAAGATCTCCGAGAGGAGTGATGTAGCCTATTACTTTGGTGCCTCCTGGACGAGCTACCATGATCAGAAGAACCCACGTCTGGTCGGTGTGAAGAGCTTGGAGTAGACGATCGATGTGGGCTCATCTTTCTGCGTCGGCTCTTGGATGAGCTACCATGATCACTCTTCGATAACTTGCCACGGTCACTCTTGGGAGATTTGACTCTTTCACTCCTGGGAGATTTGACTCGTTCACTCATTGACAGACCATCTTCACTCTGAGGAGACCTAGGGTCTGTTTTCCCCTTGCCAGTATCACGTGTAGGAGACCTGCGACTTCTTCTATTGGGGGACTTGCCATCTTCGCTTTGGGGAGAACGGAGATTCGCCTCATTTGGACTTTTCGGAGTTTCACCATCCACCGATTGTGCTCTTGGGCTGCGTGTGGGAGTCGTTGCGCGTCGACGGCGTTCTCCTGACTTATCAATGCTGTCATTTGATCGAGCTCTAGCCTTTCGAGCTGGTGTTGCATCATCATGGTCTCTTGCCTTTCTAGCTGCTCTGTCTTCCCTTAGCACCGAACTTTTCGCAGATTCACCACCTACAGATTGTGCACCTGGGCCTCGAGTGGGAGTCGTTGCCCTTCGATGACGTTCTCCTGACTTCTCATTGCCATCTTTTGACCGAGCTCTAGACTTTCGAGCAGCTGTTGCCTCGTCATGTTCCCTTGCCTTTCGACTGGCTCTGTCCTCTTTGTCTTCTCCTTCCCGTATAACATACTCCCTAACCACCCTCTCCTTATTGTCATAGTCTTTTGCCTTTCGAGATGCTAGGTCGTCACCGTGATGAGAAGAATCATTTGATGCCAAGTCACCATCATTCGAAGGACGACGTGACTTGTGGGACTTGCTCTCCGATTTATGCTCGTCACTGGAGGAAAAGGCTCCAGGAGTGATAGCAACGGTTTTAGATCGAGCTGCACGCTTTGCCTGTCGGTCGCTCTCTCTAATTGTGTCTCTCTCCTGACGAGCTGATGTCTTGATTTGTTCATCCGATTGCTTTCCGCCCTGTGCTCGTTCTCGGCGGGCGGATTCCTTTGTATCCTTAACCGGCATATGACCGACAACTGTGCCACCTTTCGTGTCTTTTCTCTTCTTCATGCCACTGAGGATGTCGTCTTCTTCGCCTTCCCCTTTACCACCAGAACCTACGCTGCCAAGTCCAATCTCAGCAATGGGAACTTGGCCATCATCATCCCCGACGATTGCCGCAGCCATCGGGATTTCGTCGCCTTCTGGCCCAAAATGGAACTCGGCTTCTTTCCTCGAAGGTGCTTGTTCCCGTGGTTGCGCCCGAAAATTGGTAGTAGCCACAGCACCTGTCCCGAACTGCCGATCATCTGATTCTATGAAATAACCATTGGCATTTGCATTCACTTCATTGGGAAACTCCAGCCTCTCAATGGTGGGTGCATGATTGCCCCTGTATTCAGTCTTTTTCTTGACTTTGATTGTGCCATCTTCCTGCGGTTTGACATCAACTGTAACCTTGAGAACTTTTTTCTTCTTCTTTCGAAAGAAAAACATGTACAAGAAGCAAAGACCAAAAAGGACCGCGGCTGCGCCTACAATTCCAAAAATCACACTGCTGTCAAGACCGGTTCCAGAAGATATCGAGTTTTGATCCTCTTCTCTGTCAAATGTCTCGAAGGATGGCTCTGAAGAGGGCATAGAGGATGACAGTACGGCAGACGGTCCCGAATCAAGTGCCATGGATGGTTCAGCAGACGGTTCATTTGAGAATTCCAACGATGGCCTAGCTGTATCTCCAACGACTGGCTTCAAAGTGGGACTCTCTGTCGGCGGGAGCGAAGGAGATGAAGAATCCACGACCGTTGGACGAGGTGTCTGACCCACAAAGGGTGTGATGGAAGGAGAGCGAGATGGTTGTACAGATGGAATTCCAGTTGGAGCTGCGGACGGTATTGTAGAAGGCTCAGCAGAGCCAGCAATGGTCGGTGCCGAGGTTGGTCCTGGTGTTGGAGGAGGCGTTGGTCCAATCACAGGTGCAAATGTTGGGTCAACAGAAGGTTCTATTGTCGGTCCCAGACTTGGTTGCCTTGATGGTTCAGCAGATGGTGCATCCGATGGAGATTCGGATGGAACAACACTTGGTACTTCCGATGGTGCTGTTGATGGAACCAGCGAAGGCGAAATAGATGGTATTCCTGTTGGTCGTGTCGATGGAGTGAACGTCGGCCCTAAACTTCCTTCTCTACTCGGCTTTTGTGATGGTAGGCCAGATGGTTCAGACGATGGCTCTCTCGACGGATTTTGCGATGGTTTGTAAGATGGATTATCAGTCGGGCTATCAGAAGGTTTCGGAGATGGCCCAGGTGTCGGTTGCGGTGTTGGAATAGGTGTTGGACCAGGGGTTGGTGGAGCAGTTGGTCCCGGGGTAGGTTGATGAGTTGGTCCAGGAGTCGGTTGAGGCGTTGGTTGAGGCGTTGGTGGTCGAGTCGGTTGAGGAGTGGGACAGACAAGGCACCCACCGTTGCAACAGCTATTGCAGTTACTGTCACAAGAACCGCCAAGACAACCCCCATTACAATTACTGATGCAACCTGAGTCACAGGATGAAAAGAAATTGTCGCAGCTGCCAGTACATCCGCCATTACAGTTGGAAAAACAAGGTTGGCCGTCGCAACTGCCTGTGCAAGCGCAATTACAACTTGTATTGCAAACACTACCGCCTTGGTCAGAGTTACAGGTTGTTTGAAGATCTCTGTGTTGAAAACGGGACTGTACACCAAGACAACTGTCCATTCTATCAGCCGAACAGGTATTCTCCGCAAATCCAAACGTCAAATGTGCCGACAATCCATCAGGTGTAGCTTGGGCTGAATGAACGACATGTTTTGGAAGATAGAGTGCATCACCAGGATAAAGTATTGTCCGTTCACATCTCAGACTATCCATTTCCGCTGCATTGTAGGTGGTGCACAGGTCGAGCTTGCCTCTTAGGTTTCGATCCAATTTGTGTGCAAACTGAGGTGCGTCTGCGTCGCAAAGAATCCATTCTTTGGCTCCTGAGAGCTGTAGCACAAAAATATCCGTCACATCTGTGTGATTTGCCAAAGCTGATGACTCAGGTTTCGACAGATACAGGTGAATCGTCCCACCATTCTCGATAACACTGTTGTCAATAGTTCTATTCACAATAGATTTCACATGATCTCTCACACTTTCTTTCACAAGTTGAAGTCTCAAGATTCCACTGATTTGGCCATGTGCTCTCTCATCGTCATATATGATGTCTCGAAAGGCGCTGATTTTGTCCTCTGTCTCAGGGAAATCATAAGTAGTTCCACCATGACCGTGAATCGACAAAAGACCCTTATCTATGGCATCTTGTGGATGAGGAACTGTGAGTTCTCTGATGTCGTCAAATAACCGTGAGACACCTTCGACTGAAACAAAGTTCCGCTGAATCCGCAGTTTATTCTCCATTGTAAGGAAACCATTTGTCCCATGCAAGCGAATTGCAAGAAAAATCGTCCAACACGATAGAAGCCAGAAGCTCATGGTTTGTTGCTCCTGAATACAAATGCGGCAGTAGTATTTTGTTGTTTCATTCAAAAATGCTTGAAGCTTTGGCGTTACCATGTGGTTTTTTTCCGATGGCGAAGGAAGATGAGTGATGATCCCGCCAAACATTTATGCTTTATTCAATAGTCGTTAAGTGCACCAAAGCTTCTCGTTTTCTCTTGTGTGACTGAAACGAACAGTAAAAGTGAAGAACAAAGGACGAACATGCCAAACAATAATATATAAAAAAAGATGATGCGAGAAATTAAAAGATTCTTCAATGAGACCAAGAGTATTAGTATTGAGACTTCAGCAGGACCCTGCGACACTGTCCTTCATTCGTCCGTTTTAGGGGGATTGTGTTGTTTTTCTTGAAAGAGGAACACTTTTACAAGCTATAGGGGGACGGTGTAAACACGGGGATTTTTTCTTTGGGCAGAATTAATTTGACTATGAATGGGACAATTTAGTTTCGAACCGAAGCCAGATGTCCCTTATTTTTACTAGACGTTTCTACGTATTGCGCCAACCGTAATATTTTCGGATCAAGTTTGACTACTTTCGAAGTACTTTGTATAGTTTCAAATCGAGTTTGTCTATTTTCGAATTCAACGATTCAAGTTTGCCTATTTTCGGATCGAGTTTGTCTAGTTTCGATTCAACGATCCGAGTTAGCCTATACTTTCAAATTGAAGTTGTATAGTTTTGGATTTATTTATTTGTTGGGACAATATACCATGGAGGATGAAGAGCCGCCAATCAACCACATTCCCACTCCATCGGAGATAATGAATATTGCCCTTTTCCACAGCGGATACACCGTGAGCGCGGCGAATCAAACGTGCCAAGGGCAAGACGAATGTCTTCCGCTTCATGCATCACTTTGTTGGAGTCTCTTCATGCACTGCATTTTGGGTCTACATTCACCTGCAAACGATCTCAAGCATTTTTTAATGGGTCTTTACTACGTTCGAAAGTACCCTACAGAAGAGGACCTATCATCGGCATTCAATTTCTCAGCAGGTTGAACAAGGACAGAAACATTTGCTACGATAGCAAAGATCCGGATGTTGAATTACAAGGTAATTGTATGGAAAGAATATTTCAAAAGGGTAAGAGATGGGTGGTGCCGGTGGATGGGATACACTGCTGGATCAATGATCCCTCTCATTCGTAGTTTCGATGTATAGCCAATCAAAACTCAGAAACGCCCACAATCCGAATTCCCACTCATTCCTTGACTTTGCGACGAATACCAAAAGCGTGTGTAAGACTTCAAATGGCGCGAAAATTAAGGATTGAAATCACTTTTAACTTATTACAGCTCCGATCAATTTTAGACTGCATCCCGTAAAAAATGCGTAGACCTGGTACAAAAAGTGACGATCGATCGAGTCGGATAGGATTTTGACTAAATCGACTACACCTCCGACCGAAATTCTGGAACAAGATGCAAGAGCCCCATCTTGTACGATATGACCTTCTTTGTTTACAAATCTTAAAATTTGAATATGCACTATTTGCCTACAGTGTATAGACTAGAGGCCTATCCATTTTAAATTCCAAATTTCGGTCTAGAATGCATGGAATTTTGAAACATTCAATTAAGTCACCTGAAATATTCAGAAGGGTTCATCTGGAAACCAGAGCCGGGAATCTCATTTCTGCCGCAGCATTGCAAATATCACCCAAAGTCAATATAGATAGGTATATTGATAACTTTTGTTTGGGTCTTTCCGTGTCTGGATACCAACACGGTGACTGGAATGGATTCTTGGCCACTCCTGAGTTGTATGCCAAATTGACCACAAAGGTCAATTAGGTGCAATTCAATCACTTCTACCTTAAAATCTCCCATTCCAAGCCGCCAAACCTTGTTGGATATACCCATGGACGACGAATATGTGTTAGACTAAGGAAGTTTGAGGAAATTAGGCCAAGAATTCGACAATTCCAGAATTTTATAACAAACTTACCTCTCGTCTGCCCCCATTTTGGCCTCATGATACTTGATGTAGGCCGAATCATTGCCTTGGTCCCAAAAAGTCCAAACCTTAGGTATCCAAGGGAGACTTTGGTGTATTGTTGAATTGATAGCTGTCTCAATGGCGGCCACAGGGACATTCAGAGCGGCTGAGAAACCAAGACAACACCCAAGAAGGAAATCTCAAAAATCTTCGCAAATCAAACAAATAAAGTAAATAAATAATGCTCCGCCGTTGTAATAGATATCAATAAAGCAAACTGTATATTGGAGCTCGGCGCTCTCAGCATGTGGGGGCCTCTGTGGATCCCAAAGGGCAACCTGACAGACATAGTTCGAACAACAACACTTGTTGATTGTGGCATGACTGAGGTCGAACAAAAATTGAATCACGGCTCATGGCATAGCCTATATGTCCATGAAGCTTTCCACTACATCTGAAGTTACGCTTGATCACTTTCACCCAGTTTGGTGTCGTCATCCATCTGTCTTCGTAAATGGGATGGAGTCTGCGGATGGAATCCAACGCATCAATAACCAGCTGGAAATTCGACCTTGCCATCCTTTTCTTGGTTCACTTTTTTTTTGATATTATGCTAACCGAATGGGTAGGGAAGGAGTTTATGAAATAAAAGTGAACCAAGAGAGGTGTTGTGGATGCTAACGAGCCTTCCAAAGGTTGACAACGAAAATGGAAAGTTTTGTTGTGATGGATGTGGTACAATTTCCACGAATGTTTACGGAGGTGAGCACAAATCTGAAAGGTACTTGCTTAGATTTGAGTTATGATGTGGACTACCAGGAACACTCCCGAAAAAGTGGTAAATCTGTAAAAATCGGCTGATTCAGAATTTCTTGAAGGCGCGGTATCGCTGTAGCAGTTGAAAATATTTATCGTTGAAATGAAATTATTAGAAGAAAAGACTAGTATTCCTTCGTATTTAAAGGCTTTTCTGCAGAGAATCAAAAATATATTTTTTCGGTGAAACTCTACCTCGAGCGAAGGCGCACCTGGCATTGTTTTCATTTATGTTCTCTGCGACTTAAATGCTAGCTCTATTAAAGGTCATAAATGTTTCGAAAATCTTTTAAATGACCGCGAATGTGGTAGCATGTGGTAGAGTGTGGTAAGAATGTGGTAAAATGTGGTAGAATGTGGTAGGAATGTGGTAGGATGTGGTAGGATGTGGTAGGATGTGGTAGGAATGTGGTAGGAAGTGGTAAGAATGTGGTAGAATGTGGTAGATTGTGGTAAAATGTGGTAAATTATCGGAAATCAAAGAAAAAAGACTCGAAAATTAAAACGAAATCATTTTTCTTTTAAAAAAATGGCAAATCACAGTTCATGTTCTCCCCCTTTCAACGCGGCACCTCGTGCAACTAGATGCATGTCCAAGTATGCGAGATAGGCAAGTGTTGACTTCCTTTTGATGTTATCAAATACCTTTCGGATAGCACGTCTTCGATTGCTTCCTGGTGCTCCAACAAACTCGAAATCATGATTCTTTTTCACAAAACTGATGAAGGAGAATTCGTATCTACTTTGACCGGATATCTCTATCTTCTGAAGCAATTTCTTCACATATTGCTCTTCTAACTTTGTATTCATCCCCCATTGTTGGATTTGTAGCAAGGTTCTGGATTTGTGGCAAGTTTTTCACTGTTTTCTTGCACCATTTCTTTGTAAATTAAATGGGACAATATTTGATTGAAAAAAGAAGATTATTATCTCGAAATGTCGAAAAAATGCGCAAACATTTTGTTGGTAGACTGTGGTAAAATGTGGTAGGAATGTGGTAGGATGTGGTAGGAATGTGGTAGAATGTGGTAAAATGTGGTAGAATGTGGTAGGAATGTGGTAGGATGTGGTAGAATGTGGTAGGAATGTGGTAGGAATGTGGTAGAATGTGGTAGAGCGGTCACTTAAGACATTCGAACCCTATATATTGGATAGGACAAACATTTGTGTGTCGCAGAGAGTCTCTTTTTTAAGCAAATTGCAAAATACTACGATTTCCAGTGCAAAGTTTTACCGAAAAAATTATAGTCGTTGATTCTCTGCAGAAATGCCTATAAATACGAAGGAATACCAATCTTTTCTTCTAATAGTTTCATTTCAACGATAAATATTTTCAACTGCCACTACGATACCGCGCCTTCAAGAAATTCTGAATCAGCCCGTTTTTACAGATTTACCACTTTTTCGGGAGTGTTCCTGAAATTGGATTTGAAAAAATTTGAAGTATAAAATCCGTTGAAAAGAGACATTGTACGTCGATTCAAATACAAGGAAAATATGCGAAATTCGTCCATTCAGAAGGAATCATTGCAGCTACCAATATTTTAGGTCCTAAAGGGTAGCAAACACAATAATGAACCTTTCAGCCAAAACAATGTTTCAGATTTAGTATCTATTTTTAAGATGTTGTTCATGCTGAAAAAGCTACTTGTGCATCGGTTTCTTCATCCTGATCTAGAATGGGGATGGCTTGGATAAGCTTTTCGGCATCTTGTTCCGCCTGCTTGGAAGATCGATCTGTGCTCCTTGAATCTTTTTTGGACTTGAGCTGCTTTTGACCAGAAGAATCCTCCTCTGACCGATGGGAAGACCTCGATGAAGATCCTCTATGTGGACTATTGCTTCGCCGATTCTTGGACGAGCTAAGATGCTCACTCTGTGAGAGCTTGACACGATCCTTCTTAGAGGAGCTACCATGCTCACTCTTGGAAAATGTGCCACGCTTATTGTTGGACAAGCTACCATGCTCACTCTTGGAAAATTTGCCACTCTCACTCTTGTCAGATTTGATTTCTTCACTCGTTGATTCCCATTTGGCAGTGTGGGGAGATTTGAGATCAAATCTTGCCTTACCATTATCACGCTTGGGAGACCTATGATTTCGAGATCTATCAGACTTTCGAGATGAAGTTTCGTCATCGTTTCGTCGCTTGGGAGACTTGCTGTGTTCGCTTTTGTGTAATTTGATTTCCTCGCTCTTGGATTCCCAATCGCCACTCTGGGGAGACCGGAGGTCAAATTTTGCTTTGCCATCATCACGCTTGGGAGATCTGTGATTTCGAGATCTGTTAGAATTTCGAGATGAAGATTTGTTGTCACGTTCCTTTGGTTTTCGAGATTCCCCGTCCTCTCCTACAGAGCGTTCATCGTCGTCCTTTGACCAAGATCTATTGTATTTTCGATCTTTCTGAGATGCTCTGTCCTCTCCTACTAAGCGTTCATCGTCGTCCTTTGACCGAGATCTGTTAGACTTTCGAGGTGAAGTTTCGTTGTCATGTTCCTTTGATTTGCGAGACGCCTCGTCCTCTCCTACTAAGCGTTCATCGTCATCCTTTGACCGCGACCTGTTAGTCTTTCGAGATGAAGTTTTGTCGTCACGTTCCTTTGATTTTCGAGATACCCCGCCCGCTACTAAGCGCTCATCCTCGTCCTGTGACCGCGATCTATTTGACTTTCGAGATGATGTTGGTTTGTCATGGTCCTTTGATTTTCGAGACGCCCCGTCCTCTCCTACTAAGCGTTCATCGTCATCCTTTGATCGAGCTCTGTTGGATTTTCGAGATGCCCCATCCTCTACTAAGCGGCCATGGCCGTCCTTTGAGCAAGCTCTACTAGACTTTTGAGATGAAGATTTTTTGTCTTGCTCCTCTGGTTTTCCAACTACACTGACCTCCCCTGTCATAGAAATTTGCGCAGATTCACCATTCATCAAGCGTTCGTGGTCGTCCAATGATCGAGCTCTAGGCTTTTGAGTTTCTGTCGCTTCGTCGTGTTCCCTTACCTTTCGAGCTGCTCTATCCTCTCCTGGCATCGCACTTGTTGCAAATTCACCACCCACGGATCGTGCTCCTGGGCCATGTGTGGAAGTGGTTTTGCGACGACGACGTTCTCCTGCTTTCTCATCACCGTCATTCGAAAGAGCTTTAGCCCTTAGAATTGTAGTTGCTTCGTCGTGTTCTCTTGCCTTTCGAGCGGCCTTGTCGTTGTCCGTGATCACTCTTTCAGCAGATCCAGGACCCACAGATTGTGCACCTGGGCCACATGTCGGACTCCTTACTGATTTGTCCTTATCATAATCTTTTGCCTTTCGAGATGCCGGGTCACCATGACGCGAAGACCCATTTGATGCCTGCGCTACAGCATGTGAAGAGCTGCTGATAAGGTTGCGGAACTTGCTTGTCGATTCATGTTCGGTACTCGAGGAAAAGGCTCCAGGGGTGCTAGCAACGGCTCCAGGAGTAGCAGCAGCAGCATTTGCAGATTTTGCTGTTCGCTTGGAATCTCTCTCCTGACGGGCCGACTTTTTGGTTTGTTCATCCGATGGCTTCCCGCCCTGTACTCGTCCCTCAGAAGAAGTATGGCCGACAACTGTAGCTCCTGTTGGGTCATATTTCTTTTTCCTACCATTAAGGATGTCGTCGTCGTCTTCTTCCGATTCAGCAGCAGCATTTCGTGCCAAGGCACCCACGCTGCCAAGTCCAATGTCGGCAATGGGAACTTTGCCATCATCATCCCCGGAGACTGCTGCAGCCATCGGGATTTCGTCGCCTTCTGCCTTGACATGGATCTCAGGTTCTGTCCTCCTTGCTGGTGCTTGTTCCCGTGGCTGTGCTCGGAAATTGGTAGTACTAGACATAGCTCTTGTGGCTTGCTGTTCATCTGACCCTATGAAATAACCATTCGCATTCGCTGTGGTTTCATTTGGGAACTCCAGCCTCTCAATTTGGGGTGCATGATTGCCCCTGTATTCAGTCTTTCTTTTGACCTTGATTGTACCATCCTCTTGCGGTTTGACTTCGACTGTTGTCTTGAGCACTTGTTTCCTCTTTTTTCGAACGAAGAATATGTACGCAAAGCATGTACCAAAGAGAAAAGCGGCTGCACCAATAATTCCATAAATCGTACTGCTGTCCAAACTGGCCTCTGAAAATATCGAATTTTGATCTTCTTCCCTATCTATCGGCTCTGACGATGGCACTGACGACAACTCGGAGAATGGCCCCGCAAAAAGATCGTTTGATGGTTCGATAGATGGTCCAGCTGAATCACCAATAGCTGGTTTGCGAGTGGGTCTTTCAGTTGTTACTGTCGGCAATAGCGAAGGATATGAAGAATCCAAGGCCGTTGGATCCGCTGTCTGACCCACAAAGGGTGTGATGGAAGGATTGCGAGATGGCTGTACAGAAGGAATTCCTGTTGGAAGTTTTGATGGCCCGAAAGAAGGCCCAACCGACTCAGTAATGGTTGGTACCAACGTTGGCCTTTGTGTTGGGGGAGGTGTTGGTCCAGTCACAGGTGCAAATGTTGGGTCAACGGATGGTTCTATCGTCGGCCCCAAACTTGGTTGGCTCGATGGTTCCTCTGATGGCGCATCCGATGGGAATCCTGATGCAACCACACTTGGTGTTGCAGATGAAACCAAGGAAGGCGAAGCAGTTGGTGTTCCTGTCGATGGCATTTCTCCTTCTGATGTCGATGGAGAAGGAGTCGACCCTAAGCTTCCGCCAGTTGGTCCAGGAGTTGGTCCGGGTATTGATCCAGGTGTTGATCCACCGGGTGTTGATCCACCAGGTGCTGGTGCAGGTGCTGGTGCTGGTGCAGGTGCTGGTGCAGGTGTTGGCCCAAGAGTCAGTGGAAGAGTCGGCCCAATCACACGTACTGGTGTTGGCCCTGGCGTTGGTACAGGTGTCGCTAATGTTGGTAGTGGGGTTGGTCCTGGAGTCAGTGGAAGCGTGGGCCCAACCACAGGCGCAAATGTTGGCCCCGGCGTTGGTCGAGGAGTTGGTTCAGATGTCGGCCCAGGTGTCGGCCCAGGTGTTGCAAGTGTGGGTAGAGGGGTTGGTCCCGGAGTCGGTGGAAGAGTCGGCCCAACCACGGGTGCAAAAGTTGGCCGTGAAGTTGGTCCAGGTGTTGGTACAGGCGTTGGTGGAAGAGTTGGTTCAGGTGTTGGTTCAGGTGTTGGTGCAGGTGTTGGTCCAGGCGTCGGCCCAGGTGTTGGTACAGGTGTTGGTACAGGTGTTGGATTTGGAGTTGGTACAGGTGTTGGACTAGGAGTTGGTCCCGAGGTAGGCCGACGAGTTGGTCCAGGAGTCGGTTTGGGCGTTGGCTCAGGAGTTGGCGGACGCGTAGGTTGAGGAGTCGGCCCAGGAGTTGGTTGGGGCGTTGGTGGAGGATCGACTCCTGGACAGACTGTGCAACCACGGTTACAACAATCAGAGCAATTATCGTTGCAGTTCAAGGAACCAGTGCAACCCTCATCACAGCTAGTGTTGCAATCTGAGTCACATCCAAAAATAAAGAAAGCGCAACTTCCAGTGCATCCGCCATCACAGCTTGTAGTACAACCTTCTCCGTCCTGACAATTACCATTGCAGGAGCAATCGCAATTTTCATTGCACTCGCTTCCCCCATCGCGAGAATTGCAGGTTATTTGAAGATCTCTGTGTTGAAAACGGGACTGAGCAGCGACGCAATTTTCCATTTTATTAGCCGAACAGGTATTCTCCGCAAATCCAAACGTCAAATGTGCCGACAATCCATCAGGTGTAGCTTGAGCTGAATGAACGACATGTTTTGGAAGATATAGTGCATCACCAGGATAAAGTATTGTCCGTTCACATCTCAGACTATCCATTTCCGCTGCATTGTAGGTGGTGCACAAGTCGAGCTTGCCTCTCAGGTTTCGATCCAATTCGTGTGCAAACTGAGGTGCGTCCGCGTCGCAGAGAAGCCATTCTTTGGCTCCTGAGAGCTGTAGCACAAAAATATCCGTCACATCTGTATGATTTGCCAAAGCTGATGAGTTGGGTTTCGACAGATACAGGTGAATCGTCCCACCATTCTCAATAACACTGTTTTCAATAGTTCTATTCACAATAGATTTCACATGATCTCTCACACTTTCTTTCACAAGTTGCAGTCTCAAGATTCCACTGATTTGACCATGAGCTCTACCATCGTCGTATACGATGTCTCGAAAGGCACTGATCGTATCCTCTGTCTCAAGAAAATTATAGGCAATTCCACCATGACCGTGAATCGACAGAAGACCCTTATCTATGGCATCTTGTGGATGAGGAACTGTGTGTTCCCGAATGTCTGCAAACAACCGCGAGACTCCTTCGACTGAAACAAAATTCCGCTGGATCCGCAGCTTATTCTCCATTGTAAGGAAACCATTTGTCCTGTGAAGAAAAAGCGCAAGGACAATCGCCCAGCACAGCAATAGCCAGAGGCTCATGGTTTGTTGGTTCTGAAATATTATATCTCATATCATTCAGACACACATATTCTATCTGCGATCTCTCGGCGAGGTTTTACGAGCTTTTTCAGACACCAGCAAATTGAAGGGCTCAAAACATTTATGTTGATAATGCCATGGGTAACTTTTGTTCCAGAATCTTTACGTATAAGATGTCATGGCTGTGTCACTTCGGTGTAACGCGTTGTTTTGGTTTCTGCGTTTTGTTTTAAAATTATAGAACAGGTTTCTGAAAGCGTACGGTAGAACACGGTGAGATAAATCTCAAAACACGATATAGCGCTTCACTGCGGCTTCGTTGGAGGGAGAAGGTATAGTTCTAGAATGTGAATATAGGATCTGCTCAAAGACTGGACTAACGTACAAAATACAGAAAGAATAAGACGGGCTATTATTACTTTGCAGATAATGGTAGCGATATAACGTGGCCATCAGTCACCTTGGTCCAGGACCAATCGCTAATGTAGTGTTCATATATATCGTTTGTCTTGGCATCATTGCCGGGTATCGGAATAAAGAGCTTTCTATTAATTACACTGACTGCTAGCATCATCATTATCATTGAACGTTCCTAATGCATTCATATATTGTGATACCTTGATCGTTATATATCGTGCTGCCCATAAAGCTCTAGCCAATATTGCACTGGGGGTGTCGGTGGAGTGGATGGTCGCCAATCATCATATTTGTGAGACTCTACTTCATTTTGATTGGTCTTGACGTCCGCATGATTGGCAGCATTGTCTTTGCCTCCGACTGGATCTTCTTCCCCAGCGGAATCCAGGATCGATTCTTGTCGTTTTTGGCGTCGTTGTTTGCTGGGGATCGCTACCGTGTTGAAATCTATACTGGGCGCCGAACACTTGGCGCTTTTCCTAGCAGTAATCTTCGGAGGAACAATGAGATCCTCTTCTGATTCTTCTTCAAGCGACAATGAATCTTTCTCGACTGGCTGTTTGCTATTCTTGTCAGATTTCGCCTTCTTTTTGGCATGGCTCAAGGAGGATCTCGCGTTGCCTTGGACCGTGGTGGGAATCCACTCGCCGCAGGATGACGGATCCCGACCTGCCCTGCGCTTTGACAATGATTTTTTGGGACTTGGTGCAGTAGTGTATTTGATTCCCCGAGTGGCCTTGCGAGGTTGCTTCCTTGTTTCGCTTGCAAGGATGTGTCCCACGGTGGTGCGACTAAGATTGTTGTTGGTACCCGACAAATCCAAACGAGCTGGTCGGAACCCAATCAGCTCTGGAAGTTTATCGCTGTGAACTGGATCAAGCCTCGATTCTCCTTGAAAGAATGGATCGTTGCCAAATATTCCACAATCCAATATCAGGCCAAAGAGTTCCTCCCATCCAATGGCAAAATGAATTCCTTGGACACCTTTCTTCAACACTTCTGAAGTGGTCTTCTTTTTGATTTGGTTCTTTTTGGTATTCGACGGTATTTGTGAATTGTATTCAATGGGGACAAAGGCATTGTTCGAGCAGAATTTTTCAGGTGGTTCAAAGTCGTACCAGTACTCGGTTTGGTGCTTCTTTTTTTTATGTTTGTGGATTCGCCAGGCGAATTCGCTCTTGTCCTTGGAGTCAAAGTGTCTCACCATGGTTCGGAGTCGATCACGTGGCATGATGGGTGTCGAAGAATGCGTGACTTGTTGTTGTTGTTGTGGGTTAGACGTGTCAGAGGACGATGATGATGGGGAGTTCTCATAACACTCCTCTGTTCTAGCACGTTTTTTTGAGTTTAACTTGTGATTCTCATCCCGGTCCTTGGCCTCTTGAATGACAGCAAGAGTCCTTGGCTTCTCCATACTAGGCATGTCGCTAGAAACGGTGCTACGAATAACCGCTGATTCCACCTTTCGTTGACGGTTCATTGTATGTTATAGAGTTCTTGTCGTGTCGTGTCGTCTCTCTCTCTTATTCTCTGTACTGTCGCTCTTGCGTTATTGATCAGCTTCTTGAGAGGTATTTCTGCTTTCGTTTGTTTGGCAACTGCTCTCTTTTGAATTGAAGGAACGTTTCAGGTTACAGTAACCTGTGTACCTGTAGGATTGCAATGACACACACAAAACGGATCATGAATCAATCGCGTCGACCACTTTGACTCTATAGGATTCGATCACCCAGACTTCTTCTAAAACTGACATACTATACCGGTATACCGGTATGCAGTATATAGGCAAAAACATTGACGATGAGGATGGCGTGGATAAATTGCGCTTTTAGGATTACATTATACTTCGAGTTGATTCAATGATCATGGGTATCACGAGTGTCCCATGTCATGGTTAACAAATATACATTGCACACCATACCAGCTTCGTCTCGCTCCTTTCGCGTTCAAAATACACTAGTAGCTTTCCCACTGACGCGGAACCTCCGAATCGCCACATTCTTTTGGCCGGAGGATCGGCGTTCTGGAAGTTTCGGGGCTGCTGCTGCTGTTCCATTCTTTCCAAGCCACGACTTGACATCAGCCTTGCGGAGCTTGATATTGGGATCGGACGACGATCGGGTGGCAGAAGACGCTGCCATACCTGGGGCCATTACGAGATCCATTGGATGACTTCTTGACACGGCGGTAGGAACATCAAGGCTGGCCTCAGCTTTCTTCTCCTCCTGCTGACCAGCAGCAAAATTGTCAATGCCAGCATAACCAAAGACGGGATCCCACAAAAGATTCACATGGTATTCCAGCCGAGTTGCTCGTTCCAGGGCACTTTGAGTGGCTGGTGCCGCGAGTCGCTCGTATTCCTCGGCCATGGCTTCGTCTTGATCGTAGTCGTCATTCAAAGCTGTAACTTGAGAGTCGCCTGAACAGACGGACTCGTGTTCTTTTTGTTTCCGATTGGCATCTTGGATATCAATAATGGCCTCTCTGGATTCCGTACGACGCTGTTGCATGGCACGGCGTTGCTTTTCGGTGACCAGGCCCTCCACATTCAAGATTGTATCATTGCCACAGTTGCGAAACTGTTTTTTCACTTCTAGCTCTCGTTTACGATGAGTCAAAATCTCGACTTTGGAGTACCAGATCGCATCTGGGTCTACTCTGGAATGGGTGATATGCTTGTATCGAATCTTATCGTGGAAGCGAATCCTACGGGAACCCTTTGTGATATCCGTATCTTGTTCCTCTTTGCTGGTAGCCGCTTTGTCATCACCATTCTTGGACAAAAGGGGAGCTGGTGCTGCGGGTGTTGGTGACAACAAGGAGGCTTCGGTATCTTCGTTCTTCTTGCCGTTTTGAGGTTTGCTCGAGGACCGCTGTCGCTGCGAGACTTGGCGTCGCAGTGGCTTGTTATCTCTTGGGCCGATCTCGCTGTTGCCCTGCTTTCGAGCACGCAAAGTTGGGCTGACTCCCTTGCTGTAGGACATCTTCGTGGACGCTGCGCCGGAGAATGAAACAGATCGTGTGGTCACCTGTTTCCCGGTTGAGGCATTTAAATGTGCCTTTCGTTTCATCATTTGTAGACTTGTACTTTTGGCAATGCGACGCCTTGGGAATGGCTCTACAAACGTGCCTCTCGATGGACTCGCGGGTTCCGTTGCAGATTTTCTTGCACGCATGGCAGGGCTGAGGCCCATGTACCCAACAGTGAAAGGAGCCTGTGTAATACTAGGAGAACGCAACAAGCCTGGTGACAGGAAGGAAGCCGACTGTCTATTCAGCGACTGGCTTCTGGCGCTGCCAAAGCCGCTTCGTCTCTTGGGTGCTCGCAAGTTTTGTTCTGATCGGCGCCGAGAAAGCGCCGACGATGCTGTCGAAGCCTTCGATTTGATTAGGATATTTGCAGCATACTGCTGCGGTAGGCTTGATGGTTGCATTGCCTCCGATGAAATTGGTGGTGGAGGGATCTCGTGAGGTTGTGCTTCTTCTTCCATGATGCAAAATACAATGATGCAGGAATATAGTACAAGTGAATGCAAAGGAAAAATGAATTGATGCGAAATAGTGTGATTTTGGTCCAGTAAATACAATCAGAAGTTCTGGACATGAAAGCGTAAGAAATATTGCGTATTTCGGGCTTATCACTTCCAGGTGTCATTTTCCATGTTCACTTATGCCCCGAAGCAATCCCGTTTCATCATTTAGGAAACGCGAAAGTCTAAGAGCAACCAAGAACATAAATTGCTGATACAGGTTCATGCTCTGTCTATGCCCCGTAGAATTTTGAAAAGCCGAAATATTCAATATATATATATGTGTTGAAATTGCCTTTCTCCGAAGCATATATAAACGCTGTTGTCCTTCGCCCAGAACGACAATCACCCCGGTCATTATTTTTATCTGGTATCATATTGTACTGTACGTACGAGACATTCCAGGGTTATGCAGGTACTACTATTATAGCTAGCTGTTGTAGAATATATGTACTACTATAAGCTCAAAAGTATTTTACCATCCATGCTATATACGTTCTGCATCGGACAAGCACTGTCGCAATGAGTAGGTATACCACCGTCACCATATGTGCATTCTGGGGTTGGCCATCCAATGAGTCTCGCCATTACAAAAGTCCAGCCCTCTGCATTCTTTGAAAACGCAATCTTTGAGATTCAGACGTCATGTACTAGACTCAAAATCTTCTGGACGACAAAAGTGAAACAGAACCTACAGCTCTTATTCTGAGTACGAGTATGTCCAAGGAAAAGTGTAAACACAAGCGATTAACATTCCCGACAAAACACTGTAGAATATCAGAGCATCATTTACTAATTGAAACATCTATTCAAAAAATAATATGGATATTGCAGTTTCAATTGCACTCGTCCATTCAAATCGCCCTTCGGATTGCTGTGGCATCTTAGTAGTGTGTTCAGCAGCTCTGGAATAGCAAAGATGTTAATTTCACGCAGTGTCGGAGGACAGGTGCAAAAGCGTTAGGTACAGTACGAGGTAGATTCGAATTTCGGCATTACTACTAGTCTCAATGCGATGCTCGCCGGCAGGCATTCAGCCGAAATAGTACAGACTGGTGCTGGATATTATTTGTAGCATTTTATTTTATACGTATTTGCATGGATCATGAGCTGCAAGACCCTCCTCGAAAGGCTAATAGAGCTCATCGATTCAAAGTGGCTTTGCAGCCATGGGTTGCACGAGAAACCCAATGGATATCAAAACGAAAGCGTCATCCAACCGACGCAGTCAAGTGAAGAAGTATCGGACACGATGAGTTTCACGAGAAAACCGTATTTCGTTGTTCCCATCACATCTAGGAGCTGCGAGACATGTCTGAACAGCTGGGCACGCGCCGACGGAATGAGTACCATACTCCTGTGGGTTGGTCTTCCATTTCCCCACCATCGTCTCCAAAACTTTTTGTCGACGAAGTGCGTGATGTCAGAGCTGTGGACGTGCTGGATAACGACGAAGTTCTTGGTAACTTGAAACTGAGAGAGGAGCGCTTTTGCATGACTGAGGGTGGCATCTCCACCGTCACGGAAGGCTCGATTTCAGTTTCATTCCAGGTCTCATCATCATCACTATTGTCTTCGTATGGATTCCATAGAGCATACACATGAGATGAAAGACGATTTGCTCGTTTGCGAGCAGCTCGGCTGGCTTGGTTGGAATAGCTTGCATATTCTTTCGCTATGATATCGTCCACTTGCATGTAACCTTCTCGTGAGGCTTGGAAACTAGCGACAGCCTGTTTGGAATCGACTCTTCGCAGAGCCATGGCTTGTCGTTCCTTCGCCGTGAGCAAACCCTCGACATTCAAGAGATTGGCATCTCGACAGGCGCGTGCATATCCGACAGCCAAACCGCGTTGTACCTCTTGCTCCTCTTCACGAAGTTCCAAGATCTCGGCAGGTGAGTACCAGATGGAGTCAGCATCGACCTTGGCGTAGCTGACACTCTTCTTGTATCGGAGTCGATCATGAAATCGAAGTATCTTCTTTGGCTTCTCCAAATTTGAACGGCTGGTCAAGGGTGCAACTGGAAGGGTATCGGTAGAAGCCGAGCGGCGTTTCACTTTCGATTTCTGAAGAGTGAAAGAGAGTAGTGTTAGTGACAAATCTGAGCAGATTTGATTCTTCAACCCATCATCAAAATATACTTACTCCCTTGTTGTGTTCCAAAATTTGTCCCAGTGGTGACAATGGTGCGGAGAAAGATCGCTTGCTCAGATTGCCTCTGTTTGGTTCTGCTTTCGGGCTCATTGTGACATCAAGACTCTTGGTTCTGTTGACGCTTCGTTTGGGAGCACGGTCTGGTTTGGCTGGTGTTCCGCTTGTTCGTGTTTTAGTAGCAGTCGATTGGGTGGATGCCCTTCGATTTGGTTGAGTTGCTTTGGGGCACAATTCCAAAGACGTGGAATCCAAGGAAAGCTGACGCTGCTTTCTCGCTGTAGTGACATTTGATTGGATGGACGCCCTTCGGCTTGGTTTGGATCGCGAACCAATAAGAGATGGTGCAGAGTCCACCGAAAGCAAGCGTTGCTTTTTGGTTGTGGTAATTTTTGGTTGTGTGGATGCCCTTTGGGGTGGTCTGGTTGCTTTAGATTTTGATCCTGAGCATGGTGCGAAGTCCAAGGAAAGCAAGAGTTGGTTTTTGGCAGTGGAGCTGAGGACGGTGGTAGTTGATTCTGGTTGTGACGCTTTGGACGTTGAAGTCGAGCCTGATCTTGAATCCAAGGAAAGCAAGCGTTGCTTTCTGGTTGTAGTGGCGATGCTTGCCCTTCGAGATGGTTTGGTTGCTTTAGATTTTGATCCTGAGTTTGGTGGCGAGTCCAAGGAAAGCAAGCGCTGTTTTCTAGTTGTGGTGGCGATGCTTGACCTTCGGGATGGTTTGGTTGCTTTGGATTTTGAGCCTAAGCTTGGTGCTGAATCCCAGGAAAGTTGACATCTGAGAGACTCCTTTCTCTCCCTTTTACCGCCGCTTGATCTCTTTATCAAGGTTGAGGATGCTTCATTGCTGAGGTTTAACGAGTTCATGCCTGTGGTTGCAATACTGTATAGTTTCAAATTGTGATACTTCGGTTTGCCAAAAGGTGAGGTGGTTTCCGATTTAATTTTGTGGTTTGAGTTTTCCCGGTATCGGAGTTTTTATCGACATGGCGGAGTGTAAAAAGCTTCGTTTTCGTTAAGTACAGAATTTCGCGCGACGAGCTTCAAAAAATTGTCCGTGGTCATTCTTTTGGAAAGAGGGCGTTTTGTGGTCCTCTGGGACTTTTCCACGCTTAAACAGGTTGATGAAATGTCTCCAAGAAAGGACTTTCTCTCGTCTCTGGACATTTTTAAGGTGCCAATGACTCAAAAATTCTTGATTGACAAAATGAAAGTTAGGATGCACCTATAATCTCATAATCGCTGTGGAGTATCCGCATTCGTACTGACGTGGAAAGCGAGTCGACTTAGTCGGCGTGACAGTTTCAATGGCACTCGTCCAAATCACTCTTCGGGGATACTATTGAGGAGACCTCTTTTAGGGAAAGTTTCACGACTACCGCAGGACCGCGTGGGAGCCAATGAGACGCAATCGCAACAATTAGAAGATATCGGATCATTGCGCACAAGTTCTATTTTGAAAAATGCAGATCTGGAGGATGCGCTGAAGTCTAGTTTTGCAGGTAGCTGGTAGATTTTTCTGAGCAAGTCCGAGTGATCTATCTGAACACATCCGATACAACCGTCGCGTGCGCAAAACAAACTACCTTGGAACAAAATGCGACTTCCACCGTTGGCTGCTTTTTGAGTGGAATCAATCGACCTTTTTGGAAAGATTGATAATTCCTTTATCTAAGATTCCCTTCACACTCCAAATCATGGTTGAATTGTAGAAATATGGTCGAGGTTGACTGTATATTATATTATGCAAAGTGTTTGTATCTATTCAAATTTGAGTCGTTTGATCATTTATGATCATCATTCTATCATAAAGCTTGGTGCCTAATGATAGATGTATCCAGCGTTGGTGTATTCGTGGATGGTTGTGGCAATTGGCTTGAAGAAAAGGGGAGTTTCATCGACGACTCCAACCTTCGAAACAAACTCTTGGACAGCGAATGCGGTGATGGCAATCATTGCCAAGCGACCGTTTTTCAATTCAGCCAATTGCATGCGCTCTTGTCCGGCCTTGTCCTTGGGGAAGACACCGAGAGGGTCAAATCCGAAGTTTCCTGGGGTGTATCCTGGCTTGGACTTGGCGTTGATGCCGATAACATCAATGGCGGCAGCGCCGGCCAAACAGACAAGCCAGTAGACAGGGGAAACCTTGCCCAATCCTCCGTTGAGGATCGAAGGAGCACGATCAGTGGCATCAACGACGGGGCTCAATCCCAAGGTGGTGGCGATCTTAGCATCGAAGAGTTCCGATAGTGGCCATCCAGCGGCAGCCAACATGGCCAAACGAGCATGCTTGATTTCAGCTTCACGGTAGTTCAGCAAGTCTTCAGGAGTCTTGGCAAAGCCAAGAGGATCGAAACCAACATCACCGACCATGCTTCCGTCAAGAGCGGAAGGGCGTTCCATCCAAGGAAGAGCTTGAGACATGCTTGGAGAAACTGGCTCCATGATTTCCTCAACGAAGACAGGTTCCTCAGTTCCGACTGGTTCCTCGTCAGACATGCGAAGGGCAGTGGAGAAGGAGGCCGATGGTTGGACAAAGGCTTGGGCAGATGCGGCCATGGTGGCAAAGATGATTCCAGCAGAGAACTTCATTTTATTTTTGTTTGTTTGTTATATTTGGGTTGACTGTTTGACTGTTTGACTGTTTGGTCGTTGTGAGATTGTGAGAACGACAGAAATCGGTCGAAATGTTTTTGTTTTGTGGGGATGACGAGTGGTTGAGTCAGCTACACATCATCACGTGAATGACACACATCACTTTTCGTCTCTACCGGCGGTAGCTGCATGAATTCAGTCGTCAGAACTGGAACTTGGTGGCGCCACATAAGATAGGTGATGATGTGTCCAGAATAGACTTAGAGACAATCGACAAGAACACGTCGACAAATTGCTTCTCGATGAGAATGAGAAGATGTAGGTGAGTCAGATTTCAGGTCGTGTTTGCCAACCAACCATCAGATGATTTGGTTCTTATTCTGAATCAGAATACTTTTTGCGTGCAACGTCACAAATGATTAGTCGTGTGTAGGATTCATTCACGAATAAACCGGAACGGGCACATCGAGTACATGAGTATTACTCCTGGTCATACCCTCAATGCGTCCTGTTCTCCCGTCGAGAACTCTTGAGGATGGCATGAGAGCCATCGCCAAGAATACGCTGAAAGATCAACAATGTCTTCTAATTTATAGAGCTAATCAATTGCTTTCTTCAAATCGTCGCAAATTGTTTGGCCGTCAACACGACGACATTGGCACCACCAAACTCAGATATTTTACATTAGTAAATAATGACATTAGCTTGTTGCGAGGATATCGGAGCCAATAATGTATTAGTTTCACTTATTTGATTAATGCAAATGGTGATGATAGAAAGGGAGCCCATCCAAATTCAAAACGCTGGCTGAAAAAAGGCAGCAGATTCGACGACAACTCCAGTCTTGGTGGCAAATTCTTGGGCTGCAAAACCAACAATGGCAATCATCGCCAATCGGCCATTCTTCAATTCTGCTAATTGCATGCGCCCTTGTCCAGCAGGATCCTTGGGGTACAGACCAATGGGATCAAATCCAAGATTTCCCGGTGTGTATCCTGGCTTGTTCTTTTCACTGGCCCCAATCACTTCTACAGTCCCAGCAAGGATGAAGCAAAATACCCAGTAGGCGGCTGGAATTTTAGCGAGTCCACCATTGAGGACAGATGGAGCCCGAAAGCTTCCGTCGACCACCGGTGACAAGGCCAATTTGCTGGCAATCTTGGCATCCCACAATTCTGAAATCGGCCATCCAGCAGCAGCCAACATGGCCAAACGAGCGTGCTTGATTTCTGCTTCTCTGTAATTCAACAAATCTCCCTCTGTTTTGGCAAAACCAAGTGGATCAAAGCCTACATCACCCACGAGGGATCCATCCAACGCCTGTGGCCGTGCCATGAACGGAATGGCCTTGGAATTGGTGGGAAGCGGAGGACTGGGTGGTGGTGGAGCATAGAATTGCTGCTGTTGTTGTTGTTGTTGTTGTTGCTCCATGGGTGGCTCGTAAAAGGCATTCACGTTGCCATTGGCAGTGTCGTAATACGGCTCCACTCGCTCTGCTGAAACATCAATGGGTTCGTCTTGTGGTGCTGGTTCTCCAGCAACCATCTTTATAGTGGAGGTTTGGGAAATAGAAGAAGGTTGAACAAAAGCCTCGCAAGCAAAGGCCATGGAGGCAAAAATGATTCCTGTGGAAAGCTTCATGGTGAATGTACTGGTGAGTCAATGATCGGATCAGTTCGATGCGATACTTATTTTTAGATTATCATAGTATTATAAAATAGTCAAAATCCAAAATTCGGATGACGTTTTTCAACGTGATCGGATCGAACTAGTCAGCTAAGTTTAATTTAGCTATATACCGGTACATAGAGTACCAAAGAAAGATATCCAGCATACTGCACATATCATACAGCAATCGTTGGATCGACCAATATTTGCAATGTATTATTGTTATAATACTACCTCACTTTTTTTTCATTCGACCACACAATTCATACCCTCGAAGCTAGCTACCCCAGCCATAAAACATGATGATGCCATCATCTCGCGCACTTAATTGCCCCGATTCTCCAAGAGCAGTTTCAGCAAAGATCTGTGCGCTTCCATGCGTCGCTTGGTGGTAGCATGATCCTCGTCTAGGTCCCTTCTGAGAATCTTGAGGGCTCCTGCACTCAAATCAATGGCATCTTGTAACAACCCCTGATCAAGTTTGAGAGCCGAAACATTCTCGCAGGCTTTCGCCGTTGTCAATCCATGATGCAGTACAGCATTTTTTGTTTCAGGATGATCATTGCCAAACACATTTCGAAGAATCCCAATGGCTTTTTCAAACGACAACAAGGCATCTTCTGTCATGTCTCGTTGGGCATATACTACCCCAAGCCTTTGGTAAGCCAATGCCGTAAAGCGGTGCATCTCCCCAAATTCCACAATCTGTATCTTTAGAGATAGACTCAACCCTCGTGTGGCAGCTTCAAAGTTTTTCAGTGCCATTGCAGTATCTGCTTTGCTGTCGATCAATTCTGTCAGGAGTTGGTTGTCGCAGTTTCCCTGCTCTCGCAACAATCGAAAGCAAAGGTCGATGCTTTTTCCAATCATCTGAAGAGCGTCATCAGGCCTATGTTGAATTCTCAGCAGCTCTGCAATTTTAGCATATACCTCCACAACGTCAGAGTGGCATTCCCCATGCTTTTTCAGCAGTGTTGCAAGTTGGGATTTGTATATCTTGACTGTTTCTGAAAACTTGCCTTGCTTTTTCAGTAAATTGGCTAGACTTTGGTACAGACCCTTCGTCCCTTCAAAATGATCATCATTTGGCAGAATATCCAGCTTTATATCCACCGCTTTATGGAGCATTTCTTCTGCCTTGTCGAAATTGCCTAGAGACCCATAGACTTCGCCAATCATTTGGTAGGTTTTTGCCGTATCCTTATGTTTCTCACCCAAAATCTTCAACTGTATTTCAAGAGCTCTTTCGAATTGTTCCAAGGCTTCATTGTCATGATTTTCCAACGTCAGAAGAAATCCAATCAGGTACAGAGTACAGGCCACATCAGGATCATCTTCGCCTAACTCTTTCGTTTTTATTTCCAACACACTGTCAAAAATCTCTTTCGCCTTTTGAAAGTTTCCTTCTTTGTAATAGTAGAGATGGGCCTGTCGAATGAGTTCCTCCACTGAGTCTTGTTCGTTCTCCTCCATTGTTTCCGTTGTCATGATACACTACGGGTCTCGTTTCTGCCGTGTCTCTTTACTTCGTAGTAGAGATGACGATGATGATGACAATGGTTGTGTGTTGTGTCATCATCATCACCATCATGATGTTCAAAAGTTAGGCCTTACACGCCTTTTTTCGGACTCCTTCGATCCAAATGGTTCGTTTGAAAAGTGTCCGACGATCTCTTGCAAATAAAACGTGAGGCAGGAAGGGAAGTGGAGAGGCAAAAGGCTAAAAACGAACATGATCGGACTACAACAAGAAAAATGTTCTCCCTTTACGTAGTGTTGATTGCTGTTTGCTAAATTCCGGTGTGGAAAAACAATATAAATCTTCCTCTGGCTTCATACCGCAGTATTGTCATGTTTAGCAGGTGTTCTACTACCAGCTATTAGACATCGCCATCTTTGGATTCGGTGTTGGTATTAATAATACAGTTCTTATGATATTTATCTCGATATCTTAAAAAAATCATTGAAGACAGACTCTCTATTGAAGAATTTCGACCACTAGGCAGCACAGAATTTAGAATGGTGGCTGGAAGAAGAAAGGAGTCTCGTCGACAACACCGACGTGAGAGACAGCCTCTTGAACGGCAAAGGCAGTAATAGCAATCATTGCCAATCGGCCATTCTTGATTTCGGTCAATTGCATTCGTTCTTGACCAGCGGCATCCTTAGGATACAAGCCAAGAGGATCAAATCCATAGTCACCTGGAAGCCAATCTCCCTTGGACTTGTTCTTGGCAGCAATTCCTGCAAGATCGATGGCACCGGCACCGATGATGCAAACCAACCAGTAGATGGGAGAAATCTTGCCCAATCCTCCGTTGAGGATCGAAGGAGCACGGTCAGTGGCATCGACGACAGGGCTCAATCCCAAGGTGGAAGCGATCTTGGCATCGAAGAGTTCCGATAGTGGCCATCCAGCGGCAGCCAACATGGCCAAACGAGCATGCTTGATCTCGGCTTCACGGTAGTTCATCAAGTCCGCCTTGGTCTTGGAAAATCCAATGGGATCAAAGCCGACATCACCGGCCAAAGATCCATCCAAGGCAGCGGGACGCTGCAAGTATGGAATGGCCTTGGACATGGTAGGAAGCAGGGGTTCAGTGGCGAAAGAAGAAGCGGCTGGGGTTTCTTCCACGACGGCAGCAGCGATCTCTTCTTCAGCGGGAGCACCTGGCTCTTCGGACATGCGAAGGGCAGAAGTGGTAGAGAAGCTGGACGATGGCTGCACAAAGGCCTGGGTACCAACGGCCATTGAGGCAAGAATTAGGGTGGCAGAAAGCTTCATGATGATGATGTAGATTGTAATTACTTTCACTTTTTGGTTTTATGAATGCATCTGAACGTCATCGTCGATTCATACTGTAGGTGAGTCAGTTGATGGGTGAGTGAGTGAGTCAGTATTTTTATGCACACATCAGCATCACAGAAACGGCGGGAAAAGTAGACACGCATCACATAGCGACGACCAGAAACGGCGGGAAAAGTAGGAAATTGGGGTCCGATGAGTCCATTTGACAATATCGGAGCTAATACTACTACTGTACCTAAAGCTGCTACCAATGCCACAAAAATAAATTGAAGTCCAAACGGAGCAAAGTAGAAAAGTTGTCTAAAACGCTCATTCAGCTTATTCAAAGTATATTTCTATTGGTGCGGCCCGCCGTTGGGCAACAATTTGTGCTTTGGTGCTTTCCCCATTCTGCAATTCGTGTTCTTCGGAAGGAGACTTGCCATCCCCGCTTGTCTTAACCCCCTTGTTTTGTGATATAGCTTGTTGTAACAAAGTCTCCTTCCTAGTAGCTTCTTTCATTGCCTCGTCGGCCTTTTCCTCTGCGGCTTCCTTTGCTTCGAGTAATGCGTCCCGATCTTGGATTGCTTCCTTGACAGCCTTTTCAAGTTCCAGCTTTTGTTCCGCCTCCTTTCGAACCAGTGTTCTCAAATCGTCAGTGCTCAGATCGAGATCAAGAATCTCTGGTATGCTTCCACCTTGGTGATTGCTCCTTGCGCTCAGAATGGCAATGACAAAGAAAAACAGTGATATCAACGACCAAGTTCGTCTGGTCTTGACGACTTCTGCCTCTGCCTTTATCCTGCGTTCTTCGGCTACTTCAATGTCAGCAACAATAATCTCTGCCTTCTCTCGGGCTTCTTCCGCCATGGATCTATTTTTCCGCTCTCTTGCTTCAATTGCGCCGGTTGACGTTTCAAATTCCTTCTTCAAGTCTTCGAGTTTCTTTTTCGTTTCTTGCTCTTTCTGCAACGCATTGTCCACTTCTGCCTCCAGACGAACAATTTCCTTTTCAGCCCGACGACGTGCTTCCGTTTCGGTTTGGAGTTTCACATGACCATCCGACTTGACAGCTTTCACTTCGCTCTTGGACATTTGTCGGACCTTTTCAGCTGCAACCAATGAAGCTTGGAGTGACGCAACTTGTTCCCGATGCACCCCCAATTCGTTTTCCAACGCTTCTTGGGCGGCCTTTGCTTGATTGGCTTCTTGCGAGCGCACGATAGAAAAGTCTTTGTGCAACTTTTCCAACTCCTGTTCTTTGTTGTGAAGAGCAATCTGGGCGTCTTCGATCAGATTGCGGAGGTTCACAATTTCTTCTTTGTCATGTCGTTGCATTTCGAGCATGGAACCCACGGCATCATCGGCTTCGGCTCTTGTCTGCGCTTCCCTCTCATCGGCCTTGGTTTCTTCTTCCTCTCGAACCAAATCGATTTGCACTTTCAGGCCGAGAATCTCATTTTCGTGATCGGCCTTTGCTTTTTCCAGATCCCCCTTCGCTTCGTCTTTTGCCGCTTCGGCTTGTTGTAATTGGCGCTTCAAACTAGATATCTCACTTCGTAGATTCGTTATCGCCGCGGATTTCTCTTCAATTTCGGCTTGCTTCGATCTCAATGACGCATCATGGTCGCTTTGAGCCTCCAATAGCCGGGCCTTCAAACGACGAACTTGCTGCTCTGCTTTTTCCTTTTCTTCGACAGCTGTCTTGAGTTCTGCTTCCTTGGCAGACTTGATTCGAAGGAGTTCATCCTTTGCATTGGCACAAGAATTCTGAACCTCCAGTACCATACTGCGCAAATTGTCGCCTACTGCTGATGCATTGGCTTTACTCTTCATTGATTCTTCTTGCAGCTCCTCTAGCATTTTCTTCAACCCCAGCCGTTGCTTCTCTTCGTTTATCTTGGCTTCTGTTGCTATCTTGAGTTCATGATCAATTTCCATGCCGATTTGCCTTATTCCATCTTCCGCAACTTGTCGAGCTTCATTTGCGTCTTCCAACTGTTGCCGTAACGCCGAGATCTCTCCTGTGAGTTCTCCTTTGGCCTTTTCTTGCTGCCCTTCGGCCGATTTCAATGCACTCTGTGCCGATTTCAATTCTGACTGGATCTTCTGAATCTGCTCTTCCAACTCCTGCTCGCGAGCCGAAGGTACAGAAGCAATCTTATCCGTAGCCGTCTGAATAAGATCAACAGCTGGAGCAGAGGCTGGGTTTTCAGCATTGAAAAGGATACGCCGCGTCACATCACCATTCTCGTTGTGATCATCGGTATCATCTTTTGGAATGGTACACTTGGCTTGAGCCTTTTCACTGTCACTGTCCGTCGGAACAAAACCATTATTTCTTTTAGGCGTACCCATTTTAAGCGGTGAAGGCGACGATTCAAATAATCCAATTTCGGCCGGGACACCTCCGTTGTTGCCTGGTTTGCTTCGAGTCCATTGTAATGTTTGGGCTGGGACTGCCAAGTTCTTTGGCGTCTTTGGCAATTGAACTCCTTCGTCAAAATCTACTCGGATGACTGGGTGTTCAGGCACGTCGTCGGGCAAGGAAAACATATCTTTTGGTTTCTCCAATTCACTTTCACTGACTAATTCTGGAGGATCCGAACTTTCTTCTTTCCTATTGTCCTTGCGGTCCAATAGTTCATTCTCGGCCCTCGCAATCGCCAACTGAACCGCTTGGTGCATTTCTTCCTCATCTTCAGTCGTTGGAACATGTTCGTGCTGGACGTCGCCGGCTTCCACCCTTACTACTGTATTGGCTTTGGTCGGATCCGCTGCCGCTTTCAGCTTTGGATCAGCAGCCATAGCGGCTGCCCTTGCCATTTCCTTTTGCAATAGCTTGTAGGTTCCTGCCGATGTTTGCGGACAAGTGTTATGATTGATCGAGACAACCACTTGGCCAACTGCAAAATACTCATAGAAGGGCGAACTCTTGGGAATATCGCAAATGACAATTCCATTCAGCTCTGGATGCTTGGCCACAGTCCACATCTTTTGCAGTTTGGTATCGGCGGGTAGTTCGCAAACATTGGTTCGGACAATTTTGGCAGTGTCCTTGTTTTCTTCCGTTACGGTTACTGGCAAGGCATGTTTTGCCAGTAAATACTCTTCCTGCAACAGTGACTGCTTATCAGGTGGAGGCGGGGCTTCACATTCCAATGATAGTATGGGGTAGGCATCGGCCATGAGAGCTTGCGCCTGGTGTGCACTCGTCACAATGATATTGTTTACTTTGGAAAGAAGAAGACCCGTTTTCAGTCCTAAGACATTCTCAAAGACTGCTGAGGCTTCTGTGATTTCTACTTTTTGAGAATTCGACAGTTTAGTCAATTGCAACCCCAATGCAAAACTTCTGTTTGCCTTTTCAATGCTAAATATTTGTCGCTCTCCTATTGTGTCTGTCTTGGATGAATTGTCTAGTGGCGTGGTAACAGCCTCCAGGGAAATTCTTCCGGTAGCCTGCTGTAGGAGTTTCATGGCCTTGTCCAATTTGTGCTTTCGAATGTTGCTCCATACGTGTCCATTAATCTTGACCAATTCCATATTCGACTGCAATCCAGTATTGGCAAAGAGCCCATTTTGCTCTACTGACGTGACCACAAGCTTTTGTCGTTTCTTGACTACATCAGTTTTGTTCTTGTGGACACCATTCCCATTTCCACCATCTGGTTTCTCGACTTCTTCTGCTTCACCACTGACTATGACTTCCTCGTCTTGTTCCTCTAGTTTCAAACCGAGAGGAACATTCTTTGATGGACGAATGATGCAAGCCACAACTCGAATGCTCTCGTTGCTGTTCTCAGAAGTATTTGGTTGGTGGTCACCAACCGCATTACCATTGTCCATCTCTACGCCGCCATCATTGGGTGCATTTTCAACCTTACCGACAGAGCCATTTTGTTGATGAAGAGCCTCGGATTTTTGAGTTTGTGGCTGGCTTGGAGAACCTACTTCTTCCACACTATCATTGTCCAGTACTACCAACGTCAGTATCTTGCACTGTTTCATAATGTCTTTTACCTTGGCAAAGCTGATGGAGCTCACCAATATCCCATTAATGGCATGTAATATTGTATTGGCTCTGAGAGTGGGAAAGAGACTGTCTGGTGCCACATGGGTGATCGAAATCTGAGCGCTCTCAGGATCTTGGAATAAGGAAATGCCAATTTTGGATGATGCTTCTCCGTTCTGTTCCTGATTCTCACCTCGAGGAGGCGATCTTCCCAAGGTAAGTCCTTTTTTCGTTGTTGAGGCCTTGGTTGCTGAAACAATCTGTGCTTGTACTGTCAACGTAACCTCAAAATTGACGGGGGTCTCCGCCAATAATCGATTGGCTTCTGACAGAGAAGTTATCTTTGTGTGATTGATTTCCAAGACTCGCAAACCAGGTACAAGAGCCGTTTTCTTCTTGAAGGAAGGGGAAAGATCCTTGATCGTGACAGCATCGTTGTGCGGTTGTTGTTGCAATGTCAGCCCCAATTTGGCAATATATTTGGATTTCTTCAATATGGAAGCTGTGAAGTATAGGGTCGACGTTGTCATTATTTTCTCGTCTATCTGACTCGTTATGATTGTTCTGCCTGCAGTTTTTGGTCTATTAGCGTTTATAGATTGGCGGTGATGCAGTGGAAAGGTTCAGAAGGAAGTCCCTTGGTGATGGTTGACCTCGTCTTCTGTGGTTATTGAAGGAAATAAAAATATTAGGCGATGATGATTGGTTTTCAGTTATTGTGACTTTTATTTGCAGTTCGGAAATTTGGTAGATTCCTACGTGTAATATATCGACGTACTGATAGAGGTGTGTCTCTTACGACATGCATTGGAGGGAGAGATCGAGTGATGGAGTACCAAGTACCGGTATACCCTTTATAGTAAAGGAGCTGACAAACAACGAATCTACTTTTGAAATTCATTTTTTTTTTAAATTGTACACTCTATTTTATTTACAACTGAATCAATCAATCAATCAATCAATAGATCTTTCAGTTCTCTAATGTCTACCATCTTCCGCCCATCATCATGTCCATGGAAAAACTCATGTCATCCATGCTGGGTAGGTCTTCCGAGATGACGGAAGTCTCGGTAGGGTGCATGGTGACACCAAACTCCTCCGAAGGCATGGTTTCTTCGCTGGATGATTCTTCTTCCTCCACAACGTAGTGCTTGTAATGGTCTCGCTTGGAAGATTTTTTGCTCGACTTGCTGCTGCTGCTGCTGCTGGAATAGTGACCTGTACCGGTTGACTTGATGCTCGTGTAACTAGAAACAGGGTAGTGATTTCTGTAAGACTTGGAGTATGGAGCTTCGACAACGTGACCATTGTGATGGTGGACTGGAGCTTCGACAATGTGACCATTGTGATGGTGGACAATGTGTCCATTGTGGTGATGCACCCGACTCGACTTGATGGTGTGTCCATCGTGGTGATGTCTCATTTCATCGGCTTCTTCTTCATGAGGGTGGTGACCATGATGAGACATTCTTTTGCTGACCTTCATGTGTTCCATGTCACGACTGCTGGAGGAAGAAGTCGTTTCGGAGCTCTTGCTCATGTAAGATCCCTTTCCACTTGAGCTCGAATGAGATCCCTTTGAGCTGGCAAAATGAGATGATCCTTTGCCACTCGAGCTATGGGTAGAATGAGATCCCTTTGAGCTGGCAGAATGAGATGATCCTTTGCCACTCGAGCTATGGGTAGAATGAGATCCCTTTGAGCTGGCAGAATGAGAGGATCCTTTGCCACTGGAACTATGGGTAGAATGAGATCCCTTTGAGCTGGCAGAATGAGAGGATCCTTTGCCACTCGAGCTACGGGTAGAATGAGATCCCTTTGAGCTGGCAGAATGAGAGGATCCTTTGCCACTGGAACTATGGGTCGAATGAGTCCCCTTTGAGCTGGCAGAATGAGATCCCTTCGAGCTAGTAGAGTGAGATCCTTTGCCACTCGAGCTATGGACAGAATGAGATCCCTTAGTTGAACTGGTGCTTCCCTTGCTGTGGCTTCCCTTGCTTGACGTCATCGACGTTTCCACTGGGTGAATAGTTTCTTGTGGAGTCGGTGTATGTGCTATGGGCGCTTCTGTCACCTCTGTCATGTCGAGACTGGGGGCAGTTCCAGTATCAGGATGTTCGTCCTCCACCATGCCATCATGACTGGGAGCAAGATCGGCAATGTCGTCGGCTGGAATCATCATATCGTGACTCTCAAGTGCTTCTGTAGGTTCTTTCTTGTCAAAAAGCTGCCTGGTGCTATCTGCCGGAATATTCATTTGCTGAGGCTTGTGGAATTCAGAAGCCACCACCAAGGATGAGGAGGAAGCCAGCAATAGAAATGCGGAGAGTATTCTGTTGTTCATCACCATGGTGTTGGTGTTGTTCGCCTGCTTGTTTTGCTGCTGTCCGAATGACCTTGTCAACGACTTTTGAAGTTTGTAATAAATTTGGAGGAAAGGCACATTGAGAATAATGTGTAGCGTACTTCGCCATTCTCGTCCATCATGTAGATATTGTGAGCCGATTTTGTTTGGACATGGCCAAAGAACTTCTTCAACGGAAATCGGCATTCTAAAGTGTTAGGTGGAGAAACGCAATATCCCAAAAATTCCGACCAGTCCATAAGTGTTGACTACCAAAATCGTCAGAGTTCGTGTCGGAGGCGTGTCATCACAGGTTGTCTGTGGGACAGACAGACTACACACGCACCTTCCATGCAAAACCATCTGCGAATCCAACAAGAACATCCGTGAAACATCAACCAAAACACCTATATTACGGCTCGCTATATCATAACTGCATCAGTGAAGAGCTCAATCAACTATTACGAAAACCATACAATCATGGATCCCTTCAATCTATTGACACTACCTTTTATAATCTTGGCTTCATCCTGCCATGCATTTCTTCCTTCTGCATCTTCATCACGACCTGCGACTCGCCATCAAATGTTTACAGGAATCGTGGAAGAAATGGGAACTGTCGTGTCCTTGGAGGAACGGGATGATATGCCACTTTGGGATGGAAGTACTGGAGTTGGCACGGAACTAGTGGTAGAAGGCAACGTTGTCATGGATGGGGCTTATCTAGGGTAAGCAACAAAAGGACCGACAGGAGTGACCGCGACGAGTGAAGATTCTCCAGCAGACCATTATTAATGTATTCCATGCTTGTCATTACAGTTGCAGTATTTGCGTCAGTGGTGTTTGCTTGACAGCCACAGAGCTCGAACCAGATACCAATCATTTCAAGGTCGGGTTGGCTCCAGAAACCTTGCGCAAGACCTACTTTTCAGAACTAAAGGCAGGAGATGCTGTGAACTTGGAACGTGCCTCGGAAATTGGAGGTCGAAACTCGGGTCATTTTGTACAAGGGCATGTGGATGGAGTTGGTGTCGTCAAGGAACGATGGATTGATGAGGATAGTTTGTGTTATCAGATCACAGTGGAGAATCCTGATATTCTTCGGTATATTGTGCCAAAGGGATTCATTGCGATTGATGGAACTAGTTTGACAGTGGTCGATGTCAACACGGAAGAAAAATGGTTTTCGTTCATGTTGGTAGAGTACACACAAAAGAAGATTATCATTCCAGGCAAACAACCAGGGGACAAGGTTAATTTGGAAGTAGATGTGTTGGGAAAATACTCCGAAACTGCACTAGCAGCCCTGATGCCGCGACTCGAAGCTTTGGAAGCAAAGGTAGAGACACTGGAAAAGAAGCTGGCGCAAAAGGAGTAAACTAGATATCGTGATGATAATGTTGTTCTGAAGAAATCAGACTGGTGACTGGACGCACCTCAACAAAACAATAGCATGGCTTGGAACAATTTCAAATGGGCGGTTCGTTGAAGAGGTCGGTCGTATTTACTATAGTGCTACCACACCGAGTATGCATGCACTACATCGAAATAGCGAATACAATAATCCATGGGTATACTATAATAGATTGTATATAAACGGAATGACTGGTGTTGATGTATTTTTTGCATCTATTGATATTATATTTTGTAATAACATTTCATCTTCGAATTATCCCATTCGAAGTTGGGTTGATGCATATTCATTTTAGTTTGTCTTTGAATTTCTTTTTAATTCAAAGTTGCATCGATGCATACATTCATTCACGTTGTTTTCTTGTTCTTGGGATCTCGAACGTCCCTCTTTGAATTGGAATTTGTTTCCAATCAAATTTGTTGTTGTTGTTGTTGTTGTTGTTTTTTTAATGATGCATTTGGGAGATCTCGAGAGCTCCTCCTTATTGTCTTGGAATCTCTTTCCAATCAAAGTTGTATGGATGCATATTGAATCTTGTTGTTTTTAATGGAAAAAAAAGGATATCGAAGGTTTCTCTTTTTGTTCTGTGGATGATTCTTGACCGACGCCGCCGAATGAAGGGATTGTGCCGTATGCGGGGTGTATACTTCGTGGTTGGGCAACTTTCAATTGATTCAACAATCAAGTTGCCCACATAGAGTAACTGCTACATAGTAGTATCGGGGGCGCTTCTCGGTTTGAGACTCGCCGAAACACCGATACAACAGCAGCTATCATGCTTGCCTTGGGCATTATCTCTTTTTTCAAGATGCCACTCTCGACAAGTCCTCGACAATAATCGCGACACAGAGTGGGAATGTTCGTATTCATTCCCATTGTCGAAGATCTAATATGGACCATCGACATCCATATCGTCACCGTCTACGTCCATCCAGTCAATTGAAGGTAGATCGACTTCCATTTCATCAATATCGACTTGCATCCAGACAATTTCAGGTAGATCGATGTCCATTTCGTCTTGGTCAACTTCCATTGCATTGCAGTCAACAGAAAGACAGGAGAATCGTTTAGGAAGATCGGCCACAGAAGCATCCACCTTGCTGCTTGCGGCGATTTCCAAAGAAGGATGGAGGGCAAGGTAAGTCTCCATCATTTCCGCTTCAATGTTGTCTCCAGCACAAGCATCCCGACAATCAGATTCCGAACTGACATTTCTGGCAATTGGAAAAGGGTTGTACACAAAAGGACCAGCATTCAGAGGCAAAGCGTCAAACTTGGCTCTGTTTCGCTCCATAAGTGCTTGTCGTTGTCCGCCTTGACGGCGTTGTTCCGCGGTTTTAAGGTCATCCTTAATGTTGCGACATGTTGATTTGATTCCAAAGGTGTTCATGTTTGGTTGTGTTTGGTGTTATGTGAAGAATAAGTTTCCTTGTAATAAAGATATATCACACAAAAAGCTTGGCACTTTGTTTTATGAGCTTTTGCAGTGCGAATGTCGCAATGGCAAGGGTGCAAGGTTGCATCGTGGAAACACGCTCACGATGGGTAAAAGAAACGACTTTCACATTTCGTTAGCTATAGTTGGAATGGCGTAAGGAAGCAATTCCAAAGTCGGAGTGTCTTTTCAATAATGAATCATCCATGATGGATGCAATAACTTCACCGTGCACCATGGTTTCATTGATGATACGTATTACTGTAGATGACAGATGAATATATGCATGCACGACCATGCTTTTACTCGAACAGTCAGTCGTCCTTGATGTCCGTAGATAGTCGGACATTTTCTCCTAGGTACTTCTGTAGGTCAAAATGAAAATATGCACTTATTTAGTTCCTCCACCGTATATTCCCAAAATTCGATATCCATCAATAATAAACTTTTGAGCAGTCAACTTGTGAATCGATCGAACGGCTCTGTTTTGTTCGACATTCAATGCAATTCAATGCAATGCAATTCAATTCAATTCAATTCAATATATTCTTCACCATCAATAGCCACCCGCAAATACAATGTCAAAACCTCAACATCAGGTATCATCGTCACCAACAACACGACAAACGAGTCATCACTCTCGAATCATCCTGCTGATCGTCACTCTCTTTCTTTACATTGGAGAATCTTGTGGTCGTGAAGATGATCAGCCAAAGATCAAGTCCTCTGGGACTAGGAGTACGACGACGAAGAAAATAACAGAGACAAAGACAAAGACTAAGAATAAGAAGAAGCCCTCAAGACCTCACATTTGGATGATTGTCGTGGACGATTTGGGGTCCAATGATTTGGGATTCCATGGTTCCGGAATCCATACTCCCAACATTGATTCCTTGGTGATGGGAGACGACAATAAGGATGGATATAACAGCAGCAGCAGCAGCAGCAGCATCCTTTTGGACCAATACTACGTCTTGCCATGCTGCAGTCCAACACGGGCATCGCTTCTTTCGGGAAAGTATCCTCTGCATCATGGCATTCATTCTTATATTGAAGATTATTCTACTGTGGGATTGCCGTTGGACAATGTGGAAACCTTACCAAACATGCTCAAGCGGTCCAAAGCTGATGATGGTGGTGGTGGCGGCGGTGGTAGTGGTGGTGGTGGTGGAGAGAATAATAAGAACCAAGAAGGTGGTGCTGCGGATGACGGATACGAAACACACGCGGTGGGCAAGTGGCATTTGGGTCATGCCAAATGGGAATACACTCCAACCTTTCGTGGATTTGACTCCTTTTTTGGATTCTATCGAGGAGGAGAAGATTACTATACCCATAGTGCCAAAAATGCATACGATATGAGATATGACAAGCAACCAATGTGTGGGCGAAACTGTTCCAAGATTGTCGACAGGAGCGGCAATCAAAGGGATGAGAAGAATGCAGGTACAAGAGATGAGTTGGGCTTTGGAAAAGAACAGTATTCCACACATGTATTTACCAAACAAGCCATTCGAGTTGTGGAAGACTATGGAAATAGAAAGCATACTCTCCAGGACCACGACGAAAGACATCCTTCCAACGAGACTGACCCAACAGAATCCAAGAACGGGACCCTTCCACCGCTCTTCTTGTACTTGGCGTTTCAGGCAGTCCATGCTCCCGATCAAGTCCCTTGGCCCTACAAGGATCGCTATTCCGATCGCGCCGATTGGTCGGATACTCGAAAGACCTATGCCGGAATGTTGACAGCTGCGGATGAAGGCATTGGCAACATTACCAAAGTGCTTCAGAAGGACTATCCAGATATTTGGGATAATCTGTTGATTGTATTTACAACGGATAATGGAGGTCCCACTGAAATATGCGCCGTACAAGGGTCATCCAATCATCCAAAGAGAGGTGGCAAATGCACAGTTTGGGAAGGGGGAACAACTGGAGATGGTTTTGTGAGTGGTCCGTACATGACAAAGCTGCTGGAGGATGAGAACGAGGGGGAAGTGGGCAATAGTAACCGTGATAAAACTACAAGTCTCAGTGATGCTGAAAGTTCAAAGGGACAAAGTCACGATTCGACCCCTGTCCATTCGATGCGACATTATTCACATCTCTTTCATGTCGTGGATTGGCTGCCAACCTTGGCCCAAATTGTTGGTGTCAAACCAAGAGACGGGTTGGACGGGAAGGGTCAACTGAGCGGCTGGCAACACGATATTCCCATTCGAGATCATGTTCACATTGGATACGCATTTGCTGCATTCTCGACAAAGCAGTGGTATGGGCCAGCGATACGATCCCAACAGTGGAAGCTGATTCAAGGTTCATCCGGAGGCCCAGACGAAAATAATCTCAAACCCAAAGGAAGTGACGAGCCCCTTCCTGGTGGTGGGAGTATCGATGGAGGACAAAGCGAATCGGCATCAGTCAACAACAACAACAACAACAACACTAGCTTTGAGAATGAATCAAACTATCTACTATTTGATTTGGAGAATGATCCGAACGAACAGCACAATGTGGCATCTCAATTCCCAGAAATAGTGGAATCGTTAGTCGATAAACTGAGGGAATATCAAAAAACATACTTGCCTCCCCAGCCAGAAGATCCGAGTTGCCCATTCACTGGGTTTGTCAATACATCCATGGGGCCCACCTGGTACGTACGTGGACAATCATGCTTATGTCTTCTCTTCTTTATTTGTTCTTCGTAACCTCAACAAAAACATACTTTTTGCATTGGTTTTCTTCATGCAGGATGCCATGGTGCAACGAGGTTGTGCTTTATTCGTGAAGGAGCTCCATGGATGATTGTTTCAAGAAAAGGTATCTTTTTTAAAGTACGCGATACGACTATTTTTTGAGTTTTGGGAGGCTGTGATTGGCTGGGGGAAAAAAAGTCGTATCGTGTCCACAACTACAGTAAAAATTTTAAAAGTGTCACGATACGATTTTTTTTTTTTCGGGATGTTTTGAAATTCTGCATAAAAGAATCTGAGTCCTTCTCGAATTATGGATATATATGGTGCGAGAGCGCTTCTCTATGAATAAACGCAGCCCAAAACAAATCACGTGAATAGTTGGGTAATCACATTTCTATTTCACGTCTGCACTAATTCTCGAAGTATACCTAGCCGAAAGTCAAATCACGAGGTTTGGTCGTGCTATTTCTATTCCATATCTGATCTCCCTCTTGGAAGCTCCAATTCCCACCACATCACTTCTGACATCAACATTACGTTGTTGAAACATATCAATGCTGTTGACAAGTCTTCTACATACAACGTTGCCACAGAAATCAAGAGGAGCGATGCGTTGGGAAATACTTGGGAAAATATCTAGTGAAAAAGTTTTTACGCGAAACATCTCGTAGTCCTGAACTACTACCAAAGTTGTTGTTATATATGCGTTTGGATCCATGGTCACTGTATACCGCAAGAAATGCAAGAAATTCATTGTTCCACAAAATTTCGGCCAATTTTCTACGATATGCATACCGAGGTCGTACCATCCAAAAATGGTCCTCTTTTAAAATTGAAAAACGACCTGTCGTATTACAACCGAATGATATCTAACACCCTCGCACCCAACCCATCATAAAGAATCAGAATCCGCCAAATCCGGCAAGGATGACAACTTTGACGCAGAATCACCAGAATCACCATCTGAACAAAAGCAGCAGCAACAACAACAACAACAACAAAAACAACCCGATACGAGGGAATCCAACAGCACCTCCGTTGTTGATATGGTATGGGGTTCTTATCGTGAGATCAACGGACTGTACTGCAGGAGCAGGGCGACTAATTCGCTGTTCCGACCTCAACCAACTGCAATATAAAGGAACTCCACCAACCGACTGCGACCGTGGCCTCATTCGCTACAGCATACGACAGGGATACTTTGATGATGTGCAATACATAATTGGTTTGGCACCAACCGCCCTATTTTTTGTGCGATTAGAATATACTTTTCTGGTTTGATTCGATATAGGCGCCAGACAAGCAATGTATTCACGATGATAGATGATTACAAACGTTGATCCAAGCAGCAAGGCAAATCGAGCGATCATTGATAACCGTCCATCACAAAGCATTGGGTCGGCGATTGTGGTTGTATTGTCATTTCGAAGAGGGTGCCAATTTGTCGCAAGTACTGTAGCCAACGTTCCAGTGCCGGTATGGTGCGAAGGGTCCCAACATTAAGCTGCAGTTGCCAGGGTAAATGGACGCACAATTGACCAGGAGTTGCAGGTGATGAAAAGAAATGATGATGTGCGCGATTGCCAACCACCAATGGTGTTAATACCGTTGAAAGGAAGGAAGCGAAGCGGCAGCATTCTGTTCAAAGTGGTGCTCCCTGCCGCGAGGAGTTCCTCGATAAAAGGAGGAGCAGAGTGGTTGCTCACGCCGACTTATCGCCGGATTCGCTTAGACATACGGCAGAAATCAGAGTACATCCATTGTAAAAGCGCGGTGGAGGCTTCATCGTCAATCGTCAGCCCTTTCCCAGTCCTCCTCCTTTTTCGTCAATATGCGACAGCAAGTATTCTAGATGGCTTCTGCATCCAATTCTTTTTTGGTTCATTCACAAACCGATCCTTACATTTGCAGTACTGTATGTGAAGCGCCATGAGGAAGCCCCGTCTTCTTGTGTCGCACTCGTCAACCTACAGTACGTGAATACTGCGGTAGAACATCCACCGTTTCGGATCCAAGAGCAAAGAGTGCATAGACGTTGAATGGTATCACTCCGAAGGAAGCTCCGTATGCATACCGGTATACAGTGTGTTGTGCCTACTTCATTGCTGTGGCATCGTAGACACTTCCGTCTACAAAAAAGTCAGTGGAAAGCTTCAGGAAGCCATATTCGACGCCTCCTCCGCCATTTTGATAGTTCGCTTCCTTGTTGAAGATAACAAAGCCTGCATCGTGCAATTTGTAGAAAAAGTCCTGTACATTTGGCATCGGAGCGTTGTGCGTTTCGACCAATATCTGTCGAATGTCCTGGTTCAGCCACTGTTCGTATGTGAACCATTCGCACCACTCGCAATCGATTTTGAATAGGTCGATGGTTCGATTTGCATGACCCAGCTCCTTCATTGTTTGCTGTAGGGTTTTAAATCTTCTTGGTTGCTTTTGGGCCTCTTCTTTAGTACCAAATCCCCAATGGTGGAAGGTTGCGATTCCCTTTAGCGCTTCGGCAAAGTTCCCATTGCGCTTGTTGTAACTGCCGACGTCAAAGGTGTGGATCTCACAGTGATTTCCGATTTCATCTCTCACTCCAGTTTCAAATTCAGCTTTTCCATTGGACCCAATTGAGTAGACTAAGCAATCTTTCTTGTCTTTCAATCGGTGGGGATCACAGACCCATTTCGGTCCATCGCCCTCACCATCCGTTGGAATTCGTTGGGCAAGAGGACAATGGAATTCTTCGTGAAAGTTTTGTGCATACCAAAAGCTAGACATTTTGAGTTCTGCCATCTTGTCTTTGACGACTAATGCATTGGAATACTGGCCCAGTCGAGGTGAATGGTTGGGAAACATTTTGGCGTGAATCTGTTGAGCTCGTTTCCAGTGTTCGTCCGAGATGTCGTCAAAGTATCCAAAACTTTGTCTTTGGGCAAGACTGAAACCACTTTGCGACATCGGTTGACCAGTCGCAGCGGAAGGGATAGGTGTCTCTACCACCGTCTCACAAAGATTTCTAGACATCGTTGCATTATCGTTCCATAGCGTTGCAGTGCTTATTTGAAACATGGAATTGTTGGATGCGTAGAAGAAAAGAATGACGGAAAATAATATTACGAGTCGAAACAATCCTGCAAAAGGCTCTTGCTTTCTTTGTCTATGGTTTTGATTCAGCCTCATATTGTGTTTTTGTTGGAAGACTGCGGGCTGAATAAAATAAAATAAAATAATAAGAGCTGTCGTGCGAGTGGAATCTCAACACTCAACATGCAATCTTATTGTAGTCGATCTTGGCTCGCGCGTATCATATTCAACGGACAAAAAAGTTTGTTGGTCGAAGAAGTCGGAGGAAAGACTATAAAATATATGTATGTACCTATTTTATACAATACTACCGGTAGTACGAAGCAATTTCGCCAGTCTCGACATCTAAAAGAGCATCTACAAAAGTGGGCATTGTTTTTGTGATGCGATGGAATGCTGTGTTGACGAATTGAACTTTACAATATGAGGGACCAATGATGATTTAGAGGGAAGAGGCGCGATGGCATTTCGAATTTGCCGGACTGGTTGAGACGTCGACGTATACTTTTATATAAAAAATAACTGATGAACAGTACTATGGGAAATATAGAGCTAAAAATATTTACAATGCGCGCATGAATATCTTTCGTTCCCAAGTAAATACCGGTAGTAGCCCACTACGATAATATCCCCGAGCGACGGACGGACGAGTACACCTGCGACCCGGTAATGTGCAGTATCTTTCACCTGTTTCGTTTCGTTTCGTTTCAAGCAAGATGAATCATCAATGAAACATGCACACAGGTTCACGTGGAGTCGAACTTCACATCAGAAAAATAACATTCCACGCACACAATCTCATGTCTACTATCGACCGCTGCTTGGAGTGCTCAATCAATACCAAACAAATGATAAATCATGGTACAGGAAGCACACCCTAAAGATTCATTTTTATCTACTTCGCCTTCTTGTGGAAGTAGTTCTTCTGAATCCTACAAAAGATTCTTCCTAGTAGGTTCGCTTCTTTAAAGGTCCACTTCCCGGTTCATTCCGGGTTCATTGACCTTGGGACAATAATGATGACCAATTTGCACATTATTTGCCGATGCCGATCCCATCATTGCTCTCCGAAAACCCTGAAGAAAGGCACACAGACCAATCCATTCGACGAAGTGATGGTCGGATCGATAGCACACGATGCAAACGTGTGCTAAATGAGTGCAAAGCGCACACAAAGGTGATTGCAAGGTTAGTGTGGTTGGATTGAAGTGCCTCGTCAAGGTCTCGCAACGGTTTGTTCCCAATTCATGATCAATTCATGATCAATTCAGAATGGTGGCCCTTCGGATTGTCGCCCGTTTCACGTGATTCGACATGGGTCCAAGGTGACGAATGATCGTAGCAAATCGAAACGAAAAATGCTGCCTTGTTTTTTCAACTAGATGCACTGCCACAACCCAGCAGTGCTTCAAGAAAGATACTAACTCCAGCGCAAAGCGATGAAGTTGAGTGATTCGCTTGCCCAATGTGTGAACCAACACGTTGCGATCAGCGGGCCAACAGTGTCAACAGGTAGCATTAGTTCTTTGAAATGCTGTGACATTATTTGACTGGGTCTATAGTAGCTTGTCACTTGTCATTCATCATTACAGCACATGACATCATCGTCGCTCTCGCCAATTTCCGTGTGCAAATTATTCGCAGTTACTTGGCACCAGTACTGCTGATGCTGATACCAACGCTTGGCGGGGATCATACCATTGCAATGGCGACATACAACCGAGCTGCCATCTTCCATCGCCTGCTGTAAAATATTCTGATGTCCCATTTGATACAAATAAGTCGATCGATCGGCCAGGAGGTTTTGTACAATTTGGGCAATACGTTGGTGCTTATCCGGTTCCATGCTTTGGACTGATACTCTGTGATCATTTGATGAGTGTTGCTTCGTGAATAAATCAGTGTGGATGGCATTGCCTAAATTTTCCGGTCGTTCCAGTTCAACCTTGATACATTTCATGGCATGAGTGGCCCTGGCTGGACCACTGTTGAGTGTCATCGCTTCCATCAACGCGGATAGTGATTCATTTGGTCTACTTTCATAGTTGGACTCTGCAAAATGAATCAATGATGATATCTCCTCGGAGCGAGATTGTTGATTTTTTCTGTCTCCAGTGAAAGCGATCTTATCCGTATCCGTATCCGTATCAGCATTGTATTCATTGTGAGTGGAAGAAAAGGGATATGCAGAGTTCGAGGTGGATGCGGATGCTTCGTTGCCCATAATCGATGAGGAAATTGTCGAAGATAACTTGGTGTGTTTGATAATAAGTCTTTCGTGTTTTCGAAGTTGTTGTATTATAATCACAACTTCAAACTTCAAAACTCGGCCTTTCGTGTGTTTTCGACGTGGTGGGTTGGACTACTGTCCGCCACACCATCCCACTTCACACCATCCGTTCCCCATTCTTCCCTTTCTCCAATAGACCAACGATCGATACACAATAAAAATACTAAAAACTGTATCACATCTCCTGACACTGGAACTGAAGCGTTCGGTCATGAAAGTAGATGATTGTTACTTTGCAGTTCTTGTAACAACCTTATTGATTCAGAGCTTAGCATTCACTTTCAATCCAGGAAGATTTGTCAGACACAACCGTTACTCGTCCATTGCGATGACATTATCATCCACCGAACTGAAAGCTCGTCTATCGGCAGAATCTTCTCCGCTTCTGATTTCGTTACGTGACAAGCTCTGTGCTGAGAATAATGCTATCAAAGAAGGAAAGAAAGCATGCTTAGTATTGGCAAGTCAATCGCCAAGGCGACGGTAAGTCAACCTGATAGACTGAGGACCAGGAAGGTTAAGTCCGTTATGTTGTAGCTGAATATATGTAACCTTTGGTATCGCCTTAGTGAGATCCTTGATATGATGGGCTTGGCTGGATCATATTCGTGTGAACCACCCCCACTGGACGAATCTTCTTTGCAAAAAGAGCTGGTACAACAAGATTTGCATCCGACCATTTACACGAAAAAGCTAGCAGAGGCCAAGGCGCATTCTTTGGCCGCCGAACATGCAGGAAAAGAGCGAAACACAAATATTCCAGTCTTTTACTTGGGGAGTGACACTGTTGTTGATATTGATGACAAGATTTTGGAAAAACCAAAGAATGAAGAAGAAGCCAAGCAAATGCTGCTCAAATTGAGTGGTCAAGAGGTCAGTTCTTGTTGTCATTGCTTTGATACATTGCAAGGAAACAGAGTGCATAGGCTCATTTTACCCCCTGAAGCACCAAGTCCACACTGGAGTCGCACTCTATCGGCTTTCTTCCAGCTGTGAAATTTCCCTGTTGTCTTCGTTCACGGAGAGCGCTCATGTTACCTTTTGCAACTTGAGCGATGCTGACATTGATGCGTATGTTGCCTCTGGGGAACCGATGGACAAGGCAGGCAGTTACGGGATACAAGGTATTGGCGGCCAAATGGTGCAAAGCATCACAGGAGACTTCTTTACTGTGATGGGATTGCCCATGCATCAAACCAGCAAACACTTGGCCAGAGCTCTGATGGAGGAATAGGACAGGTAACAAACGGATACTTTAAAACTGGAGAGGAGAGAGTGAAGAGTTTGGACTAACTCCGGAATCCCGATAGCTAGGTGATAATCGCGAAATATAGATCAATTACATAACCAGCCCATTGAATACCTTGGCTGGCTTTCCTTCATCTTCGAAAATTTCAAGAACCTTGTTAGAGGATTTTGGGTCGTTCAAACAAGCAATGCTAACATCAGCGACCAAGTCTCTCGAAATTTCTCCACTATTGAGTGTGTTCTCAGAATTGATGAACAATTCTCCTGTTGGGGTCTTCGCCTTCAATCCTCCTGGTCTAACAATTGTATAGTCCAATCCACTGGCTCGGAGAAACTTTTCGGAGACAAGCTTTTCGTCGAGTGCTCCACCAAAGGCATTGGTAGCAACAAACCTAGGGGAGTTTTCTTGTCCCCACGCCCTGCCATCTGTTAAAATGGAGGAAACCATGGCAACCTTTTTGATTCCGGCATTCTTGGCGGCGGAGATTAGCTTGCAGGTTCCAAGATTATCAACTTCATGTGCGGCAGCAGACATTCTTAGAAGGTTCTTGCCTGGATTCATGCCACATGCGATAATGAGCCCTAAAATAAGGATTTGATAGATCAAGAGTCAAATACAAGTCTTCAACACAGACTATTCACTGCAAAAAGTTCATCTTACCATCAGCTCCCTTGAGGGTTTCGGTCAGGCTATCAATAGAGTCCTCAACGACGTCTAATTGTTTCAGGTTTCCTTGCAGGGACTTGCTGGCCTTTGCAACATTTCGAACACCTCCTGTAGTGACGAAGTTTTGCGCAACCAAGCGTTCGAAAACTCGGCTTCCGGTTTGTCCAGTTGCTCCAGCAACAACGACATTTTTAATGGATGCGGCTCTGGTTTCTTCTTCAGCAATTCCCAGTTGTGGCATTACAAATAGACCTGCAAGAGTCGTGGCAGAGGCAACTCCAGCTTGAATGGAGAAAATGAAGAAGCCTCATCCTCCGATGCCAAAGAATGAAGAGCACTTGTTGCTTTTCCCGTTGGTGCTAGAGATGACGAAAATGCCAGAGCGCAAGGAAGAAGGAAGAAGGCTAAGTAAGAAAGCGGTTCTCATTATTTTCTGTAGATCTTTGATGGTGCACTTCACTGCGGCTACCGGTAATGTACCACGAGTAGAATATGTTCAACCGATAGTATTAGTACCACTTATTCTGTCTGAGATGCGCAGTACCAAATTATTGACATTGAGCGGCAGTGACGTCATGTCAATGATTGATTCAGATTGAGATTGATTCAGATCTTCCGTGAATGAACTGAGTCCAGACAAATTTCAAAAAACAATTATTACTTTTATTATTATATATCGGTAGACAATCTCATAGACTTTCGAGTATGGTCATCGCGTTTCTTTCTGTCTGTAACCTTCTACGTACCTGGTACCGGTAGTCTGCTCTAGAGTAGTACCTGGTAGCGCGTCATCGATCAGGCTTGACATCTGGCTGGGTGCAATTTCAATCGTAAACGGAGTTGAAGTTTTATCACGGTTTTTATTTTTGGCCAAAAGAACACCGTTCATGATACAACACGAAACAACAGAATCGCATTTCGTGACTGATTTCAAAGATCGTATCGAGCGGACAACACCGCCATTTTACATAGTCCTGTGTATTCCGTTGAAGCCACAACACGACACAACTGAATCGCAATGAGCCATTGATTACGTGCATTTCAGGACTGGTTACAAGATCAGAAAGAGCCGTCATTGTCGACCATAAATAGCTCATTTAAGGTCATTTTTTGTTTTTTGGCGTTGTGCTTCTGTTGGCGCGCCGACCGACTCTGCACGTGTCGTGCTCGCCACAAAATAAAATCGGCATTTTTCAAATCAAAACTCTCATCGTCATTTCCAACTCTCACAATTCAAACCATCAAGCAAAAACAACAACTTATCAAATCAGCAATCATGATGACCACCAGAACTATCGCTTTCCTTATGCTCCTAGCATGCACCTCATTCGTTGTGGCGGAAAACCAACCAGCACGAAACCTTCGTGCCGATGCCAACGTTGAGGAGCGAAGACATTACCGTCTTCTCAACGTCGGTGACCGACCTGTTACACCTGATACTCCCATGGAAGACCATCCTGTGAGTGGAAAAGGAAAAGGAGGAAAGGGCGGAAAGGGCGGAAGCAGCTCCTCAGGCAAATCTGGCAAAGGCATGTCTTCCGGAAAGGGAGGATCGTCTGGGAAGTCTGGAAAGGGTTCGATGGACTCAGGAAAGGGTGGTAAAGGAATGTCTTCCGGCAAGGGAGGCTCTAAGGGATCGATGGAATCCGGAAAGGGCGGCAAGGGTGGATCCAAGGGTTCAATGGATTCTGGAAAGGGAGGAAAGGGAGGCTCCAAGGGATCGATGGATTCCGGAAAGGGAGGAAAGGGAGGCTCCAAGGGATCGATGGATTCCGGAAAGGGCGGCAAGGGAGGCTCCAAGGGATCGATGGAATCCGGAAAGGGCGGCAAGGGTGGCTCCAAGGGGTCTTCCGACATGTCCAGTGGCAAAGGAAAGGGTGGATCTTCTAGCTCCGGTAAGGGAGGAAAGGGATCTTCGGAGTCCTCAGGAAAAGGAGGAAAGGGATCCAAGAAGATGGGCAAAGGATCTTCTGGAAAGGGTGGAAGCAAGTCATCCAAGAAGACCCATGTCATTGATGACTTCCAAGACATGGTCTTTGGCTCCATGAGCATGTAAATTGCTATACGTGTTTGCTTTTTCATGCTCAATGTCACCAAACCATTCGTTGTAAGCAACTCGACAAGCTGAGCAACAAATGATGTAAGGATTGTATCAGTACATCAAAACACAACTGCCGTCGTTCTTGCAGAAGCACGCCTTCCACTTCAGATACCAAAAGTAGAACGCATCTATTGTATAATATAACTGTGAAATTAATTATCAGCTTTTTTGTGTTGCTATTATCACTATTGCATTTGTTAGAGCTTCATAATTTTTAAAGTTGGGACAGCATTCTGTCATCATCGTTCTCTGCAGAATGCCATGGTTTGTTCATGCAGAATGCAGTCCTTCAAAACATCATTCATTCACTGTGAACTGCGATGCTCTGAAGACTGACTCACACGGATTGAATCTTGCCTTGGGTTCCGATTGAAACATACAACCTTTGATGATTCTCATGGTGGAACCTGGGCTTCGGGTCTGCGCAATATTTTCGATCCGTTACCATTTTTTTTCTCATTGTATTTCTGGCGTTTTGATCCGATGGAATCCTTTCGACGTGATTTGCACGATTAGACCAAGAGTATAGATTAGACCGTTGTTTTCGTCCACGATTCACGCGATTTAGAATGCAACCCATCCTTTTTCGTCGTGTTATTTCTGTTCGAATTCCAACAGACGCAACCAGCACCAAAACTCGCCACAAAACGATCCGGTCTCACAAAATTCCTATCCCGTTTTGAAAGGAAACCTGTTGCCATTGATCCAAACAAGCTCGACACAAAACAAAACATTTAACACAAGCCGAAACGATGACATCTTCTAAAAATCTTGCATTCCTACTCTTCTTTGCGTGTTCCACCCTTGTTGCTGTGGGACAAAATAATGCAGAATACCTACAACAAGGAGCCCGGCATCTCCCCGCCGAGTTTGTGAGCGAATTCGGAGCAACTCGTAAGCTTGCTGTTGGTCCAAGACCTCCTGATAACGATGATGAGCTTCCTTCCTCCAAAGGAGATGGTACTGATGATGAGCTTCCTTCTACAAAGGGAGACGGCACTGATGACGAGCTTGGATCGTCAAAGGGTACTAAAAAGAGCAATGGCAAGGGCGGCAAAGGCAGTAAGAAGAGCAGCAGCAGCAGCAGCAGCAGATCGTCTTCAAAGAGTAGCAAGAAAGGAAAGGGCGGTAAAGGTGGAAGTAGTGACAGTCCCATGTCATCGAGCAAAAAAGGAGGGAAAGGATCCTCCACATCTGGTGATTCTGCCAAGGGAACGAGTGGAAAAGGAGGAAGCTCCTCGTCCAAGGGTGGCATGTCTTCGAAAAAGAGTGGTAAAGGTGGCTCCAAGGGTGACGATTCTGCTACTTCTGGGAAAGGAAAGGGAGGAAAAGGATCTAAAAAGTCTTCTAGTTCCGATACCAAAATGAGCCACAAGCTTTCTACACGCCGATAAGACGGGGACCGCCCTATACTGCTACACTTGGCTGTAGGCCAACCTTGTCGACCGTGCCAAACGGGACACTTATCTCGCTACACTGCAAACAAATATATGCATAAATATATAGAATCGATCATACTTTAACCTTCATTTCTGTCTACCTCCCTGTTGTCGTTCATTATGACCCAAGCTGACTGAATGTCTCGAGTCGATCCATCATTCACGTCATCTAGGCACTTTGATTTTCTATTCATTTCCAGTGTGGGTACTACTCTGCACCTTTGTCCATCTTCTGTGAACGAAAATGGCGCTGACGCCATTTGCACTTGCAAATCTCAAGCTGAGGTGACATGTCCCTAACCTTGCTTCATCACAACTACGTTTCTACATCTACTTCGCGTGATTTGAGGACACCTTGATTCATGAAAGTGGGAATAGAATATAGGGCATGTCATGTCGAAATATTTTTTACAGGCAAACTGGACATTCTGAACATTAAATCTCATATAAAGTATTCTGCTTTCACCTGATACAGCACTTTATCAATTAAAATATAGTAGAACAGGCTCCCAACCCATCTCAAGGTGCAACAACTACCTCTTTAGTGTTGGATCCACTATCATTTCAATAACATTGGAATGGTTCAAGACTTCTCGAATCTCGTCCAAATCCCCACCGAAGGATTCTACTGACTTGCCATTGAGTGCTACCAATCGATCACCCACGTGCAGTCGTTCGGAAGCGGGAGGTTCCACCTTGGAAAGATAGATTCGGTCTTTGTGTCCCTTTTTGATTTCGACATCCAATCCAGAGTCCTTTTCATCCTTGGACTTGACGACGCCTTGCTCATGATCCTTCATGAATTCCACCCAGACTTGCCCTGGTTCGGGGTCCATCACACTTGCTTTTCCATCTGTAGTTGGCATGATTGATTGCTTTTGCTTATCTTCTGTTTGTGCCTTGCAATGTTGACAGTCTGATGTATGTCAGTTTGTATCTTCTCGGTCACCTTGTTGTGATGAACGATGATGTTGGTGGAAGGTTTGTTTAAGAAGCTTCCGTAATATTACACAAATACGAAATGGATCTTGCCCTTGTATTACTACGACTGAATCGGGTCATGCAGTCATAGCAGTCATTTTCGGACACAATTTTTGACGTCAGTTTCAATTTGAAACGATGTCGTAACGACAAAAGACTTCACTCACTCGCCTGCTTCTCTCCTCCTTATTTTCGAATCATTTGAATATTATTTTATTATTATTGTAAGCTTCCAAAATTTGAAAATAATAACATACAAGATGCGATCCTGCATCAAAGCATTGGAAGGTCGTTTCATACAGCGTTATTTTCAAGTCTACCTTCCCTTCGATTGAAGCGTCTTTTAATCAAGCACCAGCAGCACACGCTGATGATACTATACCGCCCAGAGAAATTTCAACAAACATGATTTTCCGTTTGCTGACTTGTTCCTTAGGAGAAGAAGATGCGATATCCGCGCACCAACAAAGCACCTTTGTCTTTCGAGCAGCGATGAAGCGTCAAGACATACCTCAAGACACTACTCATTTGATCATTCAATCATCTGCTGAAAATACCGTTGGATTTACTAGTACCTCGACGATACCAGAGGATTGGTTGAATTTGGTCACTTCACTTGATGAGAATAGTGGGAATACCATTGCCTTGCATCTGTCTGGAGAATGGCACAGGCAAAGAATGAATTCTTCAAGCCAGAATCTAGAGGAATGCGTCTTTGGGTACCATGCGAATCTGGAGCATGTGGAGTTGTACCAAGGTCTGCTACGAATTGGTCCGTTTGCCTTTATTGCGTGCTCCTTCTTGGAATCTGTTGCCCTGCCGTCCACGGTGGTCACTATTGGTCAACATGCCTTTGCTCGGTGCTCCAACATGGTGGACATCAACTTGCCGGAGGGATTGCAGGTGATTGATGACCGGGCCTTTTACGACTGTCACTCTTTGGGACATGTTGCTATTCCTTCGACTGTGGCTATTGTTGGGAAACATGCATTTCAATCGTGCCATTCATTAGTGGATATTGAATTCCGGAAAGGGCTAAAAGAGATTCAAGAGTATGCCTTTTGGAAATGCAAATCCTTGTGCGCAGTATCGATACCGTCACCAACACACATGGTTCTTGGAAAATGTGCCTTTGCGGATTGTCACAGGCTTTTGAGTGTGGAGTTTTCGGCCGACACCACCAGTCTGGAATTGGGAAGATCTTGCTTTGCCGCATGTCCCAGTTTGGTGAACTTGTCTATTCCGTCCTCTACAGTCATTGGATCCCTCGCCTTTATCGAGTGCCCATTCAAGGCAAAGGATTTCTCCGACAGGTTCACCAATTTACCACTTCACAAAGCGTGTTACCATTCATCGACTTTGGATGTAGATGGTCTGAACGCAATAATCAGAACGGCAGGCTGGGTCAGAGACGAATGTGGCGCGTCCGACACTCTCGGAATGACGCCATTTCATCTCATTGCCACTTCTGCGTCCTTGCAGCCAGATTTCTTGCAGATCCTCTTGGAACAGTATCCAGTCAATATTCTTTCACACCAGGATAAACGGGGCAAGACTATGATGGACTACCTACTGATCAATGGGTCCAACAAGGCAATCTCACTGATCAAGATGATATTGGAACGGACAGTGGTGACGGCCATATCGAGTTGGGGGCTGTGGGAGCCGTGGAAATTGGACTTGGTGACCAAAGTGGAGGAATCCGGATCTTGGGACGATGACGCTCCGACTAGACGCAAGGCCCTTGACGATATTCTGGATCGTTTGGTGACCTGCACCAGAATAGAGGCCACATCGATTTTGGAACAGACATTGTGGAAGATGAACAACAACCGCTTTGCCTGTGGTGCAGATGTAGTATTACCCAATGTGATTGGTTTTCTTTGGAACAATCATACTCCTGGACCATCTTCATCACCACACGAATATGCTGTACTCGCTCCTGAGGTATCCTGGTTGCAAGGCCATGTTGAATCGGATGATGACTGGGATGATATCTGGTAGACCAGATTGCTAGAGATGAGAGATCATTTGTATTTTTTTTTAAAACATAGAGTGTAATGTATTCAAAATGTTGTTCATTAGTTCGTTAGTTCGTTGCACAGGATTCCATTCGTCTGGTAATCTATTATGCTACCATGGGAGTAGGGATGACACCGTGAGAAGGAAGATATTTCTTTAGGTATTCCTTCTGGTCCTTGTTGTGTTGTCCAAAGGTCAAAACGTTGACAGTCTTTCTTTGAATTGATTCGATCTTCTCCATAATAACCTGATATTTGAGGGTAGACATTGTTATCCTGCGTTGGCGCCTTGCACGCGTTGCGTCCTTGGTGCTTTTTTGAATCTCGGATTGGGTATAGCCTTGATTGGTCAAAATGGTCATGCGTTGACTAGCCGGTATGGAAAGCTCCTTGATGGTCCGACGATGTCTGCTGCGAACAGATTCGTACTTGTCGACATTTGGAAAGCGAACGGTGGAAATAGGAGCCCAATCGATGGTGAGTGGAGGTCCTTTGAATCCAGCTGGACTGTCACCCGGGATGATTGGATACTCTCGGATCTCCACTCCACCAAAGCTACAGGTCTTGATCAAGATACCGGAAGAAGAATGCTTGGAAGGGGCAGTCTCTTGGGCCTCGTCTCTATCACAAAGTGCTTGCAGATCCTCGACGAAAAAGGATATCTTGGATGATTTTGTATTGGAGTAGAGGCTATTCGTTTCCCTAAGAAAGATCTCAGAGACATGTTGATCGGAGAGTCTCCTGTTGTGAAAGTCGTCTTCGGCATGGAGATCCATCAAGGAACGGATGTCCCTGGAGTCAGTGCTACCAATAGTAACAGGTTGCTTCAAAGGCAGTGCTGGTGATTCACCATCTGAGCGTGATGAAGATGTTTGAAGTGAGACATTATCCAAGTCTGATGTGGAATCCGTGCCTTCGTAAAGAGCACCGAATTTGTCTTCTTGTTTTTGGATCATCTTTGTAATAAGTACAGTAGTCGTTAGATTTTGTATCGATTTTCTTCAAAGTGGCCCGTCTCCTCTTTCCAAGGACAGGGCATATCAGCTTTGCTTGCTTTCGTATTGTGTCAATTGTTATTGTGCGTATCAGAGTGAACGTATGTTGAAAGAGAAGTCGATGAGACGATCGCGATCGAGTATTGATGGTGTTCTGGTTGTGTATTTATTTAGCCTACTTTTTAATTCATTCCGACTAATACGAATGTCAAAAAAAAGTAATCTACTGTAGCTATATGATACACGACTATGTCGACTGAACATTTCAGATCGACAAGTGTGGTAGTGTTTATTCCCCCACCCAAGAGATGCCACAACTCGACTTTTCGCACAATAACTCCACCATCGTCATGATTCTATTATGACAGAGGTTCGCACCTTGAGTGCTCACACGTACCATATCCGACTTTTGCTCACCGTCATATCATAGTAACATGGGATCATTGTAGTATGTGGATCAGAGGAGCATGTGTTCCAATCAAGTTCGGTACTTTCAATGAAATTAATTCAATATTTGACTAGGTATGTTACATATTCTTATATATTGCCTGTATCATTGTTAGTGTTCACTTCAAAAATCGTGTATTACAGAAAAAAATAACCAATGGAGGAGATTCAAAATTGTCCATTCGTCGAGTAGTAGTAATAATACAAATAGATGCCCCCCGTCACTAGCGCCTACGAGGCTATGCCACAGGAGTAGGGGCGACACCATAATTAGGGACATACTTCTCGAGGTATTCCTTTTGGGCCTTGTTGCGTTGTCCAAAGGTCACCACGTTAAGGGTCTTTCTTTTGACGGATTCGATCTTCTCAAAGGTAGCCTGATATTTGAGGGTAGCCATTGTCTCTTTGCGTTGCCGCCTTGCGAGGTTGGCATCCTTGGTACACTTTTGGATCTCGGATCGGGCAAAGCCTTGATTGGTCAGAATGACCATGCGCTGACTAGCCGGGATGGTAAGATCCTTGGCAGTTCGACGATGTCTACTGCGAACGGATTCGTACTTTTCGACATTGGGAAAGCGAACGGTGGAGACTGGAGTCCAACCAATGGCGAGTGGAGGTCCCTTGAATCCAGCTGGACTGTCACCAGCAATGATTGGGTACTCTCGGATTTCAACCCCACCAAACGTACACGTCTTGTTGATTGAGATAACGGAAGACGGCGTGGACGAGCTAGTAGCATCTTCTTCTTCTTCTGGTGCATCGAAAAGTGTTTGTAGATCATCAACGAAAAATGACTTGCTGGAAGACCTTGCATAGGAGTCGTAGAGGCTCATGCGTCGTTCCTTCAGAAACATCTCAGAGACTCGCCGATCCGACAGTTTCCTGCTACTAGTAGTAAATACATTGTCTCTGGGGTTACCATTCCGACGGTTCATCAAAGAAAGAATATCTTTGGAGTCAGTGCTACCAATGGTAACACAATGCTTCAAAGGCGATAACGTTGGCGATGACTCATCACAATCAGCTGTGCGTAACGATGCTGATTGAAAGGAGACATCCGACGACGAGTCTGTGGATTCTGTGCCTGCTTCGGGAAGAACAAAACTTTTGTCACTCTGTTTTTGTAGCATCATGGTATTGTATGTGTATAGTTGTTGTAATTGGTATCGACCTTAGATTGGCAAAAAGAGAGAGATTGGAAAATTATAACCTATGCAGTTCCGATGTTTCGCACAACTGGGAATCAATTCGAACTTTCTGCTATTTTCGTGGCGGATGGAAAGTGACCAGAAGTGCAATAGAAGTATCGCCGTGATCGAACCGCGATCACAGGAAGTCTTGATCCATATCTAAATAAATAAACATTTGATGGGCGAGCCTTAGAAATTGCCTTGTTCTACCGTACGTATCAACATATCTTGCATGCTACCGGTACGGTACACTATACCGGTACCTGGTACGTGTATCGTATCAACACATTTTGAATTGAAATTTTGTGAATCACTATACCGTAATTCTTTTTATACAACATAGTAACTCCTCTTTGATACCTACGAGTACAAGCGATACAGTACAAGATGCAGTCATTTCAGACAGCATTGGAACGAATGATGGGCATATCCAATAATGTGTACTACACCTATTCTATGTATCCAGCAATCTCCTGTTTTATTTGGTTGTAACCTTCTGCTGGCTGTCTTTTAAAGCAATAGCTGTATCTTGCCAAATCGAACGTGCCAGAATGTACCCTGCGTGTCAGGTTGTAAAGATGGCTTCAAACTGTCTTTGCAAAAATTACTCTGCTGATACATCATTATTTCCTCACCGTTGGAATGTGCATAGGTCCGATCATGTATGTATATCTGTGTTGCAATCATGTAATTCAATAACTATGGTAGTTTGTTGTTTGTTCCTAGTATTAGTGTATATCTATTGTTGTTCACTTCCAAAATCTTCATTGTAGTACAGACAAAAAACGAATGGACCAGGAGAAAAAAGGTGATTCAAAACGGCCCATTCGTTCCTCAGGTAAAAGTTGGTCTCATCTCTACGCCAATTGCGCAGTGACGTGATTGGGGGCGACACCATGAATGGGAACATACTTTTTAAGGTATTCCTTCTGGGCCTTGTTGTGCTGTCCAAAGGTCAAAACATGCAACGTCTTTCGTCGCAGGGATTCAATCTTCTCCAAGGCATCTTGATGCTTGAGAGTCGACGTGCTTTCCTTGCGTTGACGTCTTGCCAGGTTGGCATCCTTGGTGCACTTTTGGATTTCGCTGGATCCAAAGCCTTGATTGGTTAGAATTTCAACTCGCTGAGTGGCTGACATGTAAAGTTCTGTCCGACGATGTTCGATGCGTACGGATTCGAACTTTTCGACATCAGAGACGTGCATGGCCGAGACTGGAGTCCAGCCCATGGTGAGCGGAGGTCCCTTGAATCCAGCGGGACTGTCACCAGGAATGATTCGGTATTCTCGGATCTCAACTCCACCAAAGGAGCAGGTCTTGGTCGAGGTATTGGAAGAAGCCTTGGAGGCATCGGCATTAGCAGCAGCTTCTTCTTCAAATGTCTCTTGGAGCTCACCGGCATCAAAGAGCGTTTGTAGATCCTCCACAAAACAGGATTTCTTGGCAGTCTTCGGATCGGTGTAGACGCTCATGCACCGTTCCCTAAGGAAGATCTCAGTGACATGTTCGTAGGAGAAGGTCCCGCTAGCAGGGCTAACCTCGTCCTCGTCCTCCTCGTCGTTGTTGTTGTTTTCCTTGGATTCTTCGGCTGTGCTAGCAATGGTAACAGTAGCTTCTTGCTGTTGCTGTTGCTGTTGCTTTGTTCGCAGACCATTATCCGTCCGCATGGATACTTGAAACGAAACGTCCAAGTCAGTGGAATCCGTGCCTTCGGAAAGATTCCCGTCTTCGAGTTTTTTCGGGGTGTTCATCTTAGTTGTAAGTGGGAGGTTGTAGAGGTTTTGGGTTTTAGCGTTGGTTGTGTGTGCCGGTATGTTGGCAACAGAGATTATGATCACGATAATTGTATTACGATGATATGATCAGACAATACCGCCGTATACTGTACTGCCCAACCTACCGCGGTACACACGTGCACAAACCAGAATTCGTCGAAGAACCGAATGTTCCGAGCGACTCTCATACTTCGTTTGTATGCATTATAAGTTACTCCTTCGGGGCGGTATTGACCTTTGAGGATATTGTCTTATATAAATGTTCTGTTGAGCAAACGCACTTCCATGATAGAATTGGAAGTTTTGTGAATAGTGACTTTCAAGTTCCCTCCTTTGGAGACTTCTTATTTAAGCGCGAGTGGTACATGCTTGGGATAATGACCCAACCAAATCGAACTGTGAGCACTTTCGCTACCATCGCCACCTTTGACCCTAAGTCTAGTTTCAGCTTCAAGTGAACGTAAAAGCAGCATATATATAAACCGAAGGAAAAAGAGTCAATCGCCCTCGTGTTGTGACAGTGGTTACCATAGCGGATAGCCTTGTTTTCACGATCTCACATTATCTTTTGTCGAATACCGGAACAAGTGACAATACTTCCGGCATATATCGTTGCACTCATATCAGTGCCGTTTTTTTTCTTTCGCAATGCTTGTGTGACCATGTTACACCAGATACCAACGGAGCCCACCAGGTTCGTATACTGTCAACTGGTTTCCCCGAAAGCAAAGGTACCGGCGGTAGAATAGATGCCTACCGGTATCATCTTTCCTATGATCCGCCATGAACGAGCGGAAAGGTGTCCTGAAATATTGTTTGTGTATAATCTACCGGTACATTATGTACCGGTATATGTACCCGCAAGAACGAGAGCCTGCTGTCAACTATACCGGGTACATGCCTCGATATCCTTTGGGATCATTGATTTTATTGATGATTCATTCATTCGACATGAACCGAAAGGAGGAGACGCATGATCACGATCCCAGACGATGCGGAACTCTTCAACTTACGGTCTACCGCCAGAGAGTAGCTCTGTAATGTATACGCAGCTCGATTCCTACTCTTTTCCAGAATGCTCCTGGGAAGTCTTACCAGGTACTGAACCGAATATAATGCGAGTTACTATACAAACAACTACAATTAGTACTACTACAAGGTACAACAACAAGACGATCGACAAAGAACGTCAAGAGATTTTGGTTTGATGGAATTATTCCATGTCCTATTTTATATATTATACAGCAGTATATCGAATGATGCATTTTCATTGTTCGGCAGCAAGGCGAGCCATCCAAATGGCACCCGCAAAAATGAGAGTCACTCCAACCAAGCACATCTCGCACCAGGTTCACAATCATGTCCTTGGCCGCAATGTGAGCCCCCGTGGCATACACCACCACCAGGAAACCAGTCTCACTAGGGTACAACACACCGGTAATACCGACCAATAAAACCTTGATGATGAGATTGGCATTGGCAAAAAGGAAATTCTTGATGGGCATGGCAGTACTATTAGAAACCATTATGTTGTTGTTCAGCATGCTAATGGTGGTGGATGATGATTGCATGATGATGCTGATTGAAAATCTTTCAAAATGGAAATTTATGAAGCTGAAAGTGAGGGTCTACACTGTGTTTCTTTTTGCAGTTTGCATTCATGTCATTGCGATGTTCAATTTGCATGCGCGAGCGAAAGCGACACGATTTCGGAGATAGTCGAAGCAGTCGGTTCATGTCCATAGCCACATGATGAGCCAGGATCCTACAGTACTCTACTGTTGCTATTCTACAACACAACAACTTTGATCTACAATAATAAGCCTATGACGCCCCTTCTAAGAAACCATTTAGTTTATGAAAGCTCCATGTTTCACAAACATACACACCAGTGAGTATCAGTGTTGGTCGGTTTCGATCCCGCAAGAATGAGTAAGTCATGGCCGTGATTGATTGATCGATTCCAGACGTGTAGCTATTGCTAGTGCAAAGCCATCTTCGCTTTCCTTCTAGCATTCCTCGGTCACCATTATATCGCCTCATGTGGCATGCTTTCCTTCCATGGTGCTTGCTTCGATCTCATCTAGGGTCGACCTTGTGCTTCTTTGGTGCAGGAGAACTTGGAACATTTTCATCCTCTCCTTTTCCACAATGATAAAAAATGTAGGCGTTGTCCCGTAGCAGGGAATACACAACTGCAGCCCTTGGACTTTTGTCCAACGGCTTTCTATCAGAGTTCTCGCCATTCAAAAGGTTGAAAAAGTAGTTCATGGATGAGGCACGGTGGAGAATGCGAGGCCAAAGTGCAGCTGAGATGTTACGGTTTGCCGACTCCACTTCAATGCCGTGTCGCCCCCCTCGATTGACGTTCAATGTATGACACAATTCGATTGCATCCGCGCCGCATTCGATTTGATTCCTCTTGTTCATGCGGATTTGTTCTAGGCTTTTGCTGACATTCAATCTATTCAAAAGCGGTTGAAGCGCTATCTCATCGAGAAACGGATTCTGTTGTAATCCCAAACGCCTAAGACTCTTCATCTCCTTTATTTTGCCACTAAACTTCATGATTGCTTCATAGCTTATATCATTGTTGTTTAAATACAACTCTTGGATCTGGCAGTCCTCCTTCGACAAAATTGATTCCAATGGGGATAGATCACAAATATTGTTGTACATGAGCGTCAATTCCTTCAAATTTGGAAATCCATTACACAATCCTCCCAATTCGTTACTCGAGACATTGGAATCAACCAAGAGAAGTCGGTGCAACGTTTTGTTTTCAAATGCTTTTCCTCCGCTTCTCGAGCTATTGAATGCAGGCAAGTGTTGTACGCTGAGAAAAGAAAGTTCTTCCAATCTGCAGTCTGCACTGCTAAACCATTCTCGCAATACCTCCATAGCTTGTTCTGACATGTTGTGTTGCTCGCTAAGATACAATGAGCGAAGGTTGGGTTGGTTTTGTAATGCTCGCAAGAGCTTGCGAAAGAGCCCATCATTCCCAAAACCGTTCACATCGATTTGAAACTTCTCGAGGGAGCGATTCCTTTCCAATCCTTCGACCAAAGCAGTGCAAACTCGTGCGTCTGGGAAATCGTCACCCATCAGATCCAATCGCTTCAGCGAAGTGGTGCCCATCAAATATTCAGACAATGCTGTTGCAGCGTCTACTCCCAAATATTCAGCATCCACCAATATCAGTTCCTCAAGAACCGAAATGCCTGATGTGGCTAGACACGAGTAAACTGTTGTGTCTGCGATGAGTTCACATAGAATAACAAGGCATTTTGTCTTGTTCATTGCGGCCACGAGAATTTCCGAAAACACTTCGGAATTTGGTTGATATGCGCGATCCACGTTTCTGAGAAATCTAATGTATAGTTCCAGATTCTACTGTCATTCCGTAGGATGTTGAGCAATTTGAGAACGGGATCATTGAAAGTAGTGATCGACCCTTCCACGTAAATGCAGTGAAAATCGGCAGAGAGATTTGTAGGGTCTTCAATCTCGCACACATTGGTTTTCTCTCCGAAGGGAAGTTAATCTGCAGGGCATCATCATCTTGACCGTAAGTTTCTTCGATCCGTGGCAACGAAATGTCAGTCATTGTTGCTGCAAAATCTCTTCTTCTTATTGTATGACTCAAGCTATAAGTTCGTTTTGGAGTCACTATTATACCGGTGCGAGGCAAGTAATATTATGTTTTGGCAATGCGATGATGCTGTCAAAATTTTACTATGTATAGTAAAACGCTCGCATCTTTTGTATTTTTTCATTTTAGAACTCGCCCGCCTGTATGTCATACGTAGAAGCTAAACATGTACCCTTTGTGGTATTCGTAGTAGTATATATAGCGCCATCAATGTGCATTTCTTGCAGGATCACGCTTCGAGCGACTGTGTTCAATGTGTCACATAGTGAACACAGAGTTAAAAACTACCATTGTATTCGTTTTACATCATTATAATACCCTGTTACTATATCATGCTTTCTTACTTGGTATGTCAGATATTGATGAAGAAGTGAATCCAACCAAACTGGTATGTATTCCTGTTGATCCCTAATACTATGATTGATTCATTCATTCGTCTGTCCCAATTCAAAAATCCCCAAAATCACATCCAATCACAGTGTACAGTAGCACGTGCGCCTCCACTCATTCAAATGTATGAGAGAGTGTGTGTTCCGTTTCTCACACTTTTAAAAAAATTGCTCATCAGTCATCATGTCGTCGATGATTCATCAAGTTTACCACATTTCGGTTCACGACGTTTCGGTTGGGGCTGTTGTTGTTGTTGTTGTTGCTTCTCGCCCGAAAGTTGGTGGTACCCCTCGCCATAATGATCGACGATGATGCATTCGATGAGGAGGAGGTTGATGACAAGCTCGAGTTGGCCGTCAAACCAGAAGTAGCGGAACCAGCTCCATTTTTTAGAAACATGCTCTCCAAATTACGTCTCTTTTGTCGAATTCGGTCCAGACGGCTCATGGGGGCTGCGGGTGGCATGCCTGCTGACGTTTGACCATAATTCATTTCTGGTTGTTTCTGTTTGCCCCTCCTGAGTGGTTTGGTGGCAGTAGCCACTTGTGGTTGTGGAGGTTTCGTAGTAGCAACTGTCTTGAGGTAGTCCTCCGAAGTGGATGATGAGAGCCCATTATGGTTGGACGAATCTTCGGTACTAGTAGCTGTAGTGGTAGTGTCCAAGTCAAACAGATTGTGAACGTCCGCACCGCCACCATGATAGTGGATCTGTTCAACGAGATCATTCTTGGATTCTTCATAACTCTGAAATTGTCCAAATTCCAATGTCGTCGATGGAACAACAGGCGATGATGGAGTTCTTGTCCCTGTTGACGTAGTATGAATCGTATTCATCATCATCGGTCCTCCACTACCACCAGCAGGCACTTTTCTGCGATTGAAAAAGTTGCCCAACCTGGAAAACCCCGAATCTCGGGTATTGTTGGAATAGTTGGATCGAGCGTCGTCATGTTCCGAGTAATCGCCACTTTCAGATGCAGGAATCATCATTTCGGCGGCACCCTCGCCAACAAGGTGTTGTTGCTGCTTTCTTGCTTGTTCGAGTTCCATTTGATATTCAAGTTCTTCTTGTTCCTGTTGAAAGGCAATGTTGGCCGTCAATGCTTGTTGGAGTGCCAATTTGGAGACGGTCTCTTGCAATTGCTGTTTGAGGAGCTCCACTTGTCGCTTGCTGTCGGCTAGCTCGGTAAAAAGAGAATGCATGCTGCCCCGTTGTCGCTTCATCTCGTCTTGAAATTTTTGCTCTCGGGCGGATCGAGCTTGCATGCTTTCGAGCAATCGAGCTTCCAATTGTACCGTTTTCGTTTTCAAGTCTTGGGAATGCGATTGCAACGTCAAGTTGTCTTGTTGCAACGCCTGATGGGATTCCAACAGCTTGCCGTGTTCCAATCGCAGTGTTTGAAACTTGATGACATACGAGGAGGAGGAGGAGGTATCCGCTGATCCTGTTCTCCTTATGAGGTGATCTGCCGATCGAGTACTGGAAGGGCGATGACTCCAACTGTTCTGCGGCGGTATCTTGGACGGCGACGGTGTTGCAGCAGAGCTAGCTGCAAGATCCGGAAAGGAATATCGGTTCAACCGTGAGGTGGGTGTGGACATGGATTGTGATCGCTGATCCGGCGTTAACCTTGGAGGTCGAGGTGGTGTTCCTGATCTTGCTGCTGTGGCTGGACTATCATCCACATAATGAATGATATCCGGAGGACCCCCTCGCTGCTGCTGATATTGGGCGACGATGTGCTGCGCCTGTCGACCGTAACGAGCTGCTGCAGCTGCCGATTCCGACTGAGATCTCCTCAAAAGTGACGGTGGTGATGATAGATCTATTACCTGCTGATCTGAACCGCTATTGTGCCTTTGCCTGTCATTCTGACTGCTGTGACTCTGACCGTAAGGATCATTATGTCCATTCATGTTCACCTCCTCACAAAACCTCTTTCTGCTCTTGTATGGCTGATACCGTATGAGACTCTCTAATCAGACAGATTAATTGTGTTGGTTTTGTGGTTGTGATTGTTGTTGTGATTGTTGTTTACTGTTCTCAATGTGAAATCATCAGGTGAGGAAGAATCTTCCAAGACAATAAGGCGAAAGGATGTGAGGAAAAGATATCTTGTCGGAATTGGTGACCCGTCACCGGTACTTGTTATCCCTCTCAAAAAAAGCCAATGTAAGTTGTTCAACCAAGACCTCTGCATGCGTCTATCACCCACACTTAGGCTTGCGTGACCGGCAGGAGGCTCGAAATTTTTGGTTTTGTGGCGGCAAACGGCATTCTAGCGAGGGACTGGCTGGCGTACTCGCCAGAAATACACAACGAACGTCATACTTTCTGAGGTACCAGGTACTGGAGTAGGCTTCCATGAATAAAGACTGCGTGAGCAATTTCAAAAAGATTGCCCGAGAAGAAAACCATACAAGAACATATTCAATATTTGATATGATCACGGAGTCATTTTGAGAGTGCATGTTGAGAGTTTCATTTTATTTGTCATCGACGAAACCAAAAGGCATACAGTGACCACCAAGCAAAACAAACCACATCATATACGCTTTTTTTCCTCATCAAAAATATCTAGCTTGCTTCAAGAAAGGAATTTTCAGGCATTCTTTCAGACATCAATTCCTATATCTTTATCTTCAACATCATCATCATGACAACGTCAAGAATCTTTCACCCAAGGCACTTTATGACGACGACAACTCTCCTACTATTAGCTATTGTTGCTGCTACAGCCAATGCTCAGACTATCGCCAATTTGCAAGTCGGTGATGAAATCTGCGCGGAAGGATTTGTTTTGGATACCTATTGCATTGAACGCACTACCTTATTGGACAATCCAACCGTCTTTTCGTTGGAAAATCCAGAACTTCATTCGGTTCATTGCTTGGTCGACGTTAACTCTTGTTTTTCATCGCCCTTTGAAATGCTGGTAAACGTTGGCAGTCAAGAATATGCCAGAGGATGGCGATTCGATGATGCCGGTCGACAAGCCATGGTCACTTTGGGACGACAGGTCGGAAGTCAAACATTGGGTTGTACGGAATGTGAGCCCGATGGCGGGGATCCTACCGACGTCGCCTTTACCCGACAACAGGAGGGACTCCGTGCCGTCGTCAAGGCTCAAGTGACTAGTCTCAAATTGGAAGACGACCTAAAGGTTCCCGAATTAACCTTGCTAGCAGATCCGATTCACACCAATACGACCATTTCGACCATCCCCATTCTTGATGAATCCGTTACCGATCCCTGTCAACGATTTTATGGAATGACTAATATTTTGGATATCTTGACGCCAGAAGAACAATCGCAGCTCTTTACGACCGAGACGCCGGCCTCCTTTCGCAATTTACGATTGATTCATGGAAGTTGCATGTTGATAGGATGGGGCCTTTTGTTGCCCAATGGCATGTTGGTGGCTCGTTACTTTAAATTACATCCGTCTTCGAACAGTGCCTGGTTCAAGTTTCATAGGATTTGTCAACCAACGGGACTTTTGGTTGCGACTGTCGGTTGGATCATTGCCCTGGTCAATTTTGATGTCTTTTCCGATCGGGATACTCGATTCGTTCATGGACTGGTGGGATCGATTGTCATGGCACTGGGATGGTTGCAACCCCTCAATGCCTATTTCAGACCGCACATTTCACCCGATCACCCAAAAACAACAACGCGCATTGTGTGGGAACATTATCATCGGGGTGCCGGATGGTTTTGTTTCTTTTGCTCGCTCATTGTCATTGTGTTGGGGACCTTGATCATTCCTCGACCAAATGATCGACTCGGATTTCAATCCGCCTTTGTCGTCTGCTTGTTGATCATGTTGGGCAACTTGGCGTTCATGAAGTCGGACTCGAAACAAGATTTGAGAGGATTTTGTTGCACGAGAAAGATTCCCCCGGCGGAGGAACCAAAGGAGAAGGACGAGGATAATGCATAATAATTTAGATCTCATTTTTTAAACGATCAACGTGCTGAAGAAATTGAATGCGATCACACTATTTGGTTGTCGTACCAGGTACCTATACTATGGGACCATTACTGACTGTATCATTACCAAGTAGCGTCCGTACGTCGACCAATACATATTTAAAAATGGTACGAATTTTGCGGGGCGACAATATCACACAATATATTTTTGGAAGAAGAATGTCATCATGAGAGGAGATGATGTTATACGTCTTGTACCACTAATACTGCTTGCGATCACTATAACGCTGTTATCAACTTTGATTTCCATTGATGTGTTCAACCACGTGGCTCGAGAGACATCACGTACCGGTAGTACGACTCCATATCATTCAGGCGAACAAAGAAGTTCAGCAATAAGGAGGAGATTGACCAAATTTTCACATCTGGAAATGGAACAACATTTTTTGGTTGATTGGAAATTGCACTATTCAGAACAAGAAATTCGTTCAGCAATGGAGAGCTGGCCAAATTTGAAAATTCGTAAGGTGGTGCAGCATGCCAAGTTTGATAACCAAACCGAGCGTTTCAAGTTTCTGGCAGAATTTTATCGAGTTCCCGTTGCGGACTCTCGAGGAACAACTGCATTCAACATGTATTTCCTTATCGACCATGAGCCGAAATACGAGGAAAGACCTTCTACGAAAGGCAAAAGATTGGTGAACGTTTCGGTATTTGACCTTAAAAAAGAACTAAGGACTATGATGGGTGGCGGCCATGGGATTCACGCTACTGATAATATTCAAGAGACGAAGGAGAACATGGAGGCACTCGAACTTCCATTCGAATATCAGCAACGGAGATTTGAGTCTCTACGGCAGGTTTTTGATGCTCTTGAGTTTGCAGGAACAAAATACGTGGTGCTGCGCAATTTTGAGAAAATGCCGGACGAGATCGCAGTTATTGACCCAGCACATTTGGAGGTTGATCTGCTTGTGGCTGACTATTATGAAGCAAAGCGTGTACTTGATGCTATTACGCCCTACAAGTTGTGGTCAAAATCCTATGAGATTGGCAGATATAGGATCGCTAATCAGGTGATAGTCGCGGGTAAATTGGTCTATTTCAATTTGAGATGGGTTGGAGACAGCTACCTGGATCGCAAATGGCAGCTCCAGATCCTGAATCAGCGCAGGAGACTTCGTGATGTGTACGTACCGTGCGATCAAAATCATTTGTATAGCCTCATCTACCATGTTACAATCCAGAAAAAGTCGATTTCGCCGACGTATGTCTCTGTGATAATGGAGCTTGGAAACTTTACCAACGCTGAAGCGACCGACAAAACGTTTCTTCGGTCCCAATTGGATGCATTTATGAAACGGAATGGATACCTAATGGTGAAACCACATGATCATACAGTGTACTTTTTTGAACAGGCAGGTCTAGAATAAAAAGGATCAACTTGATCGAGTGGTGACTTATCTGCTGTTCGAGACATGCAAGTGAAATCGAAAGCTCCTACTTCCGGCAGTCCTGTTCACATCTTATGGTATCCTACTTTCGTCTTGTACAGGGATCTACAGGGAGGTTGTATTTGCGCTTCCTTGCTAGTGGCGCAGACCAATACTTGTTGATATGGTCGTCAAAGCAGTTGCAACACGTATACATTGAAGTTGGCAAAGAAGTGAATGGTATTGGGCCTTATGGTGTGGCCAAAATAGATCTTCATCATGCTTGGCCAACTCAAGACTCGAAGGAACCGAAGGAGAAGGCTGAGGATAATGCAGCAAACAATCTATCTTATCCACCGAATACTTTCACACTAATGGTTTGTTCTGCCAATACTGTAAACATATTATTGAAAATGAGGGATTACGCGCCATCAAACACAAGGGACTGTGTACTGTGTGCTGTGTATGGTTGTGCCTAATATTTTCCAATAAATTGGCGAAACTCCGCGCATATTCCGCGCATATCCATGTTATTTTCAAACGGCGAATATCAAACTTCTCCTCTATATATAGTACGTGTACCGGTATGTGTGCGGTCCGCGTCTTCCGTGATATATATAAAATATTAGGATTATTACATGAGACCGCATCTCTTTATTGAATATGCTATAATAATGACCCGCCTCATCATCATCAACGTATCAAGAAGAATATAAAACAAGTGCTTGATCATGCAACGTTGAGTCTTTCTGAAGAATGACTTCCATCTACACACCAGAACAACAAAGGATATTATTCTGGAGCACCAAAATCCCGGCTATCTTCTCAATTGCATGCTCTTCGGTGATTGTGTATCATCTTGTCAACGTGGACAAGAAGAGTCGATTACAAAAAGTCTATTCCCAATTATGGTTTCTCATCTCTGTGACAAACATATCGGTGGCCTTCTGTTCCATAATATCTGGTTTGGCAGCTCCAGAAGAGACTGGGGTCTACGGAGCCTTTGGGAATGAGACAAGCTGCAAAGCAATGGGGGCTACCTTTATGTTTCTATTTGTCGTATGCATGGGATACAATGCGTAAGTGTTTACAATATATATGTTGGTGATTAGCAACTAGGCCATCCTCTCATAAATCATTCAAATCATTCAAAATGTAGCTCCTTGGCGGTGTACTACTGCAGTAGTATTCGTACCAATTGGACAGAACGACAGTTTTCCCACAGAATAGGACCTTGGCTGCACATTATACCGTTTGTCTACGCCATAATCGGCGTCACCGTTGGTCTAACGACTCAGATGTTTTCTACCCACGATATCTTCCTCTACTGCTGGGCGGCGCCCTCGCCATTTGGCTGTCGATACGATGGAGACGATGACGGCGGAGTAGCCTCTTGTGAGCATGACAATGCCCATCGGGCTGCCTTTGTATTTTTAGGAGGCTTGGTGGAATTGAACGCATTGACCACTGTGAAGGTCATTGCCACCTTTACTCTCCATTACACGGTGCTCCAGCAACAAAAGAAAATGCAAGCCAGGTATCATGCCAACAAGACGGGCAATACGATTGCAAAAGAGACTGGCATCCAGGCTCTCTTATTTTTTCTTTCCTGTGTCCTTCCATATGGATTGATGATAATCTTGCGTGTCATGGACCTTTACTTTTGGCAAGAGGAGATTGTGAAAACAGCTGGCTTCTTCTGGTTTTCAGTCATTGCACAGTTCATGTTCCCTTTGCAAGGTGCATTCAACATGATCTGCTATTTTCGTCCAAAGATTAAAGAGCGGCAACGGAGGGTCCATTGCGAGCCTATCTTCCACTCTTTCCTTTGTCTGATGGGAGTCAAATCATTTGGATCGTCCAATATTGGTACCTTTTCTTCCAATCCATATGCCTCGAAAGCATTGTCTGCGCACAGTAGTCGTCGCAAGCTTGCTGTTGATCAACCTACTAGCAGTGATAAGAGGGCGGGCGCTGAGAAAGATCGGAACATTGACGATGCCAAAGAATTGGATTTGAGCACGAGACGAGAAAGCGTCGAAAATCCTCATGACATGGCGTATTTTGATGTGGAGGAATTGGAGAAGGCCTGTCGGAATAGTTATACCTTTGTTCTTGGGGAGGATATGATTGGCGATGCCAAGAATGCCTTTGTAGCAATGCAAAATGAAGGACAACCTCATCAGAATAGCAAGAAGCAACAGGCTGCACTAGGGGCATCAGAAGGAGAAGACAACCATTCTTCGACTGCAGAGATGGAGACGAGGTCTGCCGATGAAACGTTTCTGAAGCGCGTCGATTGGACTGGCGAGGTGCAATAGGATTGAAACGCCAAGACGAAAAACAATTGACAGTAGGTACATCTGGCAATAGCTAGTTTTTCCCCTGCACCAGTGACCAAACATACCATGCGAGTTGTATCATATTTATAATTTTAAAAAACATTTGTATTGTAGTACAACTACCCTATAATTGGTCATACCAAGTCTTTCAAAGTGTTTCGTCAAGTTCTAAAGGAACTCAGAAACATTCGGAATGATTGTCTCTGCTCCACATCGTATCCGGCAGGAATATCGATCCAATATTTCTGCCGGAAAACTTATTGCTTCTTGAGAATGTGCCATAGTGACTGCGATCTTCCAAAGAGTGAGTTCCAACAGAGACAGTACCTCGAGACGTTCGTATTGTGCCAGTTTGGATTCCACCCAACTCAAGAATGCTACCTTTGCCCTTGCATTGCTTGCAGAGGTAATCGACCGTATGGCTTGAGAGAGATCCTCCCTCCATTGGACCAATCCCCAGTGATTCATTCGATCCAACATGGTACGCTGGAGTACCATTTGAATGAGGTTGGCCGTGTTGGGTGCCTCGTTCTGGCACAAGTAATCCACTGGCCTATTTCCATATTTGTCGTTTTGCGTCAGCGTATCGATGGGCAGCAGATTTGTCAATTCAAGAAAGAAATCTTCTCTGGGTTTTGCGGAAACCCCCAAAATGTGCAAGGGTGTCATGCCAAAGGAATCGACACAGGCACCATCCTGCTCTGGCTGGTTTACTACATGCTGCGTCACACAAGTCGCAAGGTCCTCAACAGTCAAAGCAGTACTCCCAGCATTGTAGCAGAGTTTGTGAATTGGGAGCTTGTCAAATCGATGAGTCAAAGACGTGAGGAGGTCCCCACCAAAGCAACGACCTTCCAACATGGAACAGCCCGAGAACGCATTCTTGGCGTATTCCCCTGCTCGATCCGACGAGTGTGCGGGGAGGACAATCATTCGTAACGATTCGCAATCCGCAAAGGCCTTGGAGAGTATCCACTCTAGGCCGTTGCACAGTTCCACGGCTATCAACGAGCGGCAGCCACGGAAGGAACCTTGTTCAATCGCCGTGAGGGATGGTGGAAACGCCACTGATTTGAGCGACTTGCAGGATTCAAAGGCAGAGCGATGAATTCGTTGCAAGGTTGGTGGGAAATCGACATACAACAAGGCTTCGCAAAAGTAGAAACCATTCGCCTCAATGGATTGAATCGCGGTATGTTGCATCTTCATAAACTTCAAAGCTTTGCAATCGTGAAAGGATCTTGCCTTGATGTCCGTCAATTTCTTAGGAAGCGTCGCTTCGGTCAATCTCAAACAATAGAAAAAGGCATACTTTCCAATCTTCTCCACACTGGTAGGTATTGCGACATTTTGCAACGATATGCAACCTTGGAAAGCTCGCTCCTCAATCACTTTCAATCCTTCCTTCAGGGTTAGGTCGACAAGAGCTTCACAATAAAAGAAGGTATACTCTCGTATCGTTTCGACTGTTGAAGGAATCGAAATGGAAGTCAACGACTTGCAATAGTGAAAGGCAGCGGGGCCCAAGAACTTTAGATTGGATGGAAGCGCCGGGTTGGTGTGTGGAATCTTCTTGGTTCGGTCTTGGTCGTCAGCAGATGATGATGTATGAATAATAGTAGTGGTATTCTTGGGTGGATACGATCCAATCTGAGTGAGGGACACACACGCCGAAAAGGCTCGTTCTTCAATTCGTTCCACCGAGTCCGGGAAAAGAATCGTTTTCATCGATTGGCACTTCTTGAAGGACGACCCGCCTATCGTCTTTAAATTGTGACCGTAAATGTCAACTTGCGTTAAATGGGTACAACTCGAAAAGGTTTCCGGCGCAATGTCCTGAATGGAAGAATCCACCGCTACTGCAGTGATGCTTCGTGAAACATCCGATTGACCCATGTAGTGAAAACAGGCAGAGGCATTTAGGCCCAATAGGTCTTCGTTGTTGGTCATTATG